>JBBBDQ010000280.1:1205000-1370000 GCA_037127315.1 Ascarosepion bandense
ACGAACATTAAAAAATATGCCTTATTGAATTCAGCAAGAATACATTGAAACATAGTGTCTGTTTGCCTCTGTGTTGCGAGATGACAGGTGGGATCCTCCCAGGTACTCAATGCATCTACCCCAAAAGTGTACCAGGATAACTTGAAAATAAAGAACAATGGCAAGAAAGCAAATGAATGCAAACTCCATTAAACATCAAAAAGTAAAAATAAATAAATTTTATACTTACTGATAAACTGATGAGATCATAAACGAAGCCACCAATCAGTGCCGCAAACTGGTTCAGAAAACACCCAGAGAAAAACAATACAATGTAACACTGTAAAATATGCAAACGACACAGGACAAGTAGCAAGTCTAATGCAACTCTATAAAATGCGGATAATAATCAGCCTCATTCGATAATTATAAAGTGAAGGAAGAAGACCAAACAAACCGGATCATTAAATGAAAACGAAAAGATTAAATAAGTGAACAGAGACCAGAACGTGATCATGAAATTCCAAAAGAATTAGAATATAAAAGACAGTCCCGATTGCACAATCATGGCCGCCGTTTGAATAATGCTAAAAACATTGGGGCGGAGAATTGAATAATTACAATAATGTATATTGCAATAATATATTTATTTCTGAGAATTTGTAGAACGCATTGAAAGAATCCCTAGAAACCCCAGCTTAAGAGATATACAAAAATTTGTCTTATTAAATACAGCTCACACACTAAAGAGAACTTTGTCTATGTAACGCTAGGGGTGATAGGGGATATAGAAAAACATGAAATGGAGCCATAAAAACACTCCACGACCTGCCTTAGGTCTTCCCGCAGACTTGGTTGGTAGTTGGACCATAGCAAAAATCGAAATATGATGAAAAATGACAACATAATAATAATAATAAATATTAAAAATTGAATTGAATTCTCAGAACAGAATTATGGGCATTAATAACTTTGTCATTCCAGTGATTCTGTATACTTTCAATATCTTGAACTGGACTCGAAATGACATCACACGAATGCATTCTAAGACAAGAAAGCTTTTTTCTAAGCATGATACATTATACAAAAGCTGAGGCAAACCGTCTATACATACCTCATAAATAAGCTGAAAATGTTTTTATTCAGCTAGAACTGTCATACAAGACAACAACTACTGGTATAAAAGCAACAACGGACTAAATAATACAACTTGTCAAACGGAATAAAAACGAAAAGAAAAATATTCAATAAAGAAAAAAAGACAGTAAGTACAAAAAAGATTTTCAATTACTAGATTCCGTAAAATATCAAAACTGAAACCAAAAACTGACTGTTGCGGCAAGAATTCGAAAACGGAAGCCAAGGATAAAGCTGTTGAACAGATGAATCAACGCTGGCAAGACAGAACTCTTTATGACCAGTAACCAGAATGTGCTAAGAAACCTGATGCTGATAAAGTTCATACTCATCAATGGTTACTAGCACCTGAATTAATGTCTGAAACTGAAGGCTTTATTCTTGCAGCGTAAGACCAGAGTCTTTTCACTAGGAACCTTCAGGTAAATATCAAACATAATAATATGGAGTCAGAACGCAGGTTCTCTGACAAATACTAAAAAACACGAGACCATCTAATCTCAGGATGTTATGTACTTGCCCAAAATTAATATCTGAATCATCACGATACAATAGGGCAGTATTTACAATGAACAATGTGCAAACACTTGGGAAAATCTGTTTAAAAAAAGAAAAACAACTGGCATGAACATCACCCAACACCAGTTACAAAAACAGAAGACATCACCATTCTATTGAATTACACCGTCTACACCGAGCGGAAAATTGAAGCAAATATGCCGGACATTATTGTCAGAAATGGATAAGAAACAACGTGTCTACTAGTTTTTGTGGCTTGTCTAGTTTATTGTAAAATAGAAACAGAGGAATTTGAAAAAATATCAAAGTATAATTTCCGGAAAATTGAAGTAGTAAAAACATGGAAACTGAAAACAAGAATAGTACCATTGATAGTAGGTGCGCTTGGAATGATAAAAAAGGAACACAACGACACATTGAAAGAATCCTTGGAAATCTCAACCTAAGAGATATACAAAAATGTCTTGTCTTGATAAGTATAGGCAATAAACTAAGAAGAACAAATGATGTTATAGGAGATAGAAAAGCAAATGAAATGTATCCATCACAACACTCCATTACCTGGCATAATTCATTCAGCAGACTTGGTAGGTAGTGTGACCATAGAAAAAATTGAATTATAATGAAAATGACAATACTACTCCTACTACTACTACTACTAATAATAATTAGGGAATGGAGTAATATTTGAAGTATGATATTTCAGGCTCGTGTATTGTTTATGAGAGTAGTTGTTACTGTTGATTTGGCGACTGATAAAATCTATAAATATCTTAGCAACATTTGAAAACAGCAATGAATGTGACAAAATTAGAAAAATTTTGGTGAGGCAGAGATGTAAAGAAATTACAAGACGCATTATATTTTCTCATGACACTCACTTGATCTTTAAATGATAATAATAAAACAATAATAACAGCAACAACAGCAATAGCAATAACAAAAACAACAGTAATAATAATAATAATAATAATAATAATAATAATAATAATAATAATAATAAGAAGAAGAAGAATGTGGTTATAAAATAGGCCAAAAGAAAATAAGCCATCTATTTTACATGGATGACTTAAAGTTATATGCTAAGAATGATAATGAGCTGCAAGGTCTTCTGCAAACTGTAAAATGCTTCAGCGAAGACATTGGAATGAAATTTAATTTGAATAAATGTGCTAAAGCTACAGTTTTACGTGGATCAATACAAGAAACATCCTCAATTAGCCTAGACCCTGCTGTAACAATAAAAGAATTGAAACCAGAAGAAGCTTATAAATACCTAGGTGTAAATGAGAGCGAAAACATTCACCATAAATAAATGAAAGAAATAGTGCGTAAAGAGTACTATAGAAGGCTACGAATGATATTAAAAACTGAATTAAATTCACAGAATAGAGTTATGGCCATTAATAGCCTTGCAATCCCAGTTGTCCAATATAGCTTTAACATCTTAAACTGGACTCTAAACGACACCAGGCGAATGGATGCTAAAACAAGAAAGCTTCTTTCTAAGCATAGGATGCATCACCCAAAGGCTGATGTAGACCGTCTATACATACCCCGTAAAGAAGGTGGAAGGGGTCTTATTCAGCTGGAATTGTCATACAAGACAACAACTATTGGCTTACTAACATACATAGAAACAACAAAGGATTGGATGATACAATTAGTAAGGCAACATGAAGAAAGAAAGAAAAAATATTCAATAATAAAAGAAGGCAGTAAATACAAACAAGAATTACAGTTAGTAGATTCTGTAGAAAAGCAAAACAGTAGCCAAGAACCAACTTTTGCGGCAAAAAATATGAAAATGAAAGCCAAAGATAAAGCTCTTGAAAAGATGAAACAGCGCTGGCAAGACAAACCTCTGCATGGCCAATATCCAGTACGTGCCAATAAATCCAATGTTGACAAAGTTAATACTCATCGATGGTTACGTGCATCTGGATTAAAGTCTGAAACTGAAGGATTTATACTTGCAGCACAAGACCAAAGTCTTTTCACTAGAAACTTTCAGGCAAATATTATGCATAATAATATGGATCCAAAATGCAGGTTTTGTGATAAACACCAAGAAACAATAGACCACCTAATCTCAGGCTGTTCTGTGCTTGCCCCAAACGAATATAAAAATCGCCACGATAGAGTTGGGCAATATTTACATTGGGCAATGTGCAAACATTATGGAAAAGCTGTAAACAAACACTGGTATGAACATCATCCAGCACCGGTTACAGAAATAGAAGATGTAACCATTCTATGGGATTACACCATCTACACAGACAGAAAAATTGAAGCAAACAGGCCAGACATTATTGTTAAAAATCCCTGGAAACCCCAGCTTAAGAGATATACAAGAAATTGTCTTATTAAGTACAGCCCACACACTAAGGAAAACGTTATCTATGTAATGCTGGGGATGATAGGGAAGATAGAAAAACATGAAATGGATTCATAACAACACGCCACTACCTGCCTTAGGTCTCCCCGCAGACTTGGTTGGTAGTGAGACCAAAGCAGAAATCGAAATATGATGAAAAATGACATAATAATAATAATAATAATAATAATAATAATAATAATAATAAAAACAACGTAATAATAATAATAATAATAATAATAATAATAATAATAATAATAATAATAATAATAATAATAATGATTGTTAACGATCCCACTAAAATTCCTGCATGGATGACCAAAGGAATTACATTTTTTCTACCTAAGAATAGTGATATAAACAACCCGAAAAACTACAGACCAATTACATGCCTTCCGACAACATACAAACTATTAACATTTATTTTAACGAAATAGACATATTGCTTCTTGGAAAGAAATGACATATTACCACTTGAACAAAAAGGGTGCAAACGTGGCTGTTACGGATGTAAAGACCAATTGCTTATTAACAGAATGATCCTGGAAAACTGCTACAATGCAAAGAAAAGTCTTAGTACTGCCTGGATAGATTATCGTAAGGCATTCAATAGTGTACCACATTCCTGAATTTTAAAGACTTTAAATATATACAAGATATCACCCGTCATCATCAATTTCATCATACAATGCATGTCCATATGAAAAACAACCCTTTACCTCAATCATATAAATAAATCTATCAGTCTGGTGAAATAAACATCAAAAGAGGTATATTTCAAGGTGATTCTTTGCCTCCCTTACTATTCTGCAGTTCATTAATAGCACTAACCTGTCGACTTAACAAGACAGAATGTGGTTATAAAATTACAACGAGAAAAACGTGTTTTTTGAGGCTCCTGAAAACGTAACGTTCTTTTTCTAATGAAATTTTGTTCTACTATTTTAAACGTAAATATGAATTTTTCTTCGTATATTGTTTAAATTATCTGTTTCTTCTTTAAGTGATCCTAATAGAGTCATCAACTAGTTTTCTTATTATTCATATTTCCCTTAGTTGTCGATATTTCGAAATAGTTTTTAAACTATGGTAATTTGTCTTAAAAACAAAAAATAAAACATGTCAACAGAAAAAATACGATGAGAAACACTAAAAACAGTTTGATACAATTAGAAAGAATACGTATTTATTTAATTTTTATTTATTCATTTATTTTATTTTTTATTTTTTTTCGATAACCATATTTTCGACGACTTTAATGAAAGAATAACAGAATATACAACTTTAATGAAAGAATAACAGAATATACAGTGGGTGAACAAATTATCATTTTAAAATTTCACGGCTGTAATAAACTCAACCGTGTGTCAACTTTTTCTTTTCCGTTACATTTCAATTTTTTTAATTTTATCTTAACAATTATTTTTGTTACAAGAACTAGTGATAATAGCAACAATTTTTTTCTATTAACAAAATACTCACTAAGTGTAGTGATATTTTGTTCCGTTAAGTGGCTCTTACGTCCAAGTTGTTTTTTTTTAACCAGCGTCTTTCTCTTTGAAATTTTTTTATCTGAAATTCTGTTTTACTCATTTAACATAAACATGAATTTTTCTTCATATATTATTTAATTTATTTGTTTCTTCTTTAAATGATCCTAATAGAATCATCAACTAGTTGTCTTATTATTCATATTCCCCTTAGTTGTCGATATTTGGAAATATTTTTTTTGGTTTAGGCTATGGTAATCCTTCTTAAAAACAAAAAATATATAATAAATAATAATAATCTTTCTTAAAAAAAATAAAACATGATAATCTTAAAAACAATAATAAAATTAGGTTAATTTTTCTTAAAAACAAAAAATAAAACAAGATGACAAAAATTCGATAAAAAACACTAAAAACCGTTTGATACAATTTCTACGATTTTTTTTTCTTAGAAAGAATACGTATTTATTTATTCATTCATTTTATTTATTTATTTATTTATTTTTCGATAACGTTATTTTCGACGACTTTACTGAAATAATAACAGAATATACGACTTTAATGAAAGAATAAAATGCAGGTTCTGTGATAAACACCAAGTAACGGTAGACCATCTAATCTCAAGGATGATCTGTACTTGCCCCAAATGAATATAAAAATCGTCGCGATAGAGTGGGGCAAGATTTACATTGGACCATGTGCAAACACTGTGGAAAGTCTGTAAACAAACACTGTTATGAACATCACCTATCACCGGTTACAAAAATAGAAGATGTCTCCAATCTATGGGATTACACGATCTACACAGACAGAAAAATTGGAGCAAATAGGCCGGACATTATTGTTGTTAAAAACTAGAAGGAAAAAAACTTGCTTATTAATTGATATGGCTTGCCCAGCGCATTGTAACATAGTAACAAAAGAATTCGAAAAACTGTCAAAATATAAAGACCTGGAAATTGAAATAGAAAAAAATGTGGAAATTGAAAACAAGTATCGTACCAGTGATAGTAGGTGCACTTGGAATGATAAAAAAAGAACAAAACAACACATTGAAAGAATCCCTGGAAACCCTAGATTAAGAGATGTACAAAAATTGTCTTGCTAAGTACAGCCCACACACTAAGGAGAACCTTGTCTATGTAACACTAGGGATGATAGGGGAGAAACATGAATTGGATCCATAACGACACAACACGTCCTCCCTTAGGTCTTCTCGTATACTTGGTAGGTAGTGCGACCATAACAGAAATCGAAATATGATGAAAAATGACAACATAATAATAATTCATGATAATAATGATAAATATGATACATTTATGATCCTGCCCCTAATTGCAGATACATTTAGAAACGCGTGCCATATGGACTAGTATTGAGACTGGATTGCTAAAGACATTTACTAAATTGTGCAAAGCATAACATTTTTTTTTCATACAATGTTGATCCATTACAAAGCCCAAGAGCATCTCAAGGCGTAGATTTTTTGGCTGTTTTTTTAAGACAAAATGTGAACTCCATAAATGAATGCAGAAAAGATAACAGTTAACCTCAAACATAAATCGATCAAGCTTGCTGTGCTCGAGAAAACATGCTGTCGGGTGTCTCTCAAAACCGATGTTCTTGGGAAGGAACTCTTATACTGGGACTTACTCTTTACTAATGAAATACGAAAGGTATGAGGAGGATTCACTCTTGCGTGCGTAGCACGGCAGGCCTTGACTGAAATGTAACTAATAAATAAAGCTCATCCGAAAACATAACATGGAAAGAGTGTCTGGAGATTTGAAGAGATATGCTATCATTCAGTTTTTAAAGACGAGTACCAAACATCTGGTGATTGCATGCAACTTAATAGAAATGAATAATAATAATAATAATAATAATAATAATAATAATAATAATAATAATAGACATAATTTGGTTTTGTTTTTCGAATTGAAACAGTGTGAATAGGCAAGAATGAGTAAAATATTTTTCTTTTTTTATTAAAAAAAATCAGATAAAAATAATTCTGAAGCTATTTGTAATGTGAATGTAATGCAAACATATGCCTAAGTTCGGAAAGAAAAAGCAGAACAAATAAAAAGATTTTAATTATAGAAATAAACGCAATATTTTTCTTTTATTTTTCATACCTTATTATTTAAAAGTGAATAATCAATGTCAACACCTTCTAATCCAGTCGATTTTATTTCTAATGCAGATCTTTTGAAAAAGTTCTCATTCATTTATTAATTCATTCATGGAATAATTGTATAAAATGTCT
Source organism: Ascarosepion bandense (assembly GCA_037127315.1). Classification (NCBI taxonomy): domain Eukaryota; kingdom Metazoa; phylum Mollusca; class Cephalopoda; order Sepiida; family Sepiidae; genus Ascarosepion; species Ascarosepion bandense. The sequence continues at coordinate 1,212,772 of JBBBDQ010000280.1, forward strand.
GTCAGATTGTTTTCAAGAAGGGAAAACATTGTAGAACATTTTTTTCTGACGTCCAATCTATTTGTTCAACCGAGCTGATTTTAAAAATGTATTCTTCTCATGGAAAACTGAGAGCAAAATATCAACAACGGTGTATGAAGAGAAAAGAGCGTTTATATTTTTTATGGCGACATTAGCGTTGCATAGAAACAAGGGTCAAAATTAGTATTAATTTTAGAAGAACTTCATTAGAAATATGCCGAAAAGAAAACTAAAGAAGGCGGGCCAACAATGAAATATACTTGTTTTTCGTAAACTTTACTTCACCTTCATCATTGAATGTAGGCCGGGTGGAATATTGGTATTAGCGTTATATTGTTTTCGGCCATTGTGTAACAAGGAACTCCTCACATTTGAAAGATCGGTAGGCTGAACAACAATTGAAAGATAAAAATCTCTGTTCTTTTTATAATAATAATAACGATGATATTAATTAATTAATTCATTATATCAAATTATGTAGTCATCAGAACGTTTTGCTGGGGAACAGTATTTGCCAAGTGTTCCGTTTCTTGAATTTAAGAAAAAAATATTTAGTTACAAGTAAATAGTAGTAATCTTCTATTATTTTCCTCTATTTCTTCTTTTGTCTGTCAAACATCTTTGAAAAAGAATGAACTGTGTTGTGTGTATGTATGTGTGTGTGTGTGAGAGAGGGGGCAGAAAGAAAGAAGGAGAGAGAGAGAGAGAGAGAGAGAGAGAGAGAGATTTTTTGCGGCCCGAAGAGCATCCATATTTCTTCTACCACGTGTCTCTCTTTCATCCTTTAGGATATCGTCCAACATTCACTTCCATACAGAAGTACCGATATCACATAGCAGTTCATCACTTTTTCTATTGATTCTAATGAGATTTTCCTGTCCCTTAGTGCTTTGCTTAGCTTTTGATATGCGTTTTTATTCATGTCAAAGCGTCATCGGGTCTCATTGTCGCAATTTCAATCTTCTGTCAGAACGCTTCTAAGATATTTAAATTTCGTTGCCTGTTTTATCTTAGTTTCTCCGACCTGTAACTGGCATTCTGAGGTTTTCTCTTTGCTGATAAACATGCATTCAGTTTTCTTGATGTTTATGCTCAGTTCTTTCTTCCCGCTTTCTCTTGTTACATTCTAGAGGTCCTGAATTTTATTTTATTTTTTATGCTATCAGCACCCTGTCATCCGCGTATCTTGCATTATTGAGATTGAGGTCTTCAATGACGAATTCTGGCAAGGATTTTATTTATCTCAGAATTATTCGCTGTATAAGTTGAATAGATCCATTGAGAAAACACATCCTTATTTGACACTCTTTTTTCGTTTTGTATACCTGCTGAATTTATTTTCTATCTGTACGCAAGCAGTTTGCTGCCAATATAGGTTTTTTATTGTCCTTATATCTCCTCCGAAAATATCGAGGTTGCTGAGCATCGCGATAAAGTCTTTGTGACGTACTTTGTCAAATGCCTTTGCGTAGTCTATAAAGCAGATTTATCTGCATTTGTATGGCTCTTTCTGACAGCATTCCGAGAATGAATATCGCATTCCTTCTTCCGGTTTCTTTAATGGTTAATATAAACTTCTCAGACAAAAACATACAAATAAATAAACGATCTGAACTCATTTCAAAATGCAGACAATTAAAACAATTTTTCTCCTACTTTACTTCCGCCAGAATGACCGTTAGAAGAATTACCCATAATGCTTCACTGACCCGTGTATATAAATAACCGAAGAAAAACTCGGCACACGTGACCTGATGATTGCGCCTAGCATGAAACAGTCTCTCGCCTCTTAGTGTTGACTTCAATGTTCACTTTTATATCTATATAAACTCTATCTCTGATATTGAGCATTTTATATTATAAATATTGCACACCTTAAAACTGTATTTCTTTATATATATATATATATATATATATATATATATATATATAAATGCATGTTTCTTAATAAAATATAGACAAGTTTTGTCCATTTATTTTATGTAATTTTTTTCATATTCTCTGATAAGCTTAATAGCACTATCATTAAATAAAGAAAAAAATTACAATATTATACATATTTTTTTAAATAATCCAATCTAAGCTTTCGGCTTACATAAGCCATTTCAAAGATGTCAAATTACATTATATATTTAAATACGGACAAAACCTAATGTTTTTGTTTACATGGAAAATTTCCAAGCAACACCAAACTCGTGCATTTAAGACGCTGGAAGCGAATGTCGCATCACAGCTCATGATATCACACATGACCAAGCGAGAATGAAAACAAGAAATATTAAGTATGGAAAGCCATTGGAATAAACCAATGACTTCTATTATTAATTATAGGCATTTAAGGATATTTGTGGAGATTTCATAGTTTATCTTGTTCATGTTAGGTTTCAACTGTTTTATGTATATAGCTGCGACAATTTTTATTTTTTGTTTATTGTTTTCATGTTTAAGGATAGTTGTGTTTTTAACTAGGGTTTTCCAGAATTGTGCATGTAGCTAGGCCTGTTGCTTTAAATGCCAAGAAATGTTAGAATTATCGTTCAAGTTTAGTGTCAAGCGTCGTGAAAGTGAGTTTGTGGTGTGATGTATATATATATATATATATATATTAATTACTTGGTTTTTGATCATAATAAAATTAAACCAGTGCACATTTGTATTAAAAGTGTTCAATACAATTATATTGTAGAACTTTTGAATATTCTTTATTTGTAAACGCGTTATTACGCGACCTAGGTTTCTACCATATGTTGTCTTCAGGAGCTTTGCAATAACTGATTTTATCGTTTATCCTTTCTTTTAAGGACGCTCACGTAACGGTGGTTTTTTTGAACGCTCACTTGACGGGGAATTTGTGAACGTGTAATTTTTCAAATTACAAGAAATTATAACGTTTTCATCCATGAACCTAGTTGGTATTTTTAGTATGGTTATACTTAGTTACACTAGATGTGCGTTGTCTGAAAGAGAAATCGGGAAGCTGAGTTCGAATTCTAGTTGAATTCATTGCATTCACTTACGCGCAAATACCCTTGGGAAATTTATTAATCCGTCTCTTCCTTCCAGTTATGGGTTAAATAACAGGACAGATTGGGTTCTATAATCTTGACTGGCAACCAATCTACCTCATAAAGCAATGGCAACCTACTGTGGGATAATCTTCTTCCCAGTCAGTCATGTCTCTTTCGAGACATGATCGCCCAAGCGTGTTTTACGTATGACACTTAACTGACTGACACTTAGTCATAATTTCTGTTCTTTCATTCAATTGTTAATTTTTGTTTGAGAATAGCATAATCGTTAACTTTTCTTCTTGACACAGTCTACAAATTTGCCACCGTTGTATGGTTTGTCTGTTTACCCACTACTCCAGGTCATGTCTGTGTTTTTTCCATATTTGATTTAAATTTGCACATGTGGCTAGCCGATTTCTACAATTTTTAATTTTTTTATTTTGAATGTAGACTTGTGATTGAACCACATTGATCTAAAGGTGTCTTTGGTTGATCCCAATTATATTTTATTTTGACCATTTAAGTCATGTACTTTTGCCTTGTAAATGACTTTTTATATTACAAAGTTCTTGAAGTGGGCATTTATTTTTGTCTCTGCAGTTGCATTCTTTATTAGTGATCTTGTTTTGTACAATGCTAATTAAATTTCAGGCGTTTTTTATGAAACTTTCTAAATTACTAGTACAACTATAAGTTAGCTTCATTGTGTTTCTATTGAAAATTTTGTTTAGTTCTGAGCTTTTTGAAAAGTTGGTATCTATGAGTTTAAAAAAATATTTGTCCTATTTTGGTCTTTACCTCTAAAATAAATGTTGGGTTGAACCAAATAATGTTTCGTTTTCTATTATCGCTATTTGTTTGTCTGTTTGGTTGAGAATTATATTGTAAAATATCTTTAGGGCCAGATTTCCATAGTTCATCTTCACAGTTTTTTTTAACTTTTCATCAAATATTGTTTTATTTGACGAAATTTTTGATAGCCTGTATTCTATACCTTTGTGAATGTGCCTAATTATACTTTTGGAATAGTTGGATTTTGTATTTATGTAATTTAACTTAGTATTTGTTTTCATGTATGGAGAGACATTGCCAGTTTGTAAATTTACTTACGCGCAAATACCCTTTGGAATGGTATTAATCCGTCTCTTCTTTCCAGCTTTGGGTTAAATAACAGGTCAAATTGGGTATAGCCTCGGTTGTCAACCAGTCTACCGCAGAAAGTAATAGCAGCCTACTGTGGGATAATCTTCTGCTCAGTCATTGATGTCTCTTTCAAGACATGATCGTCCAAGCATGTATCACGTATGGTCCTTAACTGATTGGTACATATATAAATTGCGTACAAATGTAAGAACAGTGACATCTTTCAAGTCAACGTCTTTTGTTGCGTAAGAGAAACATGTTTTATTTTGTGACATTTAAGTATCCACGATTTTAGTCGATTCTTTCGAAATTTAAAATATTGACAAAAAGGCTAAAAGAGCAATTCTCTAGGTCAACGTTTTTCATATACTTTTCAATCAGCAAGACGTTAACAAAATCACTGATGAAAAAACTATATGAAACACACACGTGACTATTACGAGTAGATCTAAATGTCAGGTTATATCAACATGTAGACCATATTTTGTAACGTTTATGTGTTTTAAAACTGTGACGGAGAAAAGATGGGAAATGTTCAAGTAAACAAATTACAAAAAACACATAGCTCGATTTTGTACATATATTTTATTTGTTAATTATTTCATTAATAATAAACAACATTCGATTTCCCTTTTTATATAGAGGACAGCATGGCGCAAACGAGGACTGAAATTACGTTTATTTGTATGCACAGGCAAAGCTCCGAAAAGATAAGAAAACATCCATGAGATTAGGTGTAATAAAATATGTATGTATTTTATACGCGTGTCTGAGAGAGAGAGAGAGAGAGAGAGAGAGAGAGAGAGAGAGAGAGAGACTTCTGTATTTTTGATTTTCACAACGTTGATTGTCATATTATCTAGCAGAAGCTGAGTGATATCAATTGACACAGTAATTTGATTAATAGCACGATGACAACATACCAATAATTATGGATAAACATTGGAATTGGCGACTGAGGTTTAGTTATCCTTGCCGGAGAAATAAAAAAGCTATATACCAGCTTATACTATATGATCTAAGTTAGATTAAATTATCAAGATATATACCGTCATGAACATTCAAGAACAAAAACTGAACCAGAAAAAAGTACTTGGTAGAGCAATAAATTAGAAAAATGTCGGAAAGACGTTTTCGAATGATGGAAGAAAGAAAAGAAGGATATATAAATAGGTACGAAGACTTTGTCTCTTTAATAGAGCAAGTTTCAACTTCGAAATTTCATGAGGACACTGTTATGATGTTCTCACTCGTCAGGGCTGTTTGCCGTTAAGTCCCGTTTTCTTGTTTGTTTAGAATATATTGTGATGTTGTGGGAGTGATATTGTTTGAGTTTGGTTCGTTATTTTATGTAGACGCCTATATCAAGCAATTTACAATAAAATACCTGCTTGCTAAAATACGTTTTATCAGTAATATTACTGAAAAGCAACAACCTTGTCGCTTTATATTATCACAATTAAACAATCTATCTATCTATCTATCTATCTATCTATCTATCTATCTATCTATCTATCTCAATCCTGGGTTAAAAGCATTCAGAGTCTCACCGTACTAATGAGCTGTGATACAGCGAAACATCTGTATCACAGCTCATCAGTATGGTTAGACATTCGATTGCTTTTACCCAAGATTGAAACCTGACCGAACTGGCGTCAGTCGGCGATTGTACTTCTGAGCTATGGGCGTTCGGTAGAAGGAGGCAGACTTTTAGCGTTTATATTATCATTATACACGCTCAATAGCCAGAGTGTTCTAATTCATTACTGAATGAGCGATAATATATATATATATATATATATATATATATATATATATATATATATATAGATAGATAGATAGATAGATAGATAGATAGATACCTGTAGCAATATAATTAAGAATTTTTTCATATTAGGTCTTTCACTGTGTTGTATGCAAAATAATTTTGAAAGTCCTATGAAAAAGAAATGTATCTATTAAATCCCGCAAAATATGGTATTTTAGAATAATAATTTCAGATGTTTGGAATATTTAATCTATCCACCAGCAAAAAGGATATGACAAACAAATTACAATCAATAAATTTCTCACTCAAAGCGTTAAATAAAATTCATGATCAAAAAACATGTTTTTACAAACCATTTAATTCTATAATTTTAAAAATATAGCATTTAAAGTTAAAGTTAGAAAATGATATGGGAAATGAAATCAAACAGATGCTAAATGTCTGTTATGATTCACATTGAATCTCAGTCTGATGTGTGTTCCTGCCAATTCCGTGTTTATGATTCTGGCTGAACCAATCATTCTGGGCGACAAGCCAGGCTATCTTCTGGTGCCTCGTATGAATGATCACTAGACGATTAGTTATTCTGCAAAGAAGAAAAAACTCCAGCGACCCTAACAACCTGACTAATGCTCCATTAAATATTTTCATGACAGTTTTGAAAAAACTCGAGATGTTTTAACGCCTTAACGGAACAATAGCCAAGACTCTGTGTCGTTACAGGGGAAAGGACGTGAGATAAAAACTGCAAATATTCACTGACTTCGAAAAGTCATAAGTTATCAATATGCAAAGCAAATGATAGGTGGTACTACCTATCCTGGAACGGAGGGGAAATGCTTAATTCTAATTCTATGCCAGTTGTGCTGATATGTTCGGTCAGTTTGAACATTGACTTGTCTGCTCGCAGCAAGTTAACGCGAGTTATCGCAGTTTAAAATGGGCAGGATATAGTGTAGTAAATAGATGGGACCTTCCAATTTTTAAATTGCAATAACGTTCGACATAGTTCGAAATACTATGTCACTTGTATATATAGTGTATAGTAGACTCCAGCAGGTTCTTAATGATCTTGACTAAAGATATCTGACTATAATTCTCTGTTATACAACTACTGACTCCAGAAAGCACCAGATGCAAATCTATCAGATTACCGCATTATTTAATTTCTATAAGGTCAGTAAGTTAAGTGCCATACGTGAGACACACTTGGACGATCATGTCTCGAAAGAGACATGACTGACTGGGCAGAAGATTATCCCGCAGTAGGTTGCCATTGCTTTTTGCTGTAGACTGGTTGCCAGCCAAGGCTATAGAACACAATCTATCCTGTTATTTAACCCATAACTGGAAGGAAGAGACGGATTAATACCATTCCCAAGGGTATTTGCGCGTAAGTGAATGCAATGAATTCAATTGGAATTCGAAGTCGACTTCCCGATTTCTCATTCCGAGCCGATATCCACTGCACCACAACGCGCATTCTATAAAGTATGGAATCAGAAAAACCACCGGAATGACTCTGTTAACATCATAACATCGGAGACTGTGCCGCACTTGTGACACCACTGGACGACTAGCAACATGTAACGTAGAGCGCTGATTTGTTTTTTTTTTTTATGATGGATGGCATTGTTCGATTAAGGAGTATATTTTACCAGGCTCAATTTGATGACGGGGCGCAAGCAAATGATGTTTCTTTAATAACGGGAGATATATTTATTGTGGCAGGTTTGGGATTCGTTGATTTCTCTAAAATGTCCTTGACCTGTTGTCACGCTGAACTTATTAGTGGTCATTTGCTCACATTCATGGGCTCCATGTACCACAACAAAAATTGGTTAGTTTTGAAAATATTGGTTAGTCTCGTCATCCATAAATATCACAGAATTGACCTAAGAAGCATTCTGCAGACGATCGACAAATGGTTTGCGAATAATTTTCAATCAATGTGAACCATGATAGTGCAGATGTCTATCTGGAAATTTCTGTGTATATTAAAGGCCGGAATCTGTCGGCATCTATCAAAGCAAAATGCCTCAGTTTCCCTAATGAGATCTTCTAACAACTTCTAGAATCGATGAACCATCGAGTTTTTATCATTCGCTTGGAAAAAATACCTACTACACAATACTAAGTACCTAACCCATGTATTTATGCTAGTGTAGATAACAATAAATAAAAAATTAAACTTGCTTTTTGACTTATGATATAGAGTTATATTAGAAGGATCAGTATTACTATTTTGTCTATTAAATAAAACCGTTTTAATTATTATTAGTAAAAATTACTTCTCAACTTTATTTGATACACTTTTACTACGCTTTATAAAAACTCAAACCAAAAACAGCAGAGAGAGAGAGAGAGAGAGAGAGAGAGAGAGAGAGAGAGAGAGAGAGAGAGAGGAATGGGCAGGATATAGTGTAGTAAATAGATGGGACTTTACTGGTGCGTTCAAACAGGCCCCCAGAAGTCAAAATGGGCGATAGCCTCTCGTTTAGTTCTGATCCATTCTCTCTACTTTTTCCGGAATTCACAGACTGAGTCAAAGTAGCCAGGGATATTAAGATGAATATAAATATATGTAAAACGACATAATGATCGATTTCTTAATGTCCCATAGACTTCCGAAGTAATGAACGAATTATTCTGGTTAATATTCTCATTTCTGTGTATTATGATTCTATAATTGGCTCATAGAATTTCTGAAAGTGGCCGAAAATGTTCTTGGTTCGTCCAAGAAGAACTTTTACAAAATTTGGGTATTGTTTTGAATTTCGCAAGGGATCGGGTCATAGACTTTACAGTACCTTCAATATAAATATTTAAAAGGCTAAGGAAGAGGAAATGAAATTATGAGTAAGAATCTACGACTTTGTTTCTCTTTGATTCCTTCATCTTGATGATAGATATTTAATGAATATTATCAAATACAAGCATATTATCCCTTCATCCAAGGATATTGCGGACAATTATTTTCATCCAAGTATGGTTTGGACTATAATTTTCGCTTAAATATTCGGATTAATATTCCCATTTAACGGTTTTTTCAAACAATAGTTTAAATGTGAGAAGTGACGATTCTTCGAATTTTAAAATTAATATACAGAAGAGAAACTGTCTAACTCTTAAAAAATAAAAATACAGGATCTTAGAAATGCTGTAATAAGTTAAGTGTCTATAAAGTAATCTATGTCTGATTGGATTGGTTTAACCTACCACTCTGAACACACTCCTTTCCAGTTCTTTAACAGAAGTACAGGTTTATCTCCTGCTTTTGGGTTACTTCTGAAGATTGTCCGTTCCTACGCGGATATAACTCTAACAGGAAGTCTGTACCTTGAGTGGTACTTGGGTCTTGTATTAGGTGAACATTATTAATATATATATATTCAATAATGAATTAGAGCACTCTGGCTATTGGCATGTATAATGATATACGAGCTAAAAAGTCTGCCTTCTTCTACCTGACGCTCGTGGCCCAGAGGTAGAATCGCCGACTGAAGTCAATTCGGTCGGGTTTCAATCCTGGGTTAGGAAGCGATCGGAGTCTAACCGTACTGATGAGCTGTGATACGGCGAAATAGATCTGTCTGCGGATAACTATAGTATATATATATATATATATATATATATATATATATATATATATATATATAACTCGGTACAGAAGATCATCATAGAAAAAGACGCATGAAGGAATCAACGCAGATATTAGGATACTACGGCAACCTAATCAAAATTATCAAGGCTATAAATACACTATCGGAAGTATAAAGACAGAAAAATAATCGACGGTAGATAGAAACTATCTTGACATGAACAACTTCATCAGCCGCAGTAAGAAATAGGGCCAGCAGGCTAAGAAGCTCAAACGTGACGGCAAATCCACAACAACATTTGTGGCAGCAATAGGGAAACCATTACGAAGAATTAGTTTAAAGCTTCTTATCCTACATTAGCGAATGTCCAAATAATCTAGAGGATTAAAATTAAATGTTTAACCGCTGACTGAAGAGAAAATCCTCCCCGTGTCTACGGCAGGTGATAATTCATGACTTTGTTTTCAAGAATATGAGTTAGTGCTCATACTCGTCGCAATATCGGTACATCAGCCCCCTTTCTGATATCTTTGTGGTTTTCATCAACAAGAACATTGCTGATCACCCTAGCTTGAACAACCTCTTCAGCGACAACCAATACGGAGTTCTCTCTGCTAATATCATAGTTGATATCTTAAATCACATTATGTACAGAATCAAAGGCATTGCACAATAAATTCTTCACGTGAAAGGTCACCTTAGATATGCGTAGATTGGCATATGGGTCTGCTACACAAGATCTCCAGCTATGGACTCACTGGCTGTTGTATATTTTCTGAACTAGTTTTAGCAGTTCAATGTCAGAACTGGAGTGTAAATAATGTCCCATCATCACTGAGCAGATCTAGTAGTTCCACCTATCGCGATAAATAGTTTTTCCCTCAATAAGACCCCTTGACAGAAATGGTTATTTGGACCGAAGGGTAGCCCACTCCCGGTGGCGACAATATATACAAACCATTGCTAATGATGCTAGGAAAATGATCAATTCATTTTACTATTCCAGCAATTACGTGACTCCTGTTATGCTCTGCCTCTATACTGAGCCAGATCAGATCGAAAACGAAATGCTGCTATCATATCTGCTATATTTTGAATTAAATTCTAATACACCTACGCAGCCTTATAGACAATGAATTATTTTTTTATATTTCTGAGATGAGGTAGTATTTACAGAATTTACATTATTCGGACTATTGTTCTCAACTTTGTTGCCATTTGTACAATGTTTCGGCCGTTGTACTATCCGGCTTTCTTCATGTGCTACGAATCTCGAACCGAACCCTTTATTACAATCGCTAGGGTATATCATCTTTATTGCTTGCGTAAAGCATTGATTGGAATTCCTGAGTTATCTCCCTCTAACTGTGCAAGTTACTTGTTTACTACTGCTGTAGACTGGTATTGAACTCACACCTCTAAGAATAAGTCAGAAGCTAACCAATGCCTGTATCCACTGGACCTTTTGTCCTGAAGGACATTGATTAGTTCCTGACTTGACTCTTAGAGTTGTGAGTTCGATACCAATCATAACACCGAATTGAAAATTTTTACAATCATATGAATTTGTATTTTCTCACAATAATGAATGTAACGCATTCGAATATTTGGTGTCGTATTTCGCCATTTTTGCCGAATAAACTTCTTTCGAGAAAATAAGAAATAAATAATGTATTTGTCCTGAACCGGCAAATAGAAGGCAGAATTCTTCACTAGACTTGTGTACGTTAGGTGTTCTTATTTATTTTTATTTCATCAACATAACACCACAAACATCGAGAAGAGGATTCTTTATGCTGAATTAATATTCCTGGTGAATTGTTTGCAAAACGGCACTTGAACTGCTGGCCTTTTTGCTTCGGTTCAAGTACCAACAATTGCCGCTGATGGAAACCACTTCTACTACGGAATATATTACCTTTTCCCTTCATTAGCAATAAGAGGCAGGAAGGATTTTTTTATACCTTTCTTACCTCATAAATATGGACATCGAAATTATAGTTGTAGATTATTTTCATATTTCTGTCTGAAGCAGTCAATACGATTTAGTTAATATAAATTTAAAAATGGCTCCATGGACAGTTAATACCGATTTTATATCTTAGTTATTTTTTGCTATTTTTGTGTCAAAGTTTTCATTCTAAGCGATTTTGTTAGATACTGTAATACAGTCTCAGAACGGCAGACATTAGTTCAGAAACAATAAATGCAGTTAAAGCATAATATACTTATAAAAACATTTTTGGCTTAGTTCTCAATTCGTTTTTCAGGTAACGGATTTAATAATAGTAGTTTCAAGTAAAGTGCAAGCTGTACATGCGCGTGTGTCTGAGTGTTTTTGATCTAAAGAAGAGTATATATTCGTATACTATAAATGGAACTGCTTATATATATATATATATATATATATATATATATATATATATTAATTATATTAAAAAATAATTAATTCAAAGATGTTGAATGGCCATTTCGATATGAAGATCCCCACGGGGAACGACACGTCACCTCAGCAACAGAAAAAAAACTTTCAGAAATATATATATATATATATATATATATATATTGAATTTCATGTTTAGAAATTATGACATATCAAAGTAAAGATGAACTGTTAAATGAAAAGACAGAAATTATGATAAAATGCATCTACACTAAGAAATACCTATTTTGGTTCATACAGACATGGAGGAAAACGTCATAATCCGTTTGAATTTAAACAATGCGCGTTCATAAATTCCCTGCCACGTGAACGTTTAAATAAAACACCGTTACAAGAGCGTTCTTAAAAAAAAACGGTTAAAGGTAAAATCAGTTATCAAAAATCGCATGAAAAACCACTCGTGCTGGAAACCAAGGTAGCGAAATAACTCGTTTATAAATGAATATATATATATATATATATATATATATATATATATATATATATATATATATATATATTGTTTATATGATATTCTGTCAAAATATATGCGTGTGCATGTGTGTGAAAATTTAGATAAATATAAAAATATATCTGTAAAATGAAAATATGAATGAATATAAAAGAAAAACCTTTCTTTATTGACGCGTTTCGTCATTAACATATACTATAAATAAAAAGTAAGTTTTTTTTAATGTATTTATTAATTCTTTTAATTAGATAGAATATTTATGTAATAATTTATTTCAAATAATGAAATGTTTTGGATTTAACCACTTCCAATAATTTAGAATAATGTTTATGGTGATGTATCCTGACTTGGAAAAGGGTTATATATTCTAGAAAATCAAAATATTTGAAGAATATTTCTTACGGCAGATTTACACTTTGGTAAGTGTCGATACCCACAGTCTGAATAATCATTCCGTCTAGATTGCTTTCCCTTTTGATAATTGTGGCGTTATTGAGATTGAAGTTATTTCAGCATATGTCTTTAATTTAATAAATTTATATCTATAAAATCATTTGTGCTTATACATCCGTCTGTTTTTCTTTTAATTTCTGTAAGTTTACCCAAAATTGTAAAGTACAGTATTTACAGTTAAATTTTATACCTGGTTCTAAATTATTATTGCTATGGGCAGTTTTCGTTCTGATCATATCTATAACTTTTTTTTAGATGCAATTATTTTGATATTGTTAAGACTGGGTGGATTGTTTTGGATAATAAATGTTACGGAGTGAGATAATAAAATATACTAGTTTCTCGCCGTTGTTATTGTTACTGCTTTTTCATCTTTGTTGTCTATTTTGTACATATGTTGTGAATAAAATAATGAAGATATTGAAGATTTAAAACACTTTTTTTATTACCTGTTTTAAGGGATGTTTTATACGCGTATTTTATGTTACGTGAGTTAATCAGTTACCTCTTTCTTTGTTTTTTCTGTTTTACATTTTAATGTTTGGTATATAAAAATGACTTGCAAGCAATTGCTGTTTAGGGGACAGACTTCTTTGCCCTGTAGGTACAGGTATGAATGATTATTTTGTATATGTTTCTTTTGTACTATTTTATTCGTTGGGGCTGTGTTACTGATTTATCTTGCGGAGAGTGTCTGATGGAGGAATGAATTTAATAATAAAAGTTTGTTTTTATGTTTTTTACAGTGGGTTGAACGATATAATGTTTCATTTTTGTGCCCTTTTATATACTGTCTGATGTGTATGTGAAGCTAGCCACAAATCCACTGCTTTTTATGGTTGCTTACTAATCACCAAAAAAACCCTACACTTCCATATATCTTGATTAGTTGGTTTTCTCTCAATAAAAATTCTTGCCTTGAACGTCATCTGCGACTCGATCACACACTAGATTCCAAGGAAAGTTATATATATCCTATCTATTGCTAGAGATTCTACCACTCCAGTAAGTGTTTCACTTTTCCTGATATGCTCTATCATTATAAAAAATATATCAGGCCAAAAATGTTGTATTGCTACCATATCTGGGCCGGGGATGTATAGTCCTCACTTGATTGTTTTGAAATCGCTCAAAAAAGTTACGTCGCGTTCTGGGTGATGAATTATTTCACACCATATAACGGCTTTACTGCAGCCAATAGATCGCAAACGTCATGCTTTTCGTCTATATTTCTGAGATGAGGTAATATTTACAGTGTTTACATTATTCGGACTATTGTCCTCATCTTTGTTGTCATTTGTACGACGTTTAGGCCGTTGTACGCTCCGGCCTTTTTCAGGTGCTGGGAATTTCGAACTGAACCCTTTATTACAATTGCTGTGGTATATCATCTTCATTGCTTGCCTAAAGCATCGATTGGAAGTCATGAGTTATCTCACTCTAACCCTGCAAGTTTCTTGTTCACCACTGCTGTAGACTGATATTGACCTCACAACTCTAAGACTCAAGTCAGGAACTAACAAACGTCTATATCCACTGTGCCATGTGTCAAAAATGATGAGGAAAATGTCTAAATAATGTAAATAATGTCGTGCTTTTCTATCGTTATTCCCATCGCAAGTCTTCTGAAAAGTTATACTCCTTGGTTCCCTCATTATTGACCTATGCAGATGGGAGTCACCAATTCCACATATACAGGGATGAATCAAATCCATTCTCTTGTTATTATGTAAATATAAAGTAAATTTCACCCGGATAGGCTCATCCCAAGAACAAAATAGAATCGCATCATGGATATTTTCCCGATCATTACAATCTTCAGTTCTCTCAGTCTAGGGTTAACCATTATCTTTCTCTACATAACCTCATGGGCAGCCATTCATACCTTTTCTTCTCAGGCTCATACAACAGCATACAGTGAGCGTCTACCATGAATGGCACTTGGTACTTGTATTTTGTAAACACAAGTAAAAAGCAAATCATTGGAGTAGATAGACTAAACTATCGCCCGGTTCACACACTCCACACACGTCTATTCAACAGGTGAAGAGGCTCATCCCTTGTTTCCTGTTTAGGATGCGGTTTCCGGTTTTCTCTTTTCAAATCTTTTCACTCCTATGTAGCCCTCTGCACATCAGTGGCGTTGCCGCCTTGCTCGGGGCGATATGATTAAAAGAAAAAAAATGTGAGTATTGTGTTAAAAAGCGACGTATTTCGTGCCACTTAAATTCGAAAGTGCATTGGAATAGCGAATTATATATTTCAGCATCTAAATATTAAAAGAAAGAACGAAGAAATACTTGATCTGGTACACAGCAGTAAAAACTGGTTAATTTTCCCACAAATTAAGGAGAGAGTTGAAGCTATAGGAATGTGTTTCTACTGAAGGATGCTAAGAATATCACTTGAGAATATTCGAAAAAAACGAAAAAGTCTGAAGTTATATCAGAACAAGGAAAAGTATATTCGAAATTAAACAGCTAAAATACTTTGGAGGCATAACGAGAAAAGAGAACTTCGCGAGTTTAACACTTAGAGGATATACTGAAAGCGAGAGATGTATTGGTAAACAGTGAGTGTGTTATTTAACGAGGTGTTACTGATGGATAGCAGAACAGCGACAAATGGTATGATAAAGAGTTAAATGTTGTTTATAGCTACAAAAGGCAGAAAGTAGTGAAAAGCCATTATCGCTTATGTTGCTGAGAGACGTGGTCTATTAGGCAAGAAGGAGAAAGGGGTATATTAAAAAGCAAAAGTGATTGGCAAATATTATAGACGCACAACATGCAAACAATGAAGGTTTTAACAAGAATATTCAAATTAATGCGAATACAGCGTTCCATAAAAGAATCTGTTCATTCGAGTTTCATCAGTTCATTCATTTAAATACAGAAGCGGAATGCATGAATTCCTGATAAATGCGGAAATTAATGAAGAGATGAAAAAGAGGAAAATGGTAATGATTCCAAGGCTTCCAAAGATGTCAATTCCAAATCATTTTAATTATATAATTTGCTTTTATTATTATGAATCTCACGGGGTAAAGTAGTTAATATTTGGTGCAAAGCCAATAAATTCAGTAACGGAAAAAGATTTTAAGATTAAAAAAGATTGAAACAAGAAACAATAGTGTAAACTTTATATGAATGAGCCAGTTAAGTGCAATACGTGGTACAGGCTCGGGCGATCATGTCACGAAAATAACATGACTGACTGGGTAGAGAATTATCCCGAAGTAGGTTTCCATTATTTTCTGCGGTAGAACTCAAAATGTAATTCTCTTCGACCCGTAGCCAGAGGGAGAAAAATTAATTAATATCAAGGGCATTTGTGCTTAAGTGAATGAAACAAATTCTACTAAAATTCGAACTCGGCTCTCAGATTTCTTAATCCGATATCTACTACACCACAACACACATCTCCATAAAATGACGGAAATGGACACGAGATGATTACAAATCTTGAATTTTAGGAGGTTTTTATATATTGACGATGTCCTAGAATGTCATGAAACTCGTGTCAAAGTCAAAAGGAAAACTAAAGCTGATGGGTCAGAAAATAATTTACAGCTTGAATCAATATGAAAAGATAATTTATTTCAAGAGCAACTATACATAATCATTGAGGTTGGCATTTTCATAATCAGATAAATACATTTACGAAATCACAAGGTAAACGTAACCACTTAACGGATATGGAAAACGAAATTAACATTTTTAATTCCAATTCCCATATTTAAGCACGACATTAAAATTTAAATATGCGATGCTGGTGATGTAAAAAAGTGAAATAAAATGGTTTGATAAAATGAGCCCTCACCAAGAAAGTCGCGGAGATGAGCAAAAGAAAAAAAATGACAATCATCTTTGAATGATAGAAAAAGATTTAAAAGTGTAGATTAGGACAAAATAACATAAAGGAACAAGGAAGATTATTAGTCGAGATTCAAGAATCAGAATATATTTGAAAGAAATTAATAGATAAGTTGTAAGTCTTTTGATAATTTTAAAGACAATCTAAAACAGGAATATAGCAGAACTAATCAATATTATTGGAAGACAGACAATGTAATAGCCTTAAAGCTTTTCATTGACGAAATAATCTTGATAGTACAAATTTCAAATAGAGCATATCTGGGGATAGCGGCTCGGATTGAGGAATCAGAGATCCGATTTCGAATTCTAGTCGAATACTTTACATCCACTTATTTGCTAATATTATTCGAATACGTATGAATGCATCACTTATGCGTAAATAGCGTAAATATGCGTAAATAGCAGGACAGAAAAGGTTCTACAGACTTGGGTGTCAATCATTTTAAAAGAAGGAAAATCTGAATTCAAAACAAGCCTGGAGAGAACTGATAGTAGAACAGATTGAGCTCTGTAGATTTGGATAACAACCAGTCTACCGCAGAAAATACTGACAACGTACTCCTAGAAAATTTGCAATGCCATCTTCCAACATACCTTGAGCCAGCATATAAGAATCGGCTCATAAAATTAACATTAGATTCATATCTCGTGCTGATGCAATTTGCAATAAAGAGTAAGCGGCCGATGAAGATAACTTGAATACAACAATATGAAATAAGGACAAAATATCTTAGCATTTTATTCTCTGTGGGAATTGTCAAGGCAAATCTGCTTTGATAAGTCTCTAACGAATGAAAAAGATATACGATAATTTCTAACCATTTACAAAAGATTGTTAGGCCGGGTATTCACTATTTCCTTCAGTCGCTCTTGCCTTCAATCTGTCCCATGACTAACAAACATTTTAAAGTATCTTTCCTTATTATGTATAACAAAAATCTCATCTGTCTCTGTCTAATGCTAAATGCTATCCTTTTCTTTCACATTGTCTCTAAAACTTCGTCATTGCTCACATATTCAGTCCATATCATTCTCAGCATAATTCTGTAGGACCACATTTCTGTTGCTTCAAGACCCTTCTTCCTCTGAGAAGGGATTTTTAACCATTCTCTGCCCTGTGATAAAACTATAATTACGTAGCATTTCAGTGCTCTTTTCTTTGTTTCTAAAAAAATGTCCCTGTTTTTTAATAATTTGATTATCATGTCAACAATAATTCTTATCATAATAGCAGGCAAATAAGAAAGCTGTCAGTTCTGCAAAAAAATAGTAGTGTTTATGTCACTAGACGGAAAACACATAATGGGATTCAGTACGAATTATGCAAGCTAAAACAGGAAGAGTGAATATCTAATGGTGACACTGTATATACATTGTTTACATTGTTTGGACTGTTGTCCCCATATTTATTGCCATATACATATTCACGATGTTTTGACCGTTTTAGGCTGAAGCCTTCTTTAGGTGATTGAAATTTCGAACCTAAACTTTTATTTTGATCACTTTATTTCGATCATTATTCTCGTTCCATAAGCCATGCTACCTCTGGTAGTTATGTCCCTTTTAACTCAAAGCTCTCTAAGTTATTTGTTCACCACTGCGGGTGAACTTTAATTTATCTCACAGCGATTTAAGTCAAATCACTGCAACTAACGCCTTTATAAACTGGGTCATGTGTCCTTGAGTGCTTGAAATAAAAAGAGAAATGAATCTATTGATTTCGGACACCACAATTTAAGCAATCTAAGGTACGCAGATGATAGAGTGCAAATAGCAGACACTGAAAGGAAACTACAAGAACTACAGAAGGTAGCTGAAGAGAATGACAAGGACTACAAATAAACTGCAAGAAAACCGAAAAAATATGCCAAATACAAGTCGTAGATAGTAAAATCAAGCAGGTACAGAAGTTTAAATATCTGGGAAGTGTTATCACAGAAGACGTAAACTGCAACACAGAGATTCGAAGGCGAAGGAAGCATTTCAAAATTTGAGTAAAGTATTAAGAAACAAGACAAGTTTGCTAGAAACAAAGGAGTACTAGATTGCTATGTGAATGCTGGACAATATCATCAAAGGTGAAGGAGAGACTTGAAGAAACTGAAATGTGGTTCTACAGAAGGATGCTGCGGATATCATCGATCGAGCATGTGAGCAATCATGAGGTTTTGGAAATGATGGAAACGAAAAGTAAATTAATACTGAGCATCAGGAAGAGACAGCTGAAGTTCCTGGGACATGCAATGAGGAAGAAGGGCTTGAAGAACCTGTCTGCATTCTCATCTTTCTATTGCTCTTTTCTAACTGGTCTGTACTCCTCACTCTCTTCTAATTAAGCTTTTTACAGTTATGTAGCCCCCCGCACATCAGTGGCATTTCTGCCTTGCTCGGGGTGAAATGATTAAAAAAAATGTGGGAAAAAGAGACAGGGGAAACAGTGGATAACATATTTGAAGAACCTATTCAGGTAGATGATAGAACGAGGATTGCGTGGTGTAACTAGAGAAGGCTTGCTAAGAATCACCAGAGATAGGGAGACGTTGAAAGCCATGATTGCCTACGTCCTGAAGGGACAAGGCACATAAAAGAAGAAGAAGAAAAAGAAGACGCCATTTTTTACAATTAATATTTTATCCATGTATCCAATTCCCACTTTTTGTGCTGATCCGTTCATTTATCAACTAATCCTACTGACTTGGCAGACCGGCTGCAACCACTCTCTCACCGGCGTGATGTGACTCTTCTACAAGTACTTTCATGGCTTCTGCTCCGATGAACATAGATCACTGTTACCGCCTAAGCACGAATTTACACGAGATACTAGATTAGCAACTAGGTTCCACCCTTTTACATTTAAACAAATAAGATGTAACCGTAAATTCTACTCCAACAGCTTCTTTTCTCGCGCTTCCCGCCAGTGGAACTCCCTTCCACAAGTCTGCTTTCCCGACAGCTACAATCTCCAGGTGTTTAAATGTAGGGTCAATAGACACCTCCTATCACACTAACTCCCAATTATTCTCGGAACACTCTCATCTACCCAACCCTCATTCTCGGTATCCTTACACGCCTATCACCCACCCTCTGACATTTCCTATATTTAATCATCCTTTCTCCACTCTATGTAGCCCCCCTGCGTAGTAGTGACAGTGACATGCCTTGCTCGGGGTGAAACGCTTATAAAAAAAGAAATAACCTCCAAATTGAAGAATTTAAAATTATCGCTTCACAATTTTAATGAAACATTCTTCGGTGTCTTCTTTTCATCGTCATTCATTATGTAAGTTTCTGGTTTTTCAGTATAAAACAACCTTTTTCACATATGGTTTTCATACGTGGTTTGGTATTTCTAAGGTAGCTTCTAGCGGAAAAATGCTGCAGAAGTATGCCCTCAAATCTTACTAAAAGGCGGGAAAGTTTTTCTTTTAATTCTGATAAATATCTTTTTTTATCGAGCTGACATTTCTACATATCCGTGTGTAAATGTTCGGGTTTACTGTTTGGCTCATATAAATATATTTCAATATCGATCAAACTTAAAAACCGTACAAAAGCTCCGGCTATCTATTGAACTCGCGTCTAACAAACACCTAAATAGCCATATATACGCACACTTTCTGAACAGATATATACACACAGAGACTTGAAAATAATTACAAACGCACATAAATGTATGTGTGTTACAGAAAAATATATTCATCTGTAAATATGAATACATTCATTCTAATATTCTCTCTTCGCAATATAATATTTATATATGTATTCCATAGACTCACACACACACACACACACACACACACACACACACAGATGTATATATATATATATATATATATGTGTGTGTGTGTGTGTGTGAAAAGTGTATGTATATAATTATAAATATCAATATATATATATATGCAATTTGTTACATATATTATATTGTTTACATATTATATATGCGTGGTACTTATTTAAAAGCGCTCAATATCAGTGATAGAGCAGATATATTTATACAGATAGGTGTGAGTTTGTAACTCTGGGTTTCACGCTTTTGCGATCGTCAGACAAATTGATTAATTTTTTAAAAACATTGGTTATATTCGTTTATCTTTGTGGAAGTGGGGGAAATCTGTCGTCACGACAGACGCAGATATATATATATATACATCTGTACACCCATCAACGCGCGCAAGGACACACACACACACGTACGCCCGTTCGGTCACTGAGGCTTGCATAAACATACGCATGCGAATCGTGCGGGGTTCGGTATATATATGTATATGTGTGCCGTTGCACACATACATACTCATTCGGTATTTATTTTCATGTCTGCATTTGGAAATTAGTATTGATCTCGTGTTTAGTAAGTTCTTTTGTTGGGTATGAGGTATAATTGCTACTTTCTCATGTAGGCAAGGTAGGCATTGTTTTGTAATGTTGTAAGCAGGTGCTTTTTTCAGTATTTCCCAGCTTATTGTTGGTGAAATATTTCTGTCTTTTAGACGCCATACGTATGTTGATAGTGTAGTGCTGTTCAAGTATTTTCTGTTGGAGAATGTAAGATTGTGGTTGTTATTTCTTTTCTTAAATGGTTCCACAGTGGCACCGATGTTGTACATTGTGTTGTTGTTTGCACTTACCTTGGCTTTATGTACTATATTTGTTTGCCGGTCAATTTCTCTGGAGTGGGCATGTAGTTCCGTTTCTGCAGTTGCAATGAGCTTCTTCGATTGCATTATTCTAGCTTGTTAATTTTTTGTTGTGGCTTTTTATTATTTGTGTAATATTTTTTTGTGCAGCTGTAACTAATTTTGACGTTGTTTTTGTTGAATATTTTTGCTAATCGGTTTGACACCGGGAATTGTTTTTCTATTAAATTCAGGAATGTCTTACCTATGTTTGTTTTGACGGGTTTGTTGTATGGTGGATTAAACCAGATGATATTTCTTTTTCTGTTTTAGCTTTTTCGTTGCGGAGGTGTATATTGTAGTTGTTGTTTGTATCCACATTTCTTTAGTGATTCGTCATATGGTGTTCTTTTGTTATTGAAAATCTGTATGTTACAGATTTTCAATAACAGAAAAACACCATACGACGATTTTCAATAAGAAAAGAACACCATATAAAAAAATAATAAAACACCATATAAGAAAAATAAATACCTATTATCACAATTTATACCAAACGGATACAAAAAAAATCACACGTCTCTATCATAGTAAAATAAATAATTAATAAACACTAACAATCATTACAAATTAGAATTTCTACCATTTAAATATACGCCACTACAAAAAATAAAACAACCCAATAACCGACTTTAAAACAAAAAATAACAATACATCCTGAAATAAAATAATAGCAATTCTTACCTACCATAATTTCACACAGAACCCACCAAAAGTACATATGTACGTACGAGAAATCGACAACTATTCGCGCGTTGACGTTGACATCGCTACACCATTCGAATACACCTACCGAATGAGTATGTATGTGCACAACGGCACACATATACAGATATACCAAACCCCTCACGATTCGCATGTGTATGTTTATGCAAGCCTCACTAACCGAACGCGCGCACGAGCGTGTGTGTGTGTGCGTGCGTGAGTGCGTGCGTGCGTGTGTGTGTGTGTGTGTCCTTGCGCGCGTTGATGGGTGTACAGATATATATATATATATATGTCTGCGTATGTCGTGACGACAGATTTCTCCCACTTCCACAAAAATACACGAATATAACCATTTTTAAAAAAAATTAATCGGTTTGTCTGACGATCGCAAAAGCGTGAAACCCAGAGTTACAAACTATTTATATGAGTATATATATATATATATATATATATATATATATATATATAAACAAAAAGGTAGAGTTTACGCATATTTTGGAGGTTTAAAAAGAGAAAAAGAATATATTTGGTGTCTGATTAAATGAAATTTATTATTTTAATATAATTTCCAATTATTATTCCTATATTATACATTATTATCATGATATTTTTTTTTAATCATTTCACCCCGAGCAAGGCAGAAATACCACTGATGAGCGGGGGGAGGGGGGCTACATAAGTGTAAAAAGATTAATTAGAAAAGAGTGAGGAGTATAAACTAGTTAGAAAGGAACAATAGAAAGCTGAGAATGCAGGTGCGATGACAGATACATAGGTGGAGAGAAAGGGAAGGTTGTACGGGGGTGGGGAAAGAGCTAGAGGCCAGTGGTTAGTAGATGAGTATTGACATTGCAGTTAAATTTCTGGAGGTTGTAGCTGTCAGGAAAGCAAGAATATGGGTGCGAGTTCCACAGGCGTGAGAAGAAGCTGCAGAAGTAGAATTGTCGTCTGCATTTGGCTAACCTGACTGCGAATGGGTGGGACCCAGTTGCACGAGTAAACACCTGTTGAGGAGGCACCAGTGGCTTAAGTTCGTCCGAGCAAAAGCCATGAAATATTTATAGTACAGACAAAGGGAGGCCACATTTCGACGGTGGGGAAGTGGCTGCAGTCTCTTTTGGAGCCTGTCGAGAACACTGAGGAGAATGGCCGTGGCGCCTGACCATAAATTGCAGCAGTATTCCATGCATGGACGGATGGTTGATTTGTATATATGCAGGAAGGATTCAGGCGGAAAAAACTTCCTGGATCGACATAGTGACCCAACCTTCTTAGCCGTAGATAGATTCAATATAGTGGTTCCATTTGAGGTCTGAGGAGAGGGTAAGGCCGAGGAGGCGTAGTGTATTGCTCTCAGGGAAAACCGCTTGGTCCGTGCTTATGGGCGGCAGGAGAGGTTGCCTGTAAATGTTGACAGACATCAGCTTGGTCTTAGACGAATTGAAGTTGACAAGCCACTTCTTGCCCTAGTTCACCACAGGGTGTAGATCCCGTTCAAGGTCAGCAGCGAGATTATGTCTGTCCGCCACGACAGTTTTCTTACTGGTGCGGGAGTATATTGTGGTGTCATCTGCGTAGATGCCTACTTGGGACTTGATCTCATCTGGGAGGTCGTTGATGAAAATAAGGAAGAGCGTCGGGCCCAGGATAGAGCCCTGTGGGACACCAGCATTCGTGCTGTAGAATGAAGAGGCACGCCCATTCAAAACGACCTTCATTTTGCGGTTATTTAAGAAAGATTGGATTAGGCCAAGCAGGCGACCGGTAATACCGTAACCCCGTAGCTTGCATAGGAGGCCAGAGTGCCAAACCCCGTCGAAAGACTTGGAGATGTCCAGAGCAACCGCGCGAGCCTCGTCAGACTCATCAAGGGCCTGGAGCATGTACTCCGTTACGGTTGTTAGCAAGTCGGCCGTGGACCTGTCAAAGCGGAAGTCATATTGCCTGTCAGAGAAGAGTTTGTGGGCAGTGAGATGTTGAACTATTTCAGCATTGATTATAGCCTCGAATACTTTCCCGAATATCGGTAGAAGACTGATAGGGCGATAGTGGTTGGGTCCGAGGGTTCACCACAATTCTTAAAGACAGGAACGACTGAAGAGAACTTCCAGCATGCAGGAAATCAGGAAGCAGAAAGGCAGTAGTTAAAAAGTTTAGAGAGGACAGGGGAAAGTTCAGGAGCACACCTCTTAAGGACTATCACCGGGATTTCATCGTCTCCACTCGCCTTATGGAGGTCGAGTTTTGAAATTACTCGGGATACTACTGTCGGGGTAATATATACGTCGTAGAGTTTGGCCTCAGTTCTAATAGGGAAGTCGGGTGGGTGTACTCCGGACGAGTCAAATGTGGAGTTGGATGAGAATCTGCCGAAAAAGCACTCAGCTTTGTCCGCAGATGACGTGAAAACCTAAAAGTTTATATTTGTTACGTCAGGTAACAGAATTATGTGAAATAATACAGAACAAGGTAATTAGTATACAGTATCGTCGTAGAGACGTGATAGATTGACTAGTAGAACACTTCCGGTGCAATACCGGAAATAACCGACTGACTCGCTCACTCCACTTCCTTCCTCGAGGTATAATCACTACTATTTTATATAGTGATTCGAATAGTCCATTTCCGTGGAAAGGTGGAGTGCGCCCCAACAACATTGGATAATAGAAGCGATTGGTTATTTTAATGGCTTTCAATACTTAATAATTCTCTGGCATGGTTATGTGTGACGTGACAAGCTGTAGTGGGATTTTTACTTCCAACACGCACGCTCTTGTTCGCTGTTGCTTTGACAATCCGCCATACAAAGAAAATAGATGATTACTACTATCGTACGTCAGCGAACTGTTTAATACCCTCAATATAATTGTCATCGTTGATAATGGTTGATGTAAGCCGAAAGCTCAGAAAGGATGAACACAAAAACATGAATCAATATTGTAATTTTCTTTATTCTTTCAACGATAATGCTATTAAGCTTCTCAGACGATATGAAAAGAATTTACATAAAATAAATCGACAAAACTTGTCTATATGATTTAATGAAACATGGATCAATATATATATATATATATATATATATATATATATATATATATATATATTTACGCCCTCACAACCTGATTGAGCACTCTGGAAGAATAGTAGACTTAGAAAAACAGTAGCTACTTTGGCGTGTTCGCATCGCTTATAAAATGAATTAGACCGCTCTAGCTATTGGGCGCGTATAATGATAATATATGCGATAAAAAGTCTGCCTTCTTCCACCGAACGCCCATAGCCCAGAGGTAGAATCGCCGACCGACGCCAATTCGGTCGGGTTTCAATCCTGGGTTGGAAAGCAATCGGAGTCTAACTGTACTGATGAACTCTGATACACCCAAACAGATCTGTCTGCAGATGACAATGTTTATATATATATATATATATATATATATATATATATATATGTGTGTGGCATGATTGAAAAATTTAGCTCAGTTTTTATTTTTAATTTTGTGTGGGTATCTTTTTTGTTTTTGATTTTGTCGACTATAGTGAGTCAATCGGGTACCATCTGTGAGAATAAGAGCCCTATGACGCAGTTCACTTCTTCAGTAGTTATAAACGGTTTACTGTACTGCTTGGCATTTACGCTGAAGATCCAATGCAAACATTTCAGAGTGTTTCGATTTCAATCTCTGGAAAGTGCAGAAAATTCGCAAAAAATCTCTGGAAAGTGCAGAAAATTCGCAAAAAATCTCTGGAAAGTGCAGAAAATTCGCAAAAAATTGGATGATACATTTAGTCAAAATCGTGGTGTTTTGAGTGATCACTACTGATGAAGAAGTAATTCCTATATTCATATTTTCACAGGGCTTCAGATGCAACACAGTGGACTACATCAGGTGTCCTTAGGACAGTGCTGCCGTGGCTCAAAGAGTGGCTGTTGGTGAACCATATATCTGCATACAGGACCCTGCACTATGCCGCATAAGCAAGAGACCCAATCATATCTTCCGACAAATTCTGCGACCACATCATACTTTACATCTAGCCAACTAATTCCCCAGACTGTAACACTCTTGATTATTATTTATCAGGCACAGTTGAACAAATGACAAACAAAACTTCTTGTAGCACCGAAGATGAACTGAAGGCAAAGATTATGACAAAATTCATCAAATTAAAATGAAAACAAAATAGAAGAGATGCAAGAAATTTCGAAGTTATCTAGAGGTTGTAGTTGACGGTAATGGCGATTTTATTGAATAAATTTACTCTTTAGTATTTTAAGATATTTGCGTATTTTTGTTAAATATATATGTTAAAATTTTAATTTTTTTGTGCATAATTTTGACGATAATTTATCCATCGCACCTTATATTGATTTATTATTGTTTATTTCAACTTTTTCCGGAGGGACCAAATTTTATGAATTTGTTTTTATTTTTGTACAAAATTTCTGGTGTCAGTTTGTCTTGTTTTAACTTCCGTTTTTGCTTTCTTAGCTTTATCATTATGTAAAGTGCTACATTGAAATCCAAAGACGCATTGGCATGGTCAAGGATGCATTTTAAAGGCTCACCAGAGTACTGAGTGACTGAGAAATCTCATTGGAAACAAAAAAAGAGTGTAGGCTTTCTCTGGGATAACTGCCTTATATGGAAGTGAATTTTGAACAAATTCATCAATGAAAAAAAAGAAGCTTGAGGAAGCAAGGGAGCAGATTTTTGGTTTTACAGAAGGATACCGAGGATGTCATAAACTGAGTACGTGAGAAACCATGCAGACTTGGAGAGGATACAAACGAGGTAGAAACAGATGAGTTCCCTTGGATAGGTAATGAGAAAGGAGGGCCTAGAGAAATTAATACTCACAGGATGCATTACGAGAAAGACATACAAGGCAAAGAAGTGCAAGAAATACTTGATAGGCCTGAGTAAATGGATAGCGGATGCGGGGTTTTGGAGAGGCACCAAGAAGAAATATTTTGAGAGCGACAAGAGAAGAGCCAAGTGAAAGCCCAGGATCGCCTACGTTCTGAAGGGAGACAGCACATGATAAAGAAGAAATTTTATCATACACATCGAACTGGCTCTTCTTTCTCATACATTTTATTGCCTTTGCATTTGGTCGTTTAGGCGGAGTTAGTACTTTCAGATATTCGGTATAGACATTTTTATTGTACGTTTAAAATTATGACTTTAGAATTATAAGTTTTAATCATTGTATATTTATTCTTTTTACTATTTTCCCACAAATATCAAAACGTTCTGATATGTTTGATGCATTATTTACGTAGGACTTATATGAATCCTATCATGTTTTGCGCCTTTACGTTATTTTTGACTTATCGCTATCTATAAAAACACCAGATTCATTTTGCAGATACCTTCTTTGATACATAATCTATGTAATATATATAATGTAAATTATACTTTAGAATATGTATAAACTACAATCTACTAAAAAATTGTACATTTTGTTTTGACAGTGAAAGAACAATATCTTATCAGGTAGTTAGTAATGACTACTAAATACCTAATGAGTCATTGTTCTTTCAGTGTCGAAACAAAATGTACAATTTTGTACTAGATTTTCGTTTGTACATGTTCTAAAATATAATGTATAATAAATAATCATTGTTCTGTTTCTATATTGAGCACTGTTTGTATATATATATATATATATATATATATATATATATATGTGTGTGTGTGTGTGCGTGTGTGTGTGTGTATAAATATAAATATTGTGTGTATTTTTGGCAGCGTTTTTTCATTAATGCAGGTTTCGTTAAGTAATATAGACAAGTTTTATTATTGTCTATTTATTATATATATATATATATATATATATATATATGTGTGTGTGTGTGTGTGTGTGTGTGTGTGTGTGTGTGTGTACGTTATATATATTCCAAAATCTGTGTGCGAACTAAAAATTTTGAACGCTTACCAGCTTCACAGTTGTGTTGCCATTTAATATTGTGACCTATATGGATCCTGAAATTTAAGAAGCTTCGTTGACAATAATTCAAATTCAGAAAGAAGACCAGCCATAATTTGTAAAACACTATGTAAGGTGATTTTCTGAGGAATAAACTCACTACTCGGTAGTAATTGTTTTAGCGAGACAAGCTTGTTAACCATTACACCGCAAAAATACGAGGTAGATATAATACATATATCTCTGCTGTTAGTGAAACATATCTTGCTTATTTCTCTCAGATGAAGGGAGATGGACAGGATTATATTATTTCCTTGTGTGATAATAAAAATGGTGAATGTTATCAATCAGTATTTTTTTGATCTCTCATCACATCTAAAGAATATTCCCGATCGTATCATGAAGCTTGCTATAAAACTTTCCAGTAAAGGTTATGAATGGCGGAGTTGTTATATGCAACAATGTATTCTTCTGAAGTTGAAACTGAGGCATTGTTTGATCGGCTAAGTAATGTCATTTTACATATTCGAAATCATTCTCAGATTTTCACTATTGGATATATTACTGCTCTTACTGGCAGCGCACCTATCCTGGAGTGATTGTTCCTCATAATATTTGTCTACGTAACGGAAATAGTCTGCTGCTTTTTCCATTCTGTGAAGTGTTTTTTAAATGTTACAAATGAATTTTTTCCCCAAAACATAAAACAATCCGGAAGCGTTGAAGACCAATGATTGACTTTGTGATTGCGCCATTTCAGTGTTTTCAAATGGAATCGGTTATTTTTGTCTTCTTTCATCGTATTTGATCATTTTAAGTTACATAGTATGGTTGATTTCTCTTGACCGTCTAAGAAGCATCATTGTAATACCTTTATTTCAAAGAAAGTAAATGTTTTATTCTTCAATTCTGTTGAGTAATTGATAAACATTCTTGTAAAAACTACATTAATCTCCGGAGAATTATTGATCAATATAATAATCAGGAAAATATCTAAATCTTACGACTTTCTTGATCTTAAGACTCAGTTGATGTGAACAATTGTGTTCATTGGCAAAATTCATCAAATGTTTAACATCTGTTGCAAAAACGAAATCTTACAAAGAATGAAAACTACGTCTGCAGTTTTCGTTAATGATAGGGGTCTCTATGCTATAGTTACGAAAAGTTACTCAAAGAAAAGCATTATATCCTCTCTCGAATGAATAACGACTTTGAAAGTGTCCTGAACACGAAATCTAAGATGTTATTTCATCAAACTCCCACATAATTAATTTTCTCTTTAATAAACATAATAGAAAAGTGGGTTGTGATTCGACGAAAAAATATCATCTTGCAGAGCTCTTGGTCAAGATCTCACCTGTAATTTTCAAATTCTCTGGAAATCATCACGTAAAGAAGTTTTGTAATGACATACTTGACATCTGAAAAATGACGTCTATTTTAGATCTCTACAATGGCACCACCGAAAAAAAAAGAACAAACAAGACGTTTGTGATAACTCTTGATAAATTTCACTTATTTACATTGCTGGATAAATTCTTACTTAAATCATTTCTAAATTGGTAGATTATATCCGTTTTGAGAATTAAGGAAGCTTCCCTTCCGCTCGGGGAACTATAGATATGATTTTTCTGTAAAGCATGTAGCTGAAATTGTACGGAAGAAAAATAATGAACTCCATATAATTCATATGAACCGGGCAAAGGCATTTGATTCTGTTAGCCACGATATTCTGTGGAAGGTCCTCAAAAGGCTATGAAATCCTGATAAAATATTAAGAGTTGACATTTCTTTACATAAGAATAGGATAAAATTCTGTCATCTGGGATTGTGAAATTTTGGAACTGCTTAAATTAATTAATAGAACAAAACCAGTCTGTATAATTGTTCCTCTATTTTTCCTCATTATTCTACTGTTTTACTTGATTCTTCATTAAAATATTCTAATATTGGGGTTAATTTCATACTTCTATTTAATCATCAGTTATTTAAATGTAAAACCTTAAAAAGTGGCAGTATTATTTGTGAGGCTGGTGTTGCTCAAGTGCTTATGTGTAAATCTTCAGCATTATGCAAAGCATTTGGCTTAATAATTAGTATACGGAATTGTAAAGGCGATGCCTAATTTTTCGATAAGCTTCTTGACTCTCCACTCTACCATGTGTGGCAGTTAGTGTACTGAAATATTGAAAACGATTTAAGTAGCTCGGGAGCAAAATCAACAATTCAGCCCATTTTCAGGATTAGATCATATATCACATTCCTAGAACCCTAAAGATTATCTAATATTGTCCCCTTTTCAAAGTGTGAGACACAGCAACCTTTATAAAACTGTCTAAACTCTGCTGGGATGATCCTGTGAAAAACAGTGTCGAAAGTACACGGAAAATGATCGTCTACGAAGGTCGGTTGATAAGTTCATAGGCTGAATATGAAGGAATAATGCTAAAGCAGTGAAATCTTGTCTGTATTAATTTCAACTCTTTTTATTAATAACTAAACTGTTTACTTTTAGGGAAACTGAGAGTTGACTTTTCAAAGAAGGTCTCAAATGTAGCAAGTAATGACTTCTATTAAAAATAGATAAAATTTGACAACCTCAAATTAACCCTCATGGAAATTACTGCCGACACGATTGCAACATTTGAGTGTCATCCCAAGTTTATCAACAGTACAAAAGTAGAAAGCTGATTTTAGGAGGGCAAAAACAATGGTTAAAATTGCTTCCGCAAATGATGCATTTCGGTCGTAGCAAGAAGCATATTTCTTTGAAGACTTTAGACTGATGGATCATAATCCCACATAAAGAACAGTGGCATATAACAGTTGATGACATTCGGCAGTATCAACAGATAAAATGTTATCGCATATAATTCAAAGAAAACATTATGATATCTGGATAATTGATTTTCAACACTACTACAAACAAAAGGTTCGAAGAAAGCCCCAGTAAATAGTGAAAGTGGAGATAACTGAGATTCAGTCTGTTAAGTGCCATACGTGATACACGCTTTGGGCGATCATGTCTAGAAAGAGACATGACTGACTGGGCAGAAGATTATCCCTCAGTAGATTGCCATTGCTTTCTTTGGTAGCCTGGTAGCCAGCCAAGGCTATAGAACCCAATGTGTCTAGTTATTTAACCCATATGTAGAGGGAAGAGACGGATTAATACCTTTCCCAAAGGTATTTGTGCGTAAGTTAATGCAACGAATTCAATTCGAACTCGGCACTCCGATTTGTCGTTCCAAGTCGATATTCACTGCACCACAACGCACATCCTTAACTGAGATTAGAAAAGTTGTTTCTCAGAATAATATTTTTGTGCTACGATAGCGTGACGTCTACCTCAATATAGCGTAAGGTCTGCCTCCTGTTTAGTGTACAGCGTGAGGCCTACCTTCCGTTTGGACTAAAGCGTAAGGTCTACCGCAGTATCGAACTATTATATACTAGCAGTATAGCCCGGCGTTGCTCGGGTGTAATGAAAGCTTTAAAACTAATCCATAGTCCTGGTGCTCAGACTCTTTGGACGTTGGCACGAAAGACTAAAAAGCAATAGTTGTTTCCAGTTAAAGCGAAACCGTAGACTGAAAGAAAAAATGAATGGATGTAAATCAAATTTTGATTTCCTGGTATCGATATCAAATTTTCTGCACTATTGAAAGAACTGCAACCTTGAAACTTCTGAGTATCGTTTCTTATGTCTTTGTCTATGAGTGTATCAAATTTGATTAAAATCGGATCACTTCTTCTATAACCTGATTTTTTTTATTATTGATTTTCAATATTTATCGGGCGTACCTCAACACAAAACATAGCTAAGAACACTCGCAGACTCTTATAGTACAACTGTGTAAATTTTCAAGAAAATGGGTTTAGCGGTTTTGGAGTCTATAGGTAACGGATACACACACACAGAGACACACACGCACACAGACAATGTTCCATTTATAAATAAGCTTAGATTTAGATTGATAATTGTATGTGTATACATACTTATTTAACTCATATTAATATTTATATATCCATATTCTGTTCATATTAAAGGTAGAGGTATAAAAATAAGCACGCTATCAAATACAATACATATATTTATTTTAGCAATAAACACTTTATATATCTTCTAGGAATAGCATCAATAGATCAATGTAATTTTCTCATCATCTTCCAGCAAAAATGATCAAGATGTAATTAGAACCGCTAACTGCCAACACGCCTCATTTACTTGAGAATCATCGTTTTAGCATCCAACCACGATCGCTCAATTGGTTGAGTCTGTGCTCATGTTGCTTGCAAGGTAAATCTCCGCGATTCACCTGGGTAAACGATATATTAAGAAAGACCTCACACTATAGAAGCACTAATGGTTTAATAGAAAGATTTGCTAAATTATAGTGGATAGAAATACTGACTTCTTCTATGTACCCTGTCCCTTCAGAACGTAAGCGATCATGGCCCTCCACGTTTCCCTATTCCTTGAGGCTCTGAGCATGCCTTCTCCTGT
The DNA here is from genome assembly GCA_037127315.1 of Ascarosepion bandense. Lineage (NCBI taxonomy): Eukaryota > Metazoa > Mollusca > Cephalopoda > Sepiida > Sepiidae > Ascarosepion > Ascarosepion bandense. The sequence goes on from JBBBDQ010000280.1 coordinate 1,245,364, forward strand.
TTCACCATACAATCCTCGTTTTGTCATTCACCTGATTAGGTCCTTCAAATATGTTATCCGTTGCTTTTTCCTGTCTCTTTTTCCCTCTATCTGGTCTGTTAGTATCAGGTTCTCCAAGCCCTCCCTCATATTAAGCTGCCCTTTTTACTGATTGCTATGCCAAATACAGGTCGGGGATACTAGAATCAAGTAGGTACAAAAATTTAAATACCTGGGAAGTGTTATAAGAGAAAAAGGAAAGGGCGACACAGAGATCCAAAGGCGAATTGGCATGGCGAAGGAAGCATTCCAGAAGTTGATTAAGTATTAAGACACAGAAATTTTCACTAGAAACAAAGAAGAGAGTACTGGATTGCTATGTGATATCAGTTCTTCATTGTGGCAGTGAATGCTGGACCATATCATCAAAGATGAAAGAAATCTTGAAGGGACTGAAATGTGGTTCTACAGAAGGATGCTGCGAATATCAGTGATCGAGCATGTGAGCAATGATGAGGTCTTAGAAATGATGGAAACAAAAAAGAAATTAAATAGAAGCATCAGGAAGAGACAACTGAAGTTCCTGAGGCATACAATGAAGAAGGAGGGCTTGGAGAACCTGATACTAACAGGCCAGATAGAGAAAAAAGAGACAGGGGAAGGCAATGGATAACATATTTGAAGGACCTATTCAGGTGGATGATGGAACGAGTGTTGCATGGTGTAACAGGAGAAGGCGTGCTAAGAGCTACCAGAGATAGGGAGACGTGAAAAGCCATGATCGCCTACGTCCTGAATGGACAGGGCGCATTGAAGAAGAAGTGGTTATACATGTGTTTAGCGTTGTGTCCTTTTTGTTTTTTTAATCATTTCACCCCAAGCAACGAACGAGAAATCGGGGGGCCGAGTTCGAATTCCAGACGAATTCATTGCATTCACTTACGCGCAAATACCCTTGGGAAAGGTATTAATCCGTCTTTTCTATCCAGTTATGGGTCAAATAACAGGACAGATTGGGTTCTATAGCCTTGGTTGGCAACCAGTCTACCGCAGAAAGCAATGGCAACCTACTGCGGGATAATCTTCTGCCTAGTCAGTCATGTCTCTTTCGAGACATGATCACCCAAGCGTGTAGCACGTATGGCACTTAATTGATTGACCCCAAGCAAGGTAGTTTTACTGCCACTGTTGCGCAGGGGATTACATAGGAGAAAGTGATGAGAAAGAGTGGTTAGTTATAGGAGATGTCGGGAGGAGGGTGATTGACGGATGAGAATACCGAGGATGGGGCCGGGGTAGAATGGGAAGAGAGTCTGAGAAAATGGATGTCAGTTAGTGTGATAAGAGGTGGCTATTAACCTTACATTTAAATTTCTGGAGATTGTAGCTGTCGGGGAAGCAAGTATATGGAAGGGAATTCCACAGTGCGAAAAAGAAGCTGTTAGAGGAAGAAATTGCGTTTACATTTTAATTGTTTCACTGTAAAAGGGTGGGACCCAGTTGCTAATCTAGTATCTCGTTCAAATTCATACTTAGGGGCCATCAGTGAACTAAGTTCATCGGAACAGAAGTCGTGAAATATTTATAGAAGAGGCACAGGGAAGCCACATCACGACGGTCAGAGAATGACTGCAGCCGGTCTGCCAAGTCAGTATTCCGAACACAGTAAACACATTGTGGCCATGTTCACAGTTGATATTAATGATTGTTAGCTTTTTCTTTTTCTTAATATTGCTTCTATTACTTTTAACCTTGTTTTGCATGCTATTATATTTGCATTATCAACAAGTTGCTGATAGAATTTTGTGTGTTTAAATGGGATCAAACTGAATATACTCCTAAAAGAAAAAATAATAATAAAAAACTGCCATTAATTTCTCCGGTAGACTGGTTGCCAACCAATGCTGCAGAAGTCAATCTCGACCTATAGCAGGAAGGAGAAGAAACGGATTGATACCTTTTCTAAGAGTATTTGCGCGTATGTGAATGCAACAAATTCAACTAAAATTCGAACTCTGCTCCCCGATTTTCTGTCCCGACTCGATATCCACTGCATCATAACACACATCCAAGCACACGTCTATATATTACAAAACATACACGTAGTCACTTGAATGTAATGAAGCAATTATAAAATTGAGTCACGTCGGTACTTTAAATTGCTATAACATAAAAATAATTGATCGATTTTCAAACACTGAGTCATTTCGTAAGGGAAAACGAAGTTAATTGTATTTGTATGAACATCATCACCATATAGAAACAGTCCCCATTCTAGGATTGTCTGCCGTAAACTTTCCCAAACGTCACTTTTCATTTGGATTTCACCATAAAACAAGAAAAACATTATTGTTTTTAAAAGTCGATAAGAAACACGGTAAATTTCCTGGAAATTACTACCAACTGACGAATAAGAAATATTGCTCTCTGTTGCTTCCCTAAAATTTCATTAAATATCAGAGCAAAACTGATCGCCATTATACATAAAGATTACATTATACATAAAGATTAAAATATTGTTTAATTCTGCTTCTGTTGCAGATGTATTCATGAATAACTTTGGTAAAACATGGGAGGTCACATAATTGATTGACAATGATTGATTGGTTTTAGATTTACGATTTATAAACACTTTGTGTGTCATTCATAACAGAAAAAATATTTCATATCGGAAAAATAATGGATATTTCTTTGAAAGTTAATAATCTTTCTGTCAGAATAAGGGAGAAGATATTAGGACGGGGAGCTATCATTAATTACATTAAATATACGGGAAAGGATACATTTCGAATAGCCGGACGTTTACCCGGATCGGTATACATGTGATACTGAGAAAAACGGTGTATACGTTGTGATAGCAACAATAAAAATGAGAACAGTAGTCTAAACAAATAAATAAATAAACTTGTTATATGAACTATTTTATTAGAGCGACATCTGACAGTCACTGGAAAACAAGGTGTCCTTCAAATCAGTATAAGTTTCCAATTCAATATCGCTTTTACACCACAGGACTCCACTTCCTGAGATAGCTGCTCTAACTGAATTAGCTATGGACACTGGTATAAAAAAATAACACTAAACTCCTGATTGTATTTCTTTTTCTTTTTTTACTCTGATCATGTTGGTGTGTCTTCTAATAAAATCTTCAAGTTAATACTACTAATTCGAATAATGGGTTTAAACGAAACAGTGTAAATCTATTCACCAACCGGAATTATATTCCGTGTCTCTCGACTGACCCATTCAACTAACACTATTAATAGATTGCATTTGATATCGTTATATTAGTTGAAATTCAAGAAGATCTGTGATTAGCTTCAATATTGCATAAGCAAGTGTCACATTCAGATCGTCAACATTTTTTTAAAAAATATATACAAGAACTTTTATTCGCAACAAGAGAATAAATATGCACTTGAATTTCTGGATACCTGATACCGAATATTTCATTTAGTTAAAATGTCATTAAGTCAAAGATCAGGTTTAATGAGTAAATGTTATATTTTGACGTTTGTTATTGTATTTCCTTTCCGGATTTTGGTCGTGCATTAATTCGCCGAGAGTTTCAATTAATTCACTTTCAATAGTTTTGTGTTCTGTTTGGTTCAGGAAAAAATCAAATAAAAATATCGTTTGGAATTTCTTTGTTTGATAACTTAATTGGCCACCGATACGAGTCTCTGGTAAAAATCAGAAAGAAAAAAATGGTCAGTTTGAATGTGAGAAATAATGGATGTTTACTAAAATGGCTTTTGGTAATGAGAAAATAAATAAGGAATAAGAGGTAAAAAACATAATGAACTGCCTTCGTTTCATAATATATGCGACATTTATTATTGGCAAGTTGTATGTAAACGTAATGATAATTATGGAATAGAGCTAAAAAAATGTGAATATATAAGAAATTAAAAAAAATAAGTAAAAAGAAATGAAACTTTAAAACAGGGGGAAATCATTCTTTTTAATAAAATAACTTAAAAAAAGAATATAAAGCAACAGAAACTGAAGAAAGAAAGAAAGAAAGAAAGAAAGAAACAAACAAACAAAGAAACAAACAAAGAAACAAAGATAGAGCACTAATAGATACAAAAACGTAGATGAAGTGGAAGGAGAAAGAGAAAGTTGTGGCAAAGAAAAATTAATGAAAATACAGAAATATAAGTTGTGGGTGTTTGGCTGTGGACTGAGATTTAGCGAACTCAGTCTCGCTAAAATTGCTAGTCTTCCCTGGGTGCATACGCTGCTATCTGTTCAGTTCTTGTTGCGTGCCTCACGCTAGCAGATACCATTATAATAAGTATAGTGAATATCACTAATGAAATAAAGTAGATCAATCAAAAAACTAACGTTAATATATATATATATATATATATACTTTAAAACCTGTACAAACTACTAACTAGTAGCAGTAGTGGTAGTCGTGTAGTAGTTTGTACAATTTCTAAAGTATAATAATAAATAATTATTGCTCTTATATTTCGCCCTGTTTTAAATTAATGTTTTGAAGGTTGCCATTTTCTTTGTACATTATTCATATATATATATATATTCGATAATGAATTGGAGCACCCTAGCTAGTGGGTGTGTTTATACGCGCTAAAAAGCCTGCCTTCTTCTGCCGGACGCTCGTGGGCTCGTGGCTTAGGGGTAGAATCGCCAACTGACTGTTTCAATCGTGGGTTAGGGAGCGAACGGAGTCTAAGCCGCACTGATGAAACAGATCTGTCTGCGGGTGACTATAGTGTATATATATATATATATATATATATATATATATATATAGTGTACATATATATATATATATTCACTTAAAAATAAATAAAATGTAATTATATTTGAATGAATTTCATGATTGTTTCTAACTTTAAAATTATATATATTTTAAAGTTATTTTAAAAATATATATAATTTTAAAGTTAGAAACAATCATGAAATTCATTCAAATATAATTACATTTTATTTATTTTTAAGTGAATGGGATAAATCTAATTAGATGAGATAGAAATCTCATCTTTTTCTTAATCAAGTTCTTAACATCCACAGACTTTCATGCAAGTGTGAATATTTCGGAATAATTCTGTACATAATGTTTTGTTTTTTAGTAAAATTCAATTAATTTGTTTTTGTTATTAACAGGTTGCCTTTCGGTGTAAAGCATATGTATCTGTATTACTCAATTAAGAGTGAGAAATTTAAAAAACCTAAAATCTAACCTGCACAAAAAAACAATGACTACAGTTTTGAATAATATATGTTTCTAGTATCTATCTTCACCTAACAAATAAAAAGTGTCATCAATTGCCTTCATGCGACCTAAATGTTCAACTTTATAGTTCAACCTCATTTTCACTTTTTATTGAGTAATACAGACCCACCCATATTCATAAAGTTTAACTTTCTCCAACCACCCATCCTTAACTTTTCTGAATAACGATGAATTCATTACATTTTATTTTTTCTAAAATTATAATTTTAACCATTTGTTTTTGAATTATCACCTGAATAATCATACCATTTTGAAATTGTATATTTTTATGTTGTGATATAAGTGTTTAATAAAAAATGGTACTACAAAATTACAATATTAATCTCTACTCTGTATTGAGCAAACTTTATAAAATTAAATGCAGCGAACAGTATAATTTCTAATCTGTTCGTTCTTTTACTTCAATATAGATGCACCTCTGAGTAATTCAATATTGAGTTAAGAAACCTTTTCTAGCTAAGCCATTCAGTCTTCCTTTAATAAATAAATTTAAAGTCTTTAAAGACACAGTGAACAACGCCAGTGATTTGCTGTCAGATTCTCCTTCAACATCACGTTTGACACGTCTAAAGTATCCACTTCCTTCCTAGAACTGAGGCTCAACTGAGAGGTGTTTATCTAATATTATATATATTATCTGAGCAAAATATAAAGTAGAATCTGCAATGTAATCGATCCCGTCTGGTAGCTCGACTTTAGTCACTTTCACACCGACGAGATGTGGCTTCCCTCTGTCTTTTCTACAAATAATTTCATTGCTTCTGCTCTGAAGAGCTTAGCCCCCTCGTGCCCTTCTACAATAATTTACTCGAGCAACTAAACTGGTAACAAGATCCGACCCTTTTATATAAAAACAACCAGATGCAACCGCGACTTCTACTCCATCAGTTTCTTTACTAGCACTTGCCGCCTGTGAAATTCACTTCCGCGTATTTTCGTATTTTGATAGCTACAACCTCCAAAAATTAAATGCAACAACTGCCATCTCTTATCCCCTTGACTATCATCCATCTCTTATTCTTTTCTCAACACGCCTGGAAATTGCTGTTCTCTATTTTTGATATAACTCTCAAGCAACTCGCTTCACACCTGTATTCTCATTCTTCTCTTTCCCGTTCTCTTACATCCCATGTTACCAGATCCTCTTTTTTTTCGCTCAGCTCCCATATAAAGTTTCATTCTGTTCGTAGTTCTCTGCGCACCAGTGGCACTACTGCCTCGCTTTGGTGAAACGGTTAATAAATAAAGGACGACCAGAGTGAGTTTTCTGAGTTGTCGTAACTTCGTAACCACCAATAAATTCATCCGAATCCTCTGAAATTTTCTCAGATTGACACGCTAACACTCTGAAATCTTACTATTGGAGCTTCCCCTAACAATGACAAGCAGAAAAATATACTAACAGCCTAAGAAGAAAGTACGAAGGTCAAATTGTAAACGGAACTTCTAGTAACCTTAGAAACCGACATAATCACAAAAGTAAATAGACATAGAAGAAAAATGAGTAGATCAATAATGAAATCCTTGATATGATGCAAAAGAAACAGAAAACAATGCTAAGACATGGAACGGTGTCGCAAAAAGAAAAAACAAGTGTATTGGTTGGAACCACAGGAAAGCTGTTCAAACAGGTCCACCGGCAAAACAAATTCACAAGTATCGTCTTGATCTCACGCAAATGACGGTTCAAAATCCCCTCAAATCAGCATACCTCGTTTTATGCACTTGACCGTACTACCACTCAGCCAATGAACGCTCAGAACAGTAAATATAAACGATAATAAAATATATCAGTTCTATCTCCAAGAAGTTCTGTCCGATTCTCCATCCAACTAACGCTCGCCAATTCGCCGTCTCCACACACCCTTGCAAAAAATACACCCGACTCTGGCCCTTTTGGGTCGCCGAGGTAAGTCACTGCTGCAAGTCAGAATATAAGAAAATACACAGTGAAGTAAGGAACAAATACTGAGAGACCAAAGAAAACTGACTAAACAACAAAGGCGAATAAATAGAAGAGCACGACAAATAAACATGATATGCCTAAAAATTAAGGGAACTAACATCTCAGCAACAGGATGCATAAAATCCAAGGGCATAACTGTCATATTAAAGAAAAAAATAATTCACCATTGAGACGAAAAATTCAGCGGGAGCAGATGCAATGCACTGACAAACAAAAGGACCAAAAATATTAAAAGCTGAAGTGTGAGCTACACTAGCTAAATTGAGCAGAATCAAATCAAGAAGACCAGACGGTATAGTAACGGAGATCCTTAAACGATTTCAGCGAAGGCAGGATTACAGAAAAATAAATGAAATCTACAACAATGACGATATACCGGGAAATCTAAACAGATCAATTTTCATAGCAATGCCTACGAAGCCAGGCGCAATCAATCACCTTAATGAACCAAATAACAAAACTCAACACCCAAATGATGAAATAGAGATAGATACAAAAATAGTGCTGGTTCGTCAAAGACACTGGAATGCAATATTTATGCTCAGAATGTTATCAGAAAGAGCAAGAAGGACGTGTTTTATAGACTACGCAAAGGCGGTTGAGAAAGTACGCTACAAAGACTTGCTAGAGATGCTCGGTGACCTCAATATATTAGGAAAAGACGTTAGAATAAGCGAAAATCTATACTGGCAGCAAACAGCCTGCATATGGAGAGCAGATAAGTTCAACAGATATACAAAATAAAGAAGATGGTGTAAGAAAAAGCTCTATTCAACCTGTTCAGCAAAATAATTCTGAGAGAGCTAGAACCCTGTCAGGATTCGTCACAGGCTGCCGCAAACTCAATAATATAAGATATACAGATGACACAGTGCTGATAGCAGACACGGAAAGAAAAATACAGGACTTTCTGCAGAAGATATCAAAGGAAATCAAGAGGAAATGACTAAACATAAACTTCAAGAAAATTGAATGCATAGCCAGCAGCAAAAAGAAGACTGCAAAATGCCAACTACAGGTTGTGGATACTAAAATCAAGCAAGAGCAAAAATTTAAATTTGGGACTCTAAGATTTGAAGGCACATTGACATGGTTAAGGAAGCATTTTAAACCTAGCCTGATTATTGAGAGACAGGAAGATTTTATTGGAAACAAAGAAAAGAGCAATGACCTGCTATGATATATTTGTTCTGCTGTATGTTAGCGAATGCTGAGCAATCTCCTCAAAGATGAAGGGGGTACTCGAAGAAACAGAAATATGGTTCTACAGAAATATGCAGAGGGTACTATCAACCGAACGTGTGAACAGGCACAAGGTTTTCGAAGAGGATACAAACGAAAACTTACACTTAGCATCAGAAAGAGACAAGTGAGGTTTCTGGGACACATAATGAGGAATGAGGGCTTCGAGAATCTAATACTCATATGAATGATTGAAGGAAAGAGGGACAGAGGAATAAATACTTGAGCAAGTGGATGGCAAATACCAAGTCGAAAATTGTTAAGAGTGACAATGACAGGGGCAAGTGAAAATCTAGCAACGCCTACGTCCTGAAAGGATACGGACCATACGGGACATAAAGAAGAAAAATGCGTCACGTTTATTAAAGCAATAGGTTGTTTTAAATGTATCTGCATGGAATATTTTGAATGATAAAAGAAAGGTGGATAGTTGTTTGTTTTAAATTTGTTCGGGAATTAAATATTAGACACGTAGAGGAAGCTTTTCTTTGAATTTCTCGAGGTGATTTCTTGGTATGTTAATACATTTTGTAATAGGCATGTTTGTGTATCGTGAATTAATGTCTAAACTTGCTTTAGACATGTTAACCATATTAATGTTTTTTTATTCTTTGGAGTAAGTCATCCGAGTATTTGATGTGTGTTGTGCTGATAGTGACTAGGAACCTTGTAAACAATTTAGCAATGGCTTAAGTTAACTTATGTGGTGTACTAATAATTCCGGACATAATGGGTACAATGGGAATGGTAGGTGAATGTACTTTAAGTAAGCATATAATATTGGTATGGTCTGGTGATATTCTGATAATATACACCAAGATTTATGTGGCTCGAGTAAATTCATATATAGGGGCACCAGTGAGCTAAGTTCATCGGAGCAGAAACCATGAAAGCGCTGGTGAGAAAGTGGCTGTATCTGAGCTGCCAAGTCGGGATCGATCACATTACAGATTCTCCGCTTGATTTTATCAAGGACCCCTAGGTGGATAGCAGGAGCACCTGACCAAATATGACAGCAGTATTCAATGCACAGGGGATGATAGTTTTATATATGTCCAGGATTGTTTTAGACGGGAAAAACTTTCCAACTTAGCAGCGATTTAGCTATGAATTCTATATAGTCATTCCCTGTTATGAGACTTGACCCGTAGAGGCGCAGTGTTTTGCTTTCAGGGAGACTAACCTGATCTACGCTAACGGGAGGTGGGTACGAGCGATTGTCTGTGATGGTTGATAGCAGCTTCGTCATGGAAACATTAAAATTCACGAGCCATTTCTTACTCCAGTCTGCTTTGTCAGCCTCGGCAGATTTTAGTTCGAGCCAATAGTAAACCGTAGTGTTGTCAGCGTATATGCCTACTTGGGATCTTGTTATATCGAGGAGATCGGTAATGTTGAAAAGGAAAAGCATAGGTCCTAGAGCCTTGAGGGACACCCATTGTATGATAATATTGGGAGAAATGTCCGTTCAATACTAGCTTTATTGTGCAATTTGAAAGGAATGGCTGGATAAGGTCGAACAATTGTCCAGTGATACCATAGCGCCGCAGCTTGCGTAGAAGGTCAGCATGCCAGACTCTGTTAAACGCTTTGGAGATATCTAGGTAATGACGATATTTATGAGAAATTCTAATTTAGAAGTCGAAAGATAGAAATTTCCGTGTCGCAAATGTAAACAATATTAATTTAAACTAAAAACAAATTTAATTTATACATATATATATGTCTTCAGGCGATTTTTAATAACTAATTTTACCGTTTGACATTTTTTAGAAGAAAGTTCTTGTAACGGTGTGTTATTTGAACACTCACGTGGCTAGGAATTTTTGAACCTGCAATTTTTAAATTAAAATGATTTATGGCATTTTTATCCATGGTTGTCTGTGCCTAGGAGGTATTTCATAGTGTGGATGCATTTAGTCATAATTTCCGTTCTTTCATTTAACAGTTTGTTTTTGTGTTGGAATAGCATAATTTCTAAATTTTTTCTTGGCACAGTCTACATATTTTGCTACCGTTATAAGGCTTGGCTGTTTTTACAATGCTTCACGTTATGTCTGGGTCTTTTCCATATTTTGATTTTAATTTCCACACGTGGCTAGCCAATCTTGTACAGTTTTTAAATTTTTCTATTTTGAATGTAGATCTCTGATTAAACCTCCTGATCTTAAAGGTATCTTTGGTTGAGTCCAAATATATTTTATTTTGGCCATTTGGACCATTTACCTTTGCCTTGTAAATTATTTTTTTTTCTTTTGTGTAGCAGAGGCCTTGAAGTGGGTATTTATTTTTGTCCCTGCAGTTGCATTCTTTGTTAGTGGATTTGTTTTGTACGATGCTATTTAAGTTTCTGGCGTTTTATTTTTTATGAAAGTATCTAAGTTACTAGTGAAACTATAGCTTAGTTTGAGCGTGTTTCTGTTGTTTAGTTCTGATTCGTTTGGAACGTGTCTATCTTGTTAGTTTAAAAAATATTTGTCCTATTTTGGTCTTTACTTCTTTAATATATATATATATATTTTTTTTTCTAGACATATTCTATTAAATATAAGAGACAATGAATGTCTATTATGTTTAATCATGAGCCGTTCTAAACGTCGTATTTTTGCTTTAATTTCAGTTGAAAATAAAGACAAAAATTCTCCAACATTTGGATAATTATTTATTGGTTTTCTTCTAAGCTTTCGGCTCACATGAGCCATCTTCAGAGAGGTAGTTTAAACTGAAATATTATAAAATCCACCATCACCGACGATTTTATTTTGTGTTGACATAAAACTCCGCTTGGCAATGGCAATAGTTACCAAAAATAATAAACGCAGTTCTTAAGTTTGCGATGCGGTTTTATGACGTCACACCGCGGGATAGCGCGAAATGACAACAAAACCATCTAGTCAAATGCAATGTAATATGTTATTTCCTGTTTTAAAGTTGATTTTATTGAGTGTTGGTTGTTTTGATTTGATGTACATGGCCTCCAATATCTGCAGGTTCCTCTTACTGTGTGTATGAGTAAGGATCACCGTATTGTTGACCAAAATCTGTCTGATATTACCTACATGTTTATGTTTTTCAGAGAAATGTTGTTTAATAGTACTCTGATCAGAAAGATGACATGTAAGTCTACGGGAGAGCGTGGTTGTGGTAAAACCAATATATGTACTAGGTTTTTGAGTAGTATCAGAGATGCAATCTCTGAATGGGCATGTAAATTGGTACACTACATTGGTTTTTTGTAAAGAATTTAGTTTAGTGCCTGTTGGGTTATTATAAACTATGAGGTCAATTGTTTTAAACTTTTTATAATATATAATGAGTTTAATTTGATTATTACTATCCACTGGTTTAACATTTCTACGTATTATGTTTTTGAGAGTTTTTTCATCTTGTTTATAATTATTATGTATTTGGTTGCAATAGTATAAGTTAATAGTGTTATGTTTATTTTGATGTAAACCATTATTATTAATATTACCATTATTGTTAGAGCTATTGTTAAGTTTGTTGAGATTCATTTTAATTTGTTGATCAATAACGGAGTTAGGAAATCCATTATTGACTAGTGTTTGCTTAATGTTGTGTAATTCTTTATAAAATATAGATTTAGAAGAAGATATCATTTGTGTGCGTTGAAGTAAGTTTTTTATAACAGCTAACTTATATCGTTGGGGACATTCACTATTATGACTGCTGACAATAAATACTATGTCAGAATCTAATATATATATATATAACCGATAAAATGCAGCCGTAACTTCTACTCCAACAGTTTCTTTCCTCGCACTTCCCGACTGTGGAATTCTCTTCCAAACGATTGCTTCCCCGACGGCTACAATCTCCAGGAGTTTAAATGTAAGGTCAATAGACACCTGCTAACACACTAACCTGCTCCCATTCTATCAAACACTCTTCCCATCTGCCCAACCCTCATCCTCGCTTCCTCCTGACATTCCCTATGTCTAACCACTCCTTCTCTTTACCTTCCCCTATGTAGCCCCATGCGCAATAGTGGCAGTGGAATACCTTGCTTGGGGTGAGATGATTATATATATATATATATATATATATATATATATATATATATATATTAATAAATTATAACATTGATATGTTACAATATCACTACAAAAGTAGCTATTTTGTTTCGACATTTTTTGTGTCTTATCAAGTGATGTGGTTATTTCAAAATGAATGACTTTAAAAGGTTAAGAACAAGCAAGACCTCTTTCATCAGGGAGGCATTATTGTATGTACAATGTGGACCAATCAGAGTAAAGCAACTTTTACTTTGGAGAATATGTGGGAAGACTTAAAATTAATCTTGGTGGGCATTGATATTAAAATTTTACAAAATTACGATCAGCATTATTAATTAACTATTATATCTACTATATTTTTGTTGCTAAAAATATATATATATATATATATATATATCCTTTTCTTCGAATCAGTAGCAGGGCTAGGAGGTGTATGCACAACAATGTCATCAGGTGCTGAACCTTTACATAATTTAGATTTTGTTAAATAGGTTAGGTTATCGTCCACCATATATACGGATGTTGTTTTCTTTTAATTTTTTATTTAAACTAAAAACATATGCAATAATCAAGTTATGAATTTTATATGTACTATAAACAATGCTGGTTGGTTTTACTTTAACACTTTCAATCGGTTCTTGTGATCAGCCAATAACTCTAATCAGTCTATTATCCGGTTGCGATGACTGCTGACAATAAATACTATGTCAGAATCTAATTGATATCTTAAATGTCAATCTACGCTTTCCGGTAAAATTCGCCTCCACTTTATCTACAATTCAGAAACTCATCTTAACTGAATATCAGTGAAGGTGAAGAAGTATAAAGAACACGATTGCTTGAGGAATCATTCATCGAACCAAATTGGCTATACTAATCGATCTGATTTAAATTTGCGCTAATCCCGCCAATCTCCGATATCTTACTGGATCGCTGATATGCTAATATATCCCGATGCTGATATTGGAGGGAACGACCAGCATTCAGTTCTGAAAAAGAGGCTTGACAATGTCCCAAGTGGATAGAATCATTGGCCTGAATGAAGTATAAGAATGTGTGAATAGGATAGAAAAATGGCGTCATTCTCATTTAGAATTCACATTTGAAATGACGCACTAAGAGATTCGTCAACAATACAGCTGATTGTCTTCGTCAGCATTTTGTCAGCAAGAAAATAAACCGATTTACTAGTGAATGTTTAAAGATAATATTTAGCAAATGCTGGTATATCTTCATAATTATATGCTGCATTAATAATGTTTATGCATGCAAGTTTTGTTGTCAATTTTTATATAAAACGTCATTTTTAGCGGTCATTAACAAGAGAATTCTGACACCACCATATGAATCCATGTAGTAATACTAATTTAAGTATACCATAGCAATGAGACTATGGACTATTTATTGTGGGGACCAACCTACAAATGGACTAGTCCACACCTTTATAATATGGCTACCAACACTGAGTGGCAGTCACTGAGTAGTAGACTGAGTAGTAGACTGAGTAGTAGACTTGCCTCTGCTACTTCTGACACTGTCAGCTCTCCGCCCGAAGGCAGAGAGCACTAACCCAGTCGTGGTTCCGCCGAAGGGTAGAATCACGACTGGGGAAAGAGAAAAATATTCTTGGCCGGACTATATGGCCCAGAAGACCCACATTAAAAAGACCTTGTGTCACATTTTGCCTTAAATGGGGAGGTGACTAAATACTGTCACTGAGAAGTAGCCACAGAGTGAGTCAGGACGCCTACGAGAGAAAGTACTCTCCAGTCTACGTTTATATCCAAGTCCGTGTTATCTTTCTATGGATTTTCGGGCATAGCACTATTCTGAGAAAACACACACACACACACACACACACACACACACACACACACACACACACACACACACACACACAGCCGGGTTTCGCTCCTAGGTTAGGAAGCGACGGGAGTCTAAGCCGTACTGATGAGCTGTAATACAGTGAAACAGATCTGTCTGCGGATGACTATATATATATATATATATATATATATATATATATATATATTATTTTGATTAATCAGGCTGGTACATATAAAACTATACTGTTTAATTATATCGAGTAGAATATCTACTCAAATACGAGTATCCATTAAAATTAACGTTTTATCACTACTAACCCAATGTTCAAGCTACATACCTCCCACTACGAAAGAAAAAATTACTATTAAATTTCCGCTTGCTTAGCCCTATAAAAGCCAATATTCTCCAACCACTTCTTTTACTAAACCAAGCCTCCGGCATTAGAATTTTTTCTTATTCTTTGTTTAAACGGGGTTGACAATGCATGTCTTAAACTGACATATCAAAATAGCTGTTCCCCTCTAAATTTTATCTGAATTTACAGACACACACACACACACACACACACACACACACACACACACACACACACATATATATATATATATATATATATATTGGGCGTGTTTATACGCGCTAAAAGCCTACCTTCTTCCGCCGGACGCTTGTGGCCTAAGGGTAGAATCCCCGACTGACCCCGTTTAGGAAGCGAACGGAGTCTAAGCCGTACGGATGAGCTGTAATACAGCGAAACGGATCTATCTGCGGATGACTATAGTGTATATATATATATATATATATAACGAGAATATGTTATGATATCACTACAGAAGTAGTTATTTTGTTTCGACAAGACTTCTGTCTTATCAAGTGATGAAGTTTATTTCAAGTTGAAGAGTTTTAAAAGTTTTAAGACTAACCAAACACCCTTAATCAGGAAAGCATTGTTACAGAAACAGAGAGCACCGATCAAAATAAAATAATTTATAATTTGAAGAATTTGAGAATAGACTCTAAAAACAATTATTGGGCATGAATATTAGTATTTGTTGTGAAAGCGTCTGTAAAGGCTACATTATGGGATATATGTAAGTGTGAATTGGTAATATGGCAAGAGCCTTGAATGAACGAATTCAACACAGAGATAGTCATATTTCAGTGCATGAACAAATAAGCATAATTAAATATATACTCACGAAAATACACAAGCTAAAAACAAATACGTCATATATTAGCAAACTTTTTCACAAAAAATCTGTGAAATTAATCTATAGATGTAGTGATATCCTTGAGAACATCATCAAAAAGTAATCATAGAATTTTAAACAGATATAATAACATAAACACTCAACAACGTCCTAAACAAGTAACGATTACAATAACAATAATTTCAACTACCGATGATCTATTGAGTGTCCATTAGCAAATAAATGTCTAACTGATATAGTCTACCTATGCTCTATTTCCACCATAGAAAATCCCACAGTAATAAAATATTACCAAGAATACTATTAACACCAGCCATTATTTTCCCACCATACGGAATTTGTACTGGCAGCAAACAGCCTGCATATGGACAGATAATGAATTCAGCAAATATACAAAAGATAGAAAGGGGCGTAAGAGATGGGTGTGTATTTTCACTTGATCTATTTAACTTGTACAGTGAGAATATTTTGAGGACCCTAGATGTTATGCCAGGATTTGTCATCTGAGGCCACAATCTGAACAACATAAGATCCGCAGACGACCCAGTGCTGATTGTAGACACAGAAAGGAAATTGCAGAACCTCCTACAGAAAATAGCTGAAGAGAGTGAAAAGAAGGGACTACAAATTAACTGCAAGAAAATCGAATGCATTGTCATCAGCAAAAAGAGCAGACCATAGTGCAAAATACAAGTGGTGAGGTGTTAAAATCAAGCAGGTACGAAAATTTAAATATCTTAACTGAAGACGGAAAGAGTGACACGGAGATCCAAAGGCGAATTGGCATAGCGAAGGACGCGTTCCAGAAACTGAGTAAAGTATTAAGACACAGGAAACTTTTACTAGAAACCAAGAAGAGAGTACTGGATTGCTACGTGATTTCAGTTCTTCAATATGGCAGTGAATGTTGGACAATATCAACAAAGATGAAGGGAAAACTTGAAGCAGCTGAAATGTAGTTCTACAGAAGGATGCTGCGGATATCAAGCATGTGAGCAATGACGAGGTGTTGGAAAGAATAGAAACGAAAAGAAAATTAATATTGAGCATCAGAAAGAGACAACTGAAGTTCCTGGGACATTCAGTGAGAAATGATGGCTTAGAGAACCTGATACTAAGTGGCCAGATAGAGGGGAAAAGAGACAGATGAAAGCGGCAAAATAACATATTTGAAGGGCCTGAGCAGGTGTTGAGATAACGGGGTCTGCGAGATGTTACAGAAGAAAGCGTGCTAAGTGCCACCAGGGACAAAGAGACCTGGAAGGCCATGATCGCCTACGTCCTGAAAGGATAAGACACATAGAAGAAAAAGACGACTTTTAATGATAAAATTTGCCGCAATAACACATCTTTTTCTACTTATTATTGGCAATAAAGAGATTCCAATAAAACTTCTACCGTAAAATAAACAAATATTAAAAAAATCAGAACTTGCAAATCGTTATATGAGCCATGTTTTCTATAATTACAAGAAAAATTACTAATTAAGAAATTACCTACATTAAACTTAACGAATTAAATTCCATTTGTCATCATCATTTAAAACATACCCTGAAATATAGTTAATTTTTCTAATATAATATAATTAGACACCTATAATTTCTCTCCTATGATATACTAATTGATTCTCCCATTATCTGATAATTTAATTTGTTATGGCTTAACGGATATATCAAACACTAAGTCGACTATAGATGTTTGATGTGTAGAGTATGTAAAAAAAAACCCAAAAAAAACTTTCCCGTTTTTGTCTCTTGACCACTAATTTAAGTTGAATAATAACATAAAGAAAATTCAGTAACCGTTTCACGATGCCATGCGATAATATTTTAGACTTGCAAACTTGCAACCTATGTATCTCTAACAGCATTTCATCACTGACATGGAAAATGTTTGTGTCTTAAGTCATTTAAATCTCTGTCTCCCTTTACTCTTCCAATCAAATTTCTCTTGTACATCATGACCTGATTTTCTATTGGTTTACTGAGATAAAGCACCAAAGATTTCTCCACTTTAATTGTCTGGATTTGTAAAAATATTATGTTGTTTTTAAGCGTCTACATGTGATGATTCCTAAAAGAAAAACATTTCGCTGACTGACGAGATGCTAATAAGATAGTATCGAAACACAACGGCTCTTTTGTTGCAGTAAACGATGATTTTATTTTAAATCTATAATAAAATTATTACCATATTATATATATATATATGTACATATAAACAGTAACAGAATCATTTGCCACCTTTATTTTATGAGTAAATGCCCGTTCAGAAATATAATAGGTGTTATAAAAATGTCCTAAAAAGAACACACGAGTACTTCATTCTCTCGTTCACTTTTTAAAATGACTCAATAACATACAACAGGCACCAGATAACAATTGTCCTAACTACCTCATCGATTCCCATATAAGACTATTTCTTTCCAAAATAACTAATAACACTATTGAATATGCATATAAATTTAAAATATTAACATTTTCTAGAAAATCCAAATACATGTTAACTGTAAGCAAGCTGAATATATACCTCATAAGTATACAACCCTGAATATGTACCTCATAAAGAAATATAAAACCCAGAAAAAAATTAAATTATCTCCTATAAAATTTTAAAGAAGCTAACCTTATCATCACAATAACAACTGTAACAACATACCTACAAAATATAATTGAGAGAGAACTAATACGTTTAATGAGTTATGTATCCCTTCACTAAGTTCCTGATCAAACCAAACTCATGAATAAATATATTTGACACACAAGTACATGCCGTTCTAGAAATTTCACGTTACACCTATCTGATATCTGAATAATGATAGATTTATAAACATGAAAAAAGAATTCTGACGACTAAAACTCCCTGGCCCGACACAGTGACTCAACATTTCTAGCAGTAGAAAGAGATATAGAGTCAATATAGTTATACAATTTAAAATTATTTGAGTAAGTGAAGGCAAGGAGGTGCAGTGTGTTATTCTTTAGGAGTCTAACGTCAACCATTCTGATGGTAGGTAGGAAAGTTTCTTTATTGAGCTTAAAAATAGCAGCTTCGTAGTGGAGGGCTTATTGTTTACGAGCCATTTCCTACCCCATTCAATTACAGATTTGAGGTTCTTTTGGCGGGGCATCGGCTAGATCTACTTTCATATTTTTGGAAGATTCCTTACTGAGACGGGGGTAAATGGTGGTGTCTTCGGCATAGATACCTACTTGGGAACTGACTACATTAACAAGCCAAACCCAGTCAAATGTTTCCAGAATATCAAGAGCAACAGCTTGAGCTACGCCGTTGTTATCCAGAGCCTGGTGTACATATTCAGTGATGGTCGTTAGCGCCCCAGCGGTAGACCTTGGTGAAATGTGAGATGCCTAATTATTTCAGCACTTATAATAGCTGTGAATACCTTGGTAAAAAAGAGTAACAGGCTAATAGATCAACAATTAGAGGTTCAGAGGGCTCCCCAGAGTTCTGAAAACAAGAAGAGAAAGAAAGAATTTTAACAAGCAAAAGAAATCTAGGAAGAAGTGAGGCAATAGTTATAGAGTTTGGAGAGGAACGGAGCCAGCTCAGGGCACAATTCTTTAGGAAAATGACTGAAATTCAGTCATCTTTGTTTGCCTTATTGAAGTCGAGCTTAGATATTATGACAAGAGACGAATTATATATATATATATATATATATATATATATATACGTGTGTGTGTGTGTGTGTGAATTGTGGAGTAGATTTGGCACTGAAGGTTATAATCGTGTTAATGTCGGCTGTTAATCGACTTAATCTACCCAAGTGGTTAGGAATTTGGTAATCTTCAACTGAAAGCTGACTCCTTATATTCGGCTCACTGCCGACTAAAATCAAATGCCTAGTAGTTCTATTGAACTCCAATAGAACTCTAAAGAATACCTATGAACTTCCCAAGAACTTCCTGTTATCTCTTATTAATATAGGAGACAGAGCCCATTATCTGAGGAATAGGTGTGTTTCCTCATAACAATATATATATATATATATATATATATATATATATATATATATATATATATATATTACTCAGTTGAGCCTCAGTTCTTGGTGAGAAATTAGGCGTGGGTACTCCAGACGAGTCAAGTGTAGAGTTAGATAATTTATGAGGAAAGCACTCGAGCTTGTCTGCTGTGGATGTTAGAACTTCGAATTGATTGGATAGAGGAGAATCGAGAGATTTCTGTTGTTCATCACACTCTTGCAGAGCCGCCAGTAATTTTTTGAACTAAACTTGCGAGTTGCTACGCGCAGCTTCATTCTATCAGTAAACAACAGCTTAGTATAATTTAAGACACGCTTACATTCATTACGAACAGAGACAAAAAGGCACTTATTCTGATCAGGCGTGTTACTCCGGTAAAGCGGAAGACGTGATTCCAGTGGGCAATGTCAGCCAAGCAAGTGGGAGAGAACCAAGAAGATGAACAAGGTTTAAGTCGGAAATTCATAGCTGGGATGAAAGCATCATTAGTAGCTTTCACCCATGAGGAGCCTTCAGAGACGCAGTCTTGAACAGAGTGACTAAAACTTTGTTCCAAGAGACACGCAAAGGAAATCATGGAACGAGAGCCAGTTCGCTCTTTGATAGCTGTAAGATATTTTGCTGGTAAGATCTTCCTGAGTGGAGTGAGGAGTAGAAAGAGACACGAAAGAATGGTTGATGCGCAATCAAGTTACTGAACAGAAATATATAAGCGTATGATTGAACGAAAATGGCCTTGTCTATATTGTCCATTGAAGGTGCATGAAGCGACACTCATCCATGCACAACTGGCACGGCAAAAACCCCGATAATATTTTACTGTTGTTCAGATCAGCCTGTCAAGACGTCGCGCAAGAGTTCCGGCTCCCAATTACCAGTCGAAAGCAGCAACAAAAAAAATGTCAACCCGGTACTCTCAGTACAAAAAGACGTTGCTACCATCCACACACATCACAAAACCTCATGGCAGCATCATTATTATGACCTGAGGAGAGGAATAAAACCATAAAACATTTCCTAAACAATAAACAAAGGAAGGGCCTCTACTTCTGTTATGTATGTCTATCTACTCTAATTGAAAAAAAATAAAATAAGATGCTAAGTTATAAATGAATATGAGTCAGAAAAAATTGGTATAATAAATTACTTATTCAATAAAGGATTAAAAAACACAAAATGCGGGTAAAACGATACCTCTTAAAAAAAACTATTTAAAAACATTTCTAAAGAGTAAAGTAAATTAGTTTTGATCTTCCCAAATATTAACTTATTTATGCCTTTACGAAATTTAACATTCAAATAAAATAAACGTTAAAACTCGAAACTCTCAGATAAATTTTAAAATATGTCCCCGTTCAAATTAAGAATGATACTTGTAGACATTAAAGAAGAAATTTATAGGCAAATGTTGTTAAAAAGAAAAGAACAACAACAGTTTGAATAATAAATGTCAGGGAAAGGAAACCAATGATGCTCTCCTCAAACATAAACAAAAAGCACACAATACGACTAGCAAATGATTTTCTTACAATTTTGAAAGTTGCATCCTCATTCATATAAAGAGAAATATCACCATAAATATAAAACAAATTAGAATTCTTCTTCTTCTATGTGCTCTGACCCTTCAGGACGTAAACGATCATGGCTTTCCACGTTTCACTATCCCTGGTGGGTCTTTGCACACCTTCTCCGGTTTACACCATGCAACCCTCGTTCCATCATCCACATGATTAGGTTCTTCAAATATGTTATCCGCTGCATTTCCCTGTCTCTTTTTCCTTTTTATCTGGCCTGTTAGTATCAGATTCTCCAATCCCTCTTTCCTCATTGCGTGTCCCAGGAACTTCAGCTGTCTCTTCCTGATGATCAGTATTAATTTCCTTTTTGTTTCCATCATTTCCAAGACCTCGTCATTGCTCACATGCACGATCCATGATATTCGTAGCATCCTTCTGTAAAACCAAATTTCCGCTGCTTCAAGCTTTTTCTTCAACTTTGATGGGATTGTCTAGCATTCACTGCCATATTGAAGGACGGACAGCACATAGCAATTCAGTACTCTCATCCTTGTTTCATACCAATATTTAACAAATACAGGGGATTGAATGTTCATAATATAATAATTCTTAAACTTGTGACGTAACATTTACTTTTTAAAAAAATAACTGAAAATCAGTGAATACCCCGCCTTATCTTTGAAGTAATAAACAAGTATGCATATTAATAATTACATATTATAAATGCGTAATAATATAACACAAATTATAATAGACAACAACCAATTTACGATAAGTGGATAATTAAATTTATCTTCTTTTATTTAACAAGCGCTCTATCACTGATTAGAAGATTATTCCGCAATAGGTTGCCATATATCTCTGCTGTAGACTGGTTGCCAACGAAGGCTATAGAACCCAATCCATCCTTTTATTTAACCCATAACTGAAGGTAAGAGACGGATTAATAGATTTCCCAAGGGTACTTGTGCGCAAGTGAATGCAAGGAATTCCACTGGAATTCGAACTCGGTACCCTGATCAGTCATGTCTCTTTCAAGGCATGATCGACCAAAGCGTGTATGGCATTTGGCACTTAACGGACTGACTACCACTGATAGTGAGCGGTTTAATCCATAAATGTAACATAGCTTGAAACTATATTTTATTTCTATCACACATCAACACCCATTATGTGTGTGTGTGTGTGTGTGTGTGTGTGTGTGTGTGTGTGTGTGTGTGTTTTACACTATTTTGTAGATTTCAGTATCTGATAACGTATGTTAATTAATCTGCTTCTGGTTTTATTTTAGCTCTCTATATTCAGTTCAAGGCAATGTTACCTATCTCTGTGCCGATATTTCTTCTCGACATTCCAAAGCTCTGTAATCCCTGCCCTCAACTCTATGACTCCTCACAAAAACGGACACAAATCAGAGAACACCAGCAAAACGACCCGGATTGCTTGAACGCGAGAAAAGCCGTAAATCTCGCTGTGGGAATTCCACACGAGTAATGCTGACGAGACTTCTGTGCCGGATCTGTCTCACTTCCTGCAGTCTTAAGTCATTCTCTTATAGCAATTGATGTTTTTATAAACGCTAAGCAATACATCAGAAGGTATGTGGTCGTGTCGTTTACTTCATACCTTGTGTATCATTCTGCGCCGCTTAATGTGTATTTTATTTTTTATGGTAATATTCGAAAAGTGTGCGAGCCATAAATCGAAAGTGAAACGCTGGCAGTTGAGGAATAAAATAAATCGTTTCTATCATGATTTACAATAAAGCGAATACGAGTTGACGTATGTCTCCGAATATAGACATCGTTTTTCAACATTATTATGAATGTTCTAAGTTTAATAAAATCAACTTTATTCATAATACTTTTTTCATTAAAGGACATGTAAAATATAAATATCGTTTTTCAACATTATTATGAATGTTCTAAGTTTAATAAAATCAACTTTATTCATAATACTTTTTTCATTAAAGGACATGTAAAATATAGATATCGTTTTTCAACATTATTATGAATGTTCTAAGTTTAATAAAATCAACTTTATTCATAATACTTTTTTCATTAAAGGACATGTAAAATATAAATATCGTTTTTCAACATTATTATGAATGTTCTAAGTTTAATAAAATCAACTTTATTCATAATACTTTTTTCATTAAAGGACATGTAAAATATAGATATCGTTTTTCAACATTATTATGAATGTTCTAAGTTTAATAAAATCAACTTTATTCATAATACTTTTTTCATTAAAGGACATGTAAAATATATCATAAATTAATGAAAAAGACCTTATTGCCTTAAATATGATATTCTAGTTTTTGCAGTGTCAAATTCTTTATTGTTTTTGACATTAGATTATGAAATTTTAATTTAGGATTCTTCCGAAATGAAAACATCTTGATTCTAATAATGCTAAGTTCAATATTATATTTAATTTTTGAACTCTACATAGAAAATAATCCGGTTTTCTCAGAAATGTTTACATTAATTGTTAACCGCTTAGATTGTCTTTATTTATAATGTATTTCTATATCAAATTTATTTAATGACATCACGGACGCATACAGCATTATGAATGATAGAGCCATGGAATTTTGACGCAAGAACACATACATATTTTGAATTCAGGTTTTGTTTTTTTTGCAAGACTAGACAGCCTAGTCAACTTAATTATTTTCCACTGAGTTGTGATAGTTTCCTATACTACGAAGATATTTACGGGAAAACGAACCCAACTGTCTTGAATTTGAACTTTGCACACCAATATGCAAAAGGCTACGTACGCGTCCTTAATCTGTTTCATTTGTTTGTTTAAATATTCGCAGGGTTTTTTATTGGTAAATGCGATACTAAACTCACAGTACATTAACCGAGTTTTACTTATAAAAACAACGTAAATATTTTCATACACAGTGCTATACTCTAGAGGACAGACAATCACATACTCCGTGATTTAAATAAATTTCGATAGAAAAACATTAGCAGTGTATTTACATTATTGCTTTTATAGATCTATTTTATTCTATACATGCGCACTTGTATTGTTTTCCTGGTAAAAATACCCCTTTTACCTTGATTTCAATACATTGCTACTAGAAAATTATTTAACATCTAGTAAATGTGTTATAATCAATTTTTATACTAATTAATTTCCTATAAAATTATATTAAATAACTGTTCCCGGTGCTTCATAATACGGATTACAAATTTTCCAAGTGTGGCTAAGATGTGGTCCAAGGTCGAATTTATGAACACCAAGTGCGAATTAAACTCACGAATCAGACGTAATGTTGAGAGTTGATTTTTTAATCATCGATTAGAAAAGCAATCATATTAAGTAAATAATGAACAAATTAACAAAGTACAATTAAAAAGATAAAAACAAGTGAAAGTAATGAACAACAAATAATCAACTAATCACTAATAAAGATAAATAAACAACACTAGGAAACAGCCACAAAACTGCATATAATCCAAACTTAATTCTGCTCATTAGCCACACAAGTTGATACATACTCGTCACCACTTACAGAATAAACGTTAGAAAAATAAAATAGATCCACTCAAAATAGTAGTGGTAAAAACTAATGAAATAACAAGCCGGTGTTAGTAGCATTTACTTCTTAACAGGAATTTATACGTTGTACAGCAATTATTGTTGTAATATATGTAATATTAGAATTTATAATAAAAACATTTTTCCTATAGTATTTAGTGGTGATAATGTCTAGCGCCAACATTATTGTTTGTTTTTCAGTGGTTTTACTGATAAAATTTACACACACATACACATACATATATATATATTAGTCATCCACATACAAGCCCGTTTCGCTGTATCACAGCTCATCAGTGTGGCTAGACATATCCACTTGCTTCTGGCCGTGATCAAAACTCGACCGATTTAGTGGCAGTCGAAGTCTCAACTACCTAAGCCATCGGCGCATGGTATCGGAGATGGAAAATTTTAACGTCTTGTATATAAGCAGTGTATACAGACGCCAGTCTCCGAGAGAACTCAATTCATTTCTGAAGAGTCATGCATTATAGCCGAAGTGGAAACTGTTTTTAAAATTTTCTTATATATATATATATATATATATATACACAAACATATGTTGTTATATAAAATAGACAATGAATGTCTGTTATTATTTAATGATGAGCCGTTCTAAACATATTAGTTTAGCTTTAATTCCTGGTGAAAATAATGACAAAACTGTGAAACATTAGTTTAATTTTTTATTACATTAATCATTGATCTAAGCATTCAGCTCACATGAGCCATCTTTAGAGTGGTTGCATGGACATTTACACAGAGATATTAACCTTAAAATATTATATTATGTCGTGTTGATATAGAAGATTGCTATGCGACGGTAATTGTCACGGAAAACTAGATGCAGGTTTCTAGATTTTCAAAGGCCGAAATCTAGTACTTAGTGGTAATTGAAATTGCTCAGTACCAAACTGCCAAACGTGATACACGTATCGGCGATCATGTCTCTTTCGAAACATGATTGACTGGGTAGAAGATTTTTCTCGCAGTAATTTGCCATTAGATTTTTTGTCAATCAAAGCCATAGAACCAAATCTACCCTGCTATTTAACCAATAGATGGAGGGAGAAGCTATGAATTAATACAATTGTCAAGATTATTTGCGCGTAAGTGAATGTAACGAGTTTAAATAGAATTAGAACTCGGCTCTTTGATTTTGATTTTGAGCCGATATCCACTGCACTGCAACGCAGCACTTGTAACAGGTTTTGACAAGACCAACTTGCTAACTATTGCTCCACGTCGAGGTACCATCGACAACACGGATTAAATAAAATCTTATTTCGCATCAGACTTTGCAAGTATGACACTAAGCACATTTGCTACTAGTATATATCAACCTCACAACGGAAAGAATACAATTTTAGTGAAAATAAATTGACGTGTATTTTTATTGGTCAGTTCTATGAAATGAAATATATAAGTTTCCAATGACTGAGAATTTCTTTCGGGGCAGAACTTTACAAATGAAAAAAATTCTCTTAACTCATAATAGCGTTCATTAAGTCCTATTATGGCTGTAAAATATTGTATTAATTTCTATGGCAAAGAACCCCTTCCCTTTTGCACATTGTTTTTGCTTTTGCCTTTTTTATTGATTTTTATTAGCAAGCACGAACATAGATTTCTCAAATGATGTTATTCTATGTGAACGCTTGTGTGCATGCTACATAACATTCATTCACAATAAACTCGTAATACAAATCTTATAATAACAAATGCTTATATGGCTAGCTTAGAGATGGATGTTATCTAGTTGGAAACATATTTTACTGTTTTTTTCGCCGAATATCCAATAATGTAAATCCCAGCAGTTATAATTTTTGGAATCGCTTCAACGAAGAAATAAATCGGTTCCAGGAATGAGATGAACGAATACCAGTAACAGAAAAACAGCAGTGAGTTTCTTAATTTTGTTTGACGTATTATGTATATATATATATATATATATATATATATATATATATATATATATATTATAAGAAACTGAAAGAAGAGATAGATTAAAAATCTACTGTTTCTTGTATTTACCTTTATAAAAAGTGGTCAATACTAAATAAAGCTTGATATTATATCGTTGTTGTTACAATGTTTTATAAAATCATTTTACCTTTACACAAAAAGAAATTAAATTTTTTAAAGTTTTTTTCTAAAGCATGAATTTTTTTGTGTAGTGATAAAATGCTTTTATAATATGTATTCGCACACATACACGCATATACCTATATATATATAACAACAATTTGTCTGCCCCTTTAACTGAGCAGATTCATGCCAATTTCGAAGTTTCCTTAGGAAACAGTTATGAACTTCTTATTCGTTAGGGCTAGTTAGCAAATAAGTAGCTATAAAATGCCGGAAGATAGCAAATGGTTGAAAAAAAAAAAGATTGCTTATTAAAATTGAATATATATATTATATATATATTAAAGATAAGATGATCAGATAAAGAAAATATAGATAACGTTTATCAATCTATCATGTTTCACTTTTATTAAAGTTTCGTTAGATTAATAAACGCTTTCTATTTCTTCGTTATCTTCCATATATATATATATATATATATATATATATATATATATATATATATATATAGTCATCCGTAGACAGATATGTTTCGCTGTATCACGATTACTTTTTACCCAGGATTGAAATCCGACCGAATTGGCGTCAATCGGCGATTCTACGCCTGAGCTATGGGCACTCGGTAGAAGGAGGCAGACTTTTTACCGTGTACATTATCATTATTCACACGCCCAATAGCTGAGAGTGTTCTAATTTAATTATGCGTAGATACTATTGTAGCCACTGTTTCTCAAAGTGTACTATTCTTCCAGTGTGCTTAAGTCTTATATATTGTTAATGATGCTTAGTTCCAAAATTGCCTTTTTCTCAGTAGTAGTTACTGGTACAAAGCATTCTTCGTAGTAGTTACAGGTACAAAGCATTTTAAGCAAGCGGTTTTGGTCTTAAACTGCTCAATATTAGTAAAACCTCTGAAAACATAGTAACTTTGGCGTTATTACAATTAAACAGTATATATATATATATAGCGGCATATAGGTTTCTAATATAAATTCCAGTATGAAAAATATGTTACCACAAATATTGCTCTGCTATGTATAGAACATTGTTAAAAAGTAAGTGCTAGAAATACTGGTTTGTTATTTCATTAATTTTTACTACTACTTATATGAGTAGGTATATTTTATTATTCTAACGTTTATTGGGTGGGCGGTGGCGCGTATATATCAACTTCTTTGTGGCTATGTTGTAGAAATAAGTGCAGATTCAATAGAGTTTTGTGGCTGTTTCATAGTGTTGTTTATTCATTTTATCAGTGATTACTTGCTTATCTGCTGTTCAATACGTTTACTCGGTTATATATATATCTATTCATACATTGTTAATTTGTTCATCATTTACTTAATATGAATATCTGTTTATGGAATTAAAATATTTTTTACTTATCTTTATTTTTATTTATTTATTTTTTGATTGTTTTTTTTCTTTAATTTTAATTAATGTAGTAACAGGCTTGCCTCCCAGAGAGTAAAACACTACGCCTGCTTAGGCTCACACTTACAGCAGACCTCAAATGGAATGACTATATCAAATCCATTGCTAAATCCGCTGCTATGAAAGTCGGTTCTCTGCGCAGGGCCAGGAAGTATTTTCCGTCTGAATCTATCTTGCACATTTATAAATCTACCATCCGCCCGTGCATCGAATACTGCTGCCATATCTGGTCGGTGCTCCTGCTATTCTCCTCGGGCTTCTCGACAAGGTACAGCGGAAGGTCTGTAATGTGATCGATACCAACTTGGCAGCCCGCCTGCAGTCTCTCTCTCATGGGCGCGACGTGGCTTCCCTGTGTCTTTTCTATAAATACTTTTACGGCTTCTGCTCCAATGAACTTTGATCACTGCTGCCCCCTAGATACGAATTTGCACGAGAAACTAGATTAGCAACTAGATCCCACCCTTTTACAGTGAAACCGATAAAATGCATCCGCAACTTCTACTCCAACGGTTTCTTTTCTCGCTCTTCCCGACAGTGGAATTCCCTTCCACATGATTGCTTCCCCGACGGCTACAATCTCCAGGAGTTTAAATGTAAGGTCAATAGACACCCCCTAACACACTAACTTGCTCCCATTCTTTCAAACACTCTTCCCATCTGCCCAACCCTCATCCACGGTATCCTTACCCATCTATCACCTTCCTTCTGATATTTCCTACACCTAATCACTCCTCCTCTTTACCTTCCCCTATGTAGCCCCATGCGCAATAGTGGCAATGGAATGCCTTGCTTGGGGTGAAATGATTTTAAAAAAAATTGTTCGTGTTTGTAGATTGAGATGGATTCAGATTGTTTATTTAGCAATCTGTGTTAGTCCGTGCAGGTAATTATGTTTATTTTTTCTTTTTGTGGAATTTATTGTTTCTAGATTTATTGTCATACTCTGATGCTGTTTGCCATATATTCTAAGATATATTTGTGTAATTTTTTGTCTTTAATTTCCATTATGAATTAGAAACAATTGTTTTGATTGTTTATTTACTATTTGCAAAGGGAATTTTAGCTTGTGAAGTTTCTTTGTTTTCAGAGAATTTCACTTACTATGAAAGGCTTACGACCATATCACGTTGAATACACCGCTTCTCGCTCGATCAACAAAGTTAAGCAACGTTGAGCTTGGTCAGTACTTAGATGGGTGACCACTTGGGAATAACAGGTGCTGTAAGCGTTTAGTGACGAATGTGCGTTGTGATGCAGTAGATAGCGGCTCGTAGAGAGAACTCTGTATGCCGAGTTCGAATTCCAGTTGAATGCATTCACTTAAGCACTGGTGCCATCGGGAAAGGTATTAATCCATCACTTCCCTCCAGTTATGGGTTAAATGACAGGGTAGGATTTGGTGACCCTGCCCTTAAAAACATATATATATATATATATATATATATATATCTGTAAATTCAGATAAAACTTAGAGAGGAAATATGAAATGTCAGTTTAAGACCTGCATTATCAACCCCATATATATATATATATATATATATATATATATATATATACTTTGGACAGAAGATATGAAAAAATACGAGGTTTTGGAGATGATGGACACGAAAAGGAAACTGATATTTAACATAAGATAAAGAGCTAAAGTTTCTGTGATGAAAAAGAGACGTAAACTATCTAAATGAGGAAAGAAGGTCTAGAGAATCTGATGATAACAAGACGGATAGAGGAAAAGAAGAGACAAGGCAAACAACGCCTAATATCCTTGATGAAACTTTAGCAAATGGATGGCGGCGCGTATTTTAAGTGTGATAACAGAAGAGGTGTTTAGAGCTAGATGTGATAGGGAGTTACGGAAGGCCATGATCCCTACATCCTGAAGAGGGACAGTATATATATATATATATATATATATATATATATAGAGAGAGAGAGAGAGAGAGAGAGGGGGAGAGAGAGAGTGTGATATATAGTGTGTGTGTGTGTGTGTTTCGTGACCCGGTTAAATGTCCGGTAAGAATAACGCAAAAACAGCCAAATAGGAAAATACGAATATATATTAAAATACGGAAAGAATACAATACTTAGAACTTGGTTAGTAGGAACGATAATACGAGTTAGTGTAGAAATACTATAATTCGAGCCTCGGCATTGGAATTGGGACTCGTAATGGTTGTTAAGGCAGCAGTGTTCGTAGACCGACTCTCGGCTGATTTTGGGCTGCTCTGAGGGCGCGCTCCTCAGGCTTATTCCTCCCATCTTTTTGTGAGGGGAGGTATAAGTAATGGTTGTAAGAATTCATTCAGTCTGTCGCTGATGTCGCCACAACACCCCACTTCAAAGCTTTTTTCCTCTGTGTAAAGATTTTTAATATTTTTTTCCTTTTATTGTTTATTAACAATAGTTTCGTAAACTTTTTCTTACTTCCTGACTTTCTTGTTTCAGGCATTGTCGCTGGTCTTTGCATATCAAACGTATCGAAAATTGTATCCATAGTCTCTTCTTCTTGCAGTGACGTCTTGATTTCCTCCAACCGTCTTTTCCTCATTTGATTTATGTGCCTTTTGGACCTTGAATCGTACATAACATATTCCTAATCCGATTAATTATCGTACCGGCTTCCAAGTAGGAAGTGTTGTTGTTAAACATCTTATAATACACTCATTATCCTGGTCTTATCTCAAAACACTTCCGGCCACTTGCTGTAGTTGTCTACTGCGATTAGATAATAAAATCCGTATATAGGTTCCGCATAATCTACGTGGATCCTTGACCATTGTCGATCAGTTTTCGGCCAAGGCTTTTGAATCATTAGAGGTGCCCTGGCAGCTAGGGCGCAACCCTTACATCTTTCTACCATTTGCATAAAGTCTGCATCCATATTCTGTCAATAGACGTAGCTTCTCATCAAAGCCTTCATTCGATTTCTTCTAGGATGCCCCATATGAAAATCCTTTAATATCCTCTTCTGCGGTGCCTTAGGTATTACGACTCCCTCATTGTACATTTAAACGTTATCGCAAAGCGAAAAGCAGTCAGAAAGACTTCTGCCTCTTTCTTCTGTTTTTTTATTCATAGTTGTAATGAAGTCGTCCTTTTCTGCCTCGTTCCTAATTTCTAATAACATCATTGGCAGCTCTCGTACTGTATTTCCAAGTGCTTTCCTCATCTCGCCTTCTGATTGTAGTGCAGCGATTATTGAGTCTTCCAGCGGTTCATTTTTCTTTGGCACTAATCTGGACAACCCGTCTGCGTGTCCGAACTTATTGGAAGGCTGGTATTTAATTTGAAGTTGTATTTAAGCAAGATGGCTCCCCATTTTAATAGCTTGTTTGCTGTAAATATTGCTAAGCTTTTCTTCGAACTGAAGATTGTCAACAAAGTTTTATGGTCAGTCTGCAGAGTGAAATGTCTTTCAGAAATGTACCTGTGAAATCTGGTTACAGCAAATATGATCCCTAGAACATCATTCTCTATTTATGAATAGTTTTTATCTGCTGGCAATAGTGTTCTAGAAGCGTGTGCGGATAGGTCTTTGGATTCCGTTTGCCATTTTGTGTAGTATGCAAGCAGCGCCTACACCACCCGAACTCGCGTCACTTACTATTATTAATTCTAAATTAGGATCATAATGTGCCAAAAACCGGTCATACGTTAATGTTTTCATAATTTCTTCAAATGCTTCTTGACATTGCACTGTCCAATTCCATTCTTTCTCCTTTTTTAGTAATTCATTTAATGGGGCACATAATTTATGCATATTGGCGATGAATTCCTGATAATAATTTCCCACTCCAAGAAAACTTTGTAGTTCCGCGATATTTCTCGGTGCCGGAATATCTTTTATTGCTGCCGCTCTCCCAGGATGCGGCATTCTTCCTTCCTTGTTTATAATATGCCCCAGGTATTTAAATTCTTTTAAGAAAAAGTCGCAATTTTATTCTTTCACTTTGAATCCATAGCTTTGGATTCGCATAAACACTTCCTGTTTATGTTTCGAATGTTATTCCACGCTGTCGCTCTTTATTAGTATGTCGTCTAGATAAGCTATGGCAAATTTTAGTCCAGCTAACATTGTGTCCATCATTTGTTGGAAAATTGCTGGTGCTACTTTAATTCCGAAAGTCAGTCTTTAAAATCTGTAGAATCCTTTGTACATGTTAATGCATAGTAACTTAGAGGTCTCTTCATCCACTGGCACCTGTAAATAGGCCTCGCTTAGATCAATGTTTGAAAAGTATTTACCGCCTTTTAATCTTGAGAACACTTCTTCGGGCTGGGAAGCGGGCAGTGTTATTCCTTTATTGCATTGTTAAGACCAGTTGAGATATCCATGCAAATCACCTGATTTCTTCTTAAGTTAGACGGTCGGCGCAGCCCACTGGCTAAATTCTACTTCTGATAATATTCCTGTTTCAATGAGCCTGTCCAGTTCCTTATCAATTTTTTTTATTGATGCGAAGGGAACATTTCGTTTTTTTAATATTGGTTGTGCGTCTTCTTTCAGTTGTATTTTTGTAGCTACCTTCATACATCTACCAAGTTTTGGTGAAAAAACGTCGGGGAAGTTTTCTTTTAATATTTCTGCTTCTGGTGTTTCACTTTCCACTTTCTGGCAGAAAGTCTTGATAATCCCATAAGACGATTTTATGCATCCAATAGGTACCGAGAAGAGGAACATTTATTTTTTTTTTGTTGTTTTTCCGTTAAATGATACATTAAAAATTACCTCTCCTTAGAATTTTATTCTTTTACCCGTTACCAATCTTGCGATTTTCTCTGTACGTAGCAAGGTGGGCTGGTTTACTTTTCTCCAGGTTTGCAAACTGATAATAGTCAACTCGGAGCCTGAATCTAGCTGAAATTTGATTCTTTTGTTTAGAATTTCTACTACCACGTTTTTCATTCTGTTCACTCCGTTCACATGCTCTGTTCTGGCAGTTATTACCCTGATTCTGTTTCCTTTTTCAGTTCTGCAATAGGAACTTATGTGTCCCATTCTATTACATGCTGAACAGGTTTTATATCGATACATGCAGTCCTTATAATAGTGAAGAGCTCTACATCAGTAACACGAAACTAGGAGGAGGTTTTTCTTGTAAATTTATCTTTATCAGCAACGTGATTGTTTTGATTTTTCTTTGGGGAGGGAAAATGTGCATTTCTGTTTCTTTGCGTACATGTGCAACGCCCGATTCTTTGATGTCCTTTGAGTCTTTCCTTCACACATAAGCACCTCTGACAATCTTTTCTTAGCTTCTGTAATGTTAATTCCGGTTCGTTTTGTAGTTTTGTAAGTATTCTCCTTTTACTTTCAGAGTCTTTTGTTGAGACTAGTCCCTGGATAAAGATTAAGCATTTGAAATTGTCGCAGTATTTATTGTTAATTGAAAATGACGTTTTCGGGTTAAAAAGTTCTGTTAGACATCTAACTGCTTCTTAAAGAGTTAACATATTAGTCTTCTTAGGTAATATACAATAGACAAGCTTCGTATGTTCGGAAGGCCCCAGTTTTCTTAACAATGGACGCAATTTCTTTGCATCCGACCAGTTTTTTCAGTCAATTAAAAAAAATCTTCATGCGTCCTAAAATTGTTTTCAAACGTTTCGTCCTCATATAAGAGATTATGTAAAATTTTCTATAGAATCAGATGACGTTCTGTAAAAATGTATAATCATTTCCAATGTTCTGTCCTTTGTTAGTTATAGCTTTCAGTAGTAAGTCCTGCAATCCCAGTTGTCTTGTTTCATTTCTTAGCTGCATTTCTTCTTCTTTTTCTTCTAGTCTCTGTTGAAATGCAAATTGTTTTTTATTAGTTCCAAGAGTGCTGTTTGAAAATCCTCTGTATTTTTGAACTTATATAATTTTGTGAGGAGGAAAAAAAAATTTTTTTTTACCAATATGTTCCAGCAAGTCAGAAAAATTTAATAATTTCTTGTTTTATGCACGAAGAAAAATAAATCACTTTTGTAAAAAGAAAACATACAGAATATTTCTTTTTCTATTTGCTGATTTTTTATTATTATTACTAGCTTCTTTGTCTTTCCAGTGAATTCCCTTTTAGAATTTTTTTACGTATTTGTGTGAAGGTAGAATTTTATATCTTTGACTCCCTGCTATAGGTGACTTCAGAGCAATCTTTTGCTTATAATTCCTTGTATAAGGCCACCTTGTTATGATTAAAGATATCCTTAAAATTGCTTGTTGTGTAGGGAGATATTTCCTCTCTGTCCCTGTGAGGAGTCTTTTCCAATTCTCGTCGTTTGCTGTAAATGAGGAAAATTTGCCCTTTTTGTTTGTCTCTGTGTGAAGTTATTTTCAATAACCTTGTATCCACTTGTCGTTTGGCAACTGCAGTGCAAAAAAGTATTTTTCTTTTTATCTCCACGTGAATGTCGTTACGACTGATGGTAAAAAAATTCCCTTTATCTCCGCGTAAATTTTTTGAATGTCCTTGTCGCCACTCGTCGATTGGAAGAATGTTTTTCTTATTTATATTTTTTTATATCTCCGCGTGAATTTTTCAAATCTCACCTTCGTCGGCACTTGTCGTGGACCCGGTTAAATGTCTGGTAAAAATAACCCAAAAACAACCAGATAGGAAAATACGAATATATATTAGATACGGAAAGAATACAATACTTGGAACTTGGTTAGTAGGAACGATAATACAAGTTAGTGTGGAATACTATAATTCGACCCTCGGCCGTAGAACTGGGACTTGTAATGGTCGTTGAGGTAGCAGTTTTCTCAGAGCGATTCTCGGCTGATTTCGGGCAGCTCTGAAGGCGCTCTCCTCAGGCTACTTCCTCTCATCTCTTGTGAGGGAAGGTATAAGTAATGATTAGAAGAGTTCATTTAGTCTGTCGGTGATGTCGCCATGACAATATATATATATATATATATATATATATATATAAGGGTAAAAACAAATGGAGTTAAAATCCACAGTTCGTAGCATTTACTTTTATCAATCATCGTTTGACGAAGTAAAATTCATAATATGTTTCTCACAAAGTCCATTCTGTATGAATGTACAATATTATCAAATCAAAACTCAACCTACTTAGAACACTTTTAAGCAGCGTTGGTATTTGCATTTAACTTCCTTAAAACATAAAACGTGCAGAAACCACACACCCCTTTCTTTGTATTTTTAGAAGTTAAATGATACAAATGCCCACATCCCGAAGTTAAATGGAAAATTCTTGGTAGAAAAACAAGAACCTGTAAGTCATTCTATGGTTCTATGATATATGCTCTCTCTGCCTGAATGAAAAGTTGCAGATTTTATGCTTCCCTAAAAATAAAGTACTACTAA
The DNA here is from genome assembly GCA_037127315.1 of Ascarosepion bandense. NCBI lineage: Eukaryota > Metazoa > Mollusca > Cephalopoda > Sepiida > Sepiidae > Ascarosepion > Ascarosepion bandense. Next base: position 1,280,824 of record JBBBDQ010000280.1, read on the forward strand.
ATCGTAGAGATTGTAGGGGCCTCGGTGATGCTTGGTAAATTGGCCTTATGCCAAACACAACCGAAGTCTCCACAATTTAAATATCAGAAGGTTGAAAAGATACTGAGATGGATGAAATGTTTTGTTTGTACATTAAAGTAAAGATTTATTAACAGAATAACAAAATTTGCAAGAAGCCAAATATAAGTGAACTTTTGTTGCCTGAACACTATCACATATTTGTGAGAAAAATTGTTCATAGAGAAAATGCATGCAGTTTTGGAATTAAAATTCTTCAAAGAGATATGTAAGTATTTGAAATGTTCCACAAAAGTGTAGAGATAGTAATAGAATGTAAAGTCTTGTGTTCCTTTATCTTTTTGGTAAGTCGGAGACAGGGTGAAAAAGAAGATAAAACAAATAAAGCAATTGTTGTTGTTTTTTTTATTCGGCAAGGAGTAAAAGTGAAGAAAAGAAAATTGGAAGTAAAGGCGAGATATGACTGAGTCAGTTTAAAGTTTTTTCCTTAGATTGTGAGATACTATCAGATACCACTCCCATTCTGACAGTCTTTGACCGGTCATGGACCGTGGTTTAAATAGTGAAATTTGTCATGTAACCGGCTCCAGCAGACATTTTATTCTATAAGCGTGAAAAAAACATTGACTAAAATTTGACTAAAATTTGACTCAATTTTGGATTTCCTATCAGATCAGGATCCCGAATTTTACTTTTCACACTAACTTCTCAAATTTTCCTTAATCTGGGTTTTTCACAAAATGTATTTAATCGTGGTCTGGGTTTTTCCAAAATACTTTTAGTCGTTTGAATCCGATTTTGCGGATGTGCAATTTTACTTTGTGTGTTTAAGTTGACTGTTAGATTCGTATTCTATAAGATGAACTGACGGTTTTATGTAAATATCGAAAATATTTCTCTATAAGATTTAATTAATTACAATTGTTTATTCATAACTTATGCTGCAATATATCTTAAAGATTAATTTTTTTTTACTAAGATAAATAAATCACACATTACTTATTTGGTTTTCTTAACTAAACTATAACATTATATATCATATTTATTCAATTCTAACTCTAACTTAAACAATCCAACTCCTTTAACTCATGTGGTAGTACAAAATCAAATTTTAAAAAATCCATCCTGCTATTACAATTATTGTCTACTCATTTAAATAATGTATGATTCCACTATGTGTCTTAACCAGACAAAATTAAAAAGTGTCATGCTTTAACATCAGATTACATCATTAACATCAGTTTATTTTTGCGAACCAAATCTTCAACTGCATATTCATTTTTTACTGAACAAGATTGACACACCTACAATCATATTCTCCAACTACTACTCATTAATTTTCTAAATAACCAATAATTTGAATTCATCTTATATTTTCTGAATAAATATTTTTCGGCATTTACTTTAAATAACACTCGAGAAAGAACAATATTCTTCTGAAACATGAACGTTTTTGTGTAGTAATATAATGCTTTTATAAACCATTGTAATAACAAAATTACAATATAAATTTCAATATAAATTTCTACTTTGTATTAGGCACTCTTTATAAAACTAAATGCATGAACAGTGGTTTTATTCTACCTGTTCTTTCACTTCATCATTATATATATCGCATCGCTCATTCAGTAATGACAATGTACACGCTAAAAGTCTGCCTTCTACCGAACGGCCATATCCCAGAGGTAGAAACGCCGACTGACGCCAATTCGGTCGGGTTTCAATCCTAGGTTAAAAGCAATCGGAGTCTAACCGTACTGATGAGCTGTGATACAGCGAAACAGATCTGTCTGCGGATGACTATTTACGCTCTCCCAACCTGAATGAGCACTTTGGTAGAATGGTAGACTTTGAAAAAAAGTAGTTACTCTGGCATGTACGCATCGCTCATTCAGTAATGGATTTGATCACTCTGGCTATTGGGCGTGTATAATGACAATATACACGTTAAAAAGTCTGTCTTCTTCTACCGAACGGACATATCCCAGAGGTAGAATCGCTGACTGACGCCAATTCGGTCGGGTTTCAATCCTGGGTTAAAAGCAATCGGAGTCTAACCGTACTGATGAGCTGGGAAACAGATCTGTCTGCGGATGACTATATATATATATATATATATATATATATATATATATATATAATAAACAAATTTTAATAATTTGTTTTCGTAATCAATTGTTTTTGACCAACAAATTTAGACAACCGGTTTCGCCCAGAACATTATCAAGTCCTAACTTTAAGATATTTTAGCTAAAAGATTAAATGGGAAAAATGATATGGCCAATAAAAAATAAAAATAAAAATAAACTTCAAGGATGCTACAGCCCGATAATACTAAGTCCCAGTATGCATTCCCTCTGCTTGCAGAGAGCAGGCTCCCGGTATCTTATGTATATGGACTCTAGCACCTTAAGATGGAAAAGAGAGTGCTACCTAGCAAGAATCGAAAAATTTTCGACACTCAAAATACTCACACAATTCCTGCCATTAATATCATGTTGACTTATTGAAGACGGAATGTATTTATCAAGTGACTGCTGTTAGCGGAGGAGTTCAAAATTCTCGGAGGTAGATACTGCTTGATTCTCTGATCCTAAACGCTGAGATGTTCTGCCTATGTAGTCGCATCCGCAACCACACTGGAAATTGTAAATAACTGAATTTATATGATGAAGAGGCAAAACATACTTGGGAATAGAGGATAAAATTGTTCGTGTTGTACATATTACACGAACATTTTCAGCAAAATAACACTTAGTAATTGAATAGATAATTCGCCTAGCTAACACGTCACCATCTGTGCCAATGAAAGGTAGTCGCAGATAAATTTGGCATTTCTTAACTTCTAACGACTTAACCTTATAAAAGTATTGATAAAAAAAAACATAGTGGACTCCAAAATATCTAGTGAATACTCATTCTTAGATAGTTAAGTGCCATACGTGATACACTCTTGGGCGATCATGTCTCGAAAGAGACATGACTGACTGGGGAGAATATTATCCCGCAGTAGTTTGCCATTGCTTTCTGCGGTTGACTCGTTGCCGGCCAAGGCTATAGAACCCAATCCGTCTTATTATTTAACCCATAATTGGAGGGAAGAGGCGGATTAATACCTTTCCCAAGAGTATTTGTGCGTAAGTGAATGCAAAGAATTCAACTGGAATTCGAACGCGGCACCCCGATTTCTTGTTCCGAGTCGATATCCACTGCACCACAATGCACATTCCAGATCTCTATCTTAGACAGAGTCATCTCAATAAACCCCTTCTCAGCAGGTAGAAAAGTACTGGAACAAAGTTTGAGAGCCCTAAATGTTAAGGTCTCAATTAGATTAATTTTGTGTTGGCCAGGACAAAAAGAATCCCAACGCTTATGCAGTCAATAAAAGTAGCTTTTCTATATACTGAAGTCAAAAGTTCGACATTGATTTATTCTTGTTTGAAATATTCGTAAGATTCACAAAAATTTAATGTAAAGAATGAAACATACATTTTCGTAAAATTTAATTTATTTTTTATTATCGTTTTGTTTTGTTTTTTTCTGTGAAAGCCTCTCGATTCCAGCTCCCGGTTCCACTTGAATTCTATGAAGGCACGGTATTTGGTTAGTCCCTACTTGCCAATGTTTCTTAATACAGTGAAAGCCGAAATATACATAAAATCTTTACGTTTTTAATAGAAAAAATTAATATTTATATTTTCAAATGTAGACACGAAAGAATGTTCTTATTACGCTAGTGACAACATCAAGAATCCAAAAATTGATTCGTTGCATAAAACCCATGGACTTTATTTCCAGCAATACTTTTTCAAATGCAATAAAGTGTATTAAATAAATGAATTAATTAAATAACTAAAATGAAAAATGAATTAATCCTTTCCTATCTGTTATGGTACTCTCCTACAAGGAATGAACTCTTCCTCTTGCTATATACCTGCTGACTTCTAACGAGCAGTGAAGAAGAGATACGGTAAGTCAACAAGAGCAGTTACGAGCAGTCAAGTAAGGCAGTTAACGGAAGCAGTTAGCGACAGCTACTAGTCAGGCAGCGTAATAATACCTTCGAATTCACTTATTTCTATGCTACTATTTATAAACATTTTGTTGGATATCTTGTTTCTTGTTATACTGATACACTATTCTGAACCTTCCTTCTTTTTCCGTGCCTTACTTCCTGGACAAACTGGACATTACAAATTTGCGGCGAAGGTTCGCCACAACTCCACAACACAATGGCGACGAAAATCCACAACACTATCAAACCGTGAAATGAAAAAAATTCTGAACGACCAGTCTTCCATTTTCTTTAATACTAATGCAGGTGTTCCACCTCAGGGTTATATCATTAACCTACTTGTTTTTAAAATCATTAATGACCGTCCCGATGGCATCAGCTACTCCACTTATTATTTAAGCTGAGAGCACAATCATTTACTGCTGTCTCGATAGTATGTCTTATCAGTTTGATAATTTTAATAATACAGCTTATATTTTAAACGACCTTCGGTCTGTTGTTAATTGGTAGTAAAAAATGCCCTTCTTAATTTTAACCCTTTCCAAACTAAACATCTCTTCAATAATCACCTGAGATAACCCTCGTTATCCTCCATCAGCTTGTTTGGTAATGACCTCCGGGAGAATGACTAACTTCACCTTCTTCGGGTTACTGCTTTGGAGGTCACTGAGTTAAAATGGTATATATAATTAAATATAATGAAAATAAACAAATAAAATTTTTAGATTTATAGTCCAAAACAGATATATCTAAACTTTTAGCCCACTACCCAAAACATACTTCACCCATTCACCGCATCAATGATTCTTAAGTATTTATAGAGCATTCACAAATAAGTAAAACATTCTTTATATTAATCGGTCTAGGTGCTAAAATTACAGTATACAAACAGTGATCATTTCTATATACAAAATTGTGTACAAATAATTTATCACCGTGATTTAGCACTTTTTATATAAATAAATAATAATAATTTTTACGAATATATATATATATATAAATGTTTTAAACTATGTTTTATCTCTACCTCCCGCCCCCCCATATATATATATATATATATATATATATATATATATATATATATATATTTAAAGATTTGGTTTGTGGTACAGAATTTCATTCATAACCGCCATAAAAAAACGAAAAAATGTTACTAGCTAACCGGTTTCGAACCTTGCTCAACAGAGCTAAATCGAGGATAATAAAGAGATACGTTTTAATAAAACGGAATGGGAAATATGTAAGAAAATAAAAGAGAAAAAAATGTTGGTTAGATGGAAATTATTTGGAGGCTAAATATGTAGTCCTTTTGCTTACATAAGGATTTCAAGCTGAAATATATGTTACCTCCAACACTTTAGGGCAATAATCTGAGTAGTACATATTAAGAATGGTACATGAGTCCACACTGAAATTAGCTGCAGAATTATGGTTAAATTATTAGGTGTTCTGTATGTATTGGTCAGTGTGTCTGACGAAGAATGTTTCAAAATTCGTATTTTTGTGTGTACGAGTTGCTTTATTCTGACATCCAGTTTTTGAGTCGTTCTCCCTATGTAACGCGAACCTCAACTACATTTAAATGACTACGTCAAAGAACTACTATGAGGTGGAGGGAGAACGTCTTTCCATATGAATGAAAAGACAGGTTTGACAGGGACACAAGGGTTAACAGCAAATTAACAACGTCGAACTACCCAAAAAAAACACTCTTAGTAAATCTATCTAATGATAGAAACACTCTTAGTAAATCTATCTAATGATAGAAACTCTCTTAGTAAATCTATCTGATGCTACCCAGTCAAGGAAGGCTCAGGTAAACAGGACATCTTTGTACTGTAGCTGGTTTAACTTTATTGAATCCCAAATCTTTGTTCCTAATTACTGATTGAACAATGCCCAATATATTATTGGCCATTCCGTTCTATTGATAATTATTTCTTCATTAATTTCGATTTAGTTCTGTTGAGCAAAGATCAAAACCGGTTAGCTAACTCGTTCTTCAATTATATTATTATATTAATCATCATGATTGTTAAAAAAAAACAATGTCTTTTTATGGAGGTTATATATATATATATATATATATATATATATATATATATATATATATATATATATATTATTCAGACTGTTGTCCTCATCTTTATTGTCTTATTCACAACGTTTTGGCCGTTGTATGTTCCGGTCTTCTTCGGGTGCTTGGAATTTCGAACTGAAAGATTTTTTCGATCACTGGTGCGTATCATTCTCGTTCCATATGACATGTAGTTATATTCCTTCAACACTATTCTCTAACCTAATGATCGAGTAACCAATATTTTACCAGAGCTCACACTAAAATCCTTTGAAGCTAATAATTTTTTTTGGCACTCTTTATTAATGAATTTGATTTTTCTATATTTGTTTCTTATTTTGGAGTATCATTTTTAATTTGGTAAATGTATAATTCAGTTTGGCTCATACATGAAACTCGAAAGTAAAAAGGTTAAATTAAAAAAAAAATTAAATAAAAATGCTAAGGCCAGATTTTGGACGTATATTTCATGATATGTTTCTTTATTTTCTGTGGACGATGGTAATGAAAAATGAAATTTATATATGCTAATGAAATTGGTTATAAACAACCGACAATTTGAAATGATTACATTATTTTTGTTCGTATTTAAGCAGATATTTTATTTATAATCAAACAGTGTTATATATTTATTTCTACCAGCCTGATTATTTACGATCAATTTCTGTTACGAATGACATACATTTTCGTAACAAAAATTTATCGTAAATAATCAGGCCGGTGGATATATATATATATATATATATATATATATATATATATATATATATTGTGTGATAATAACCAGAAAATATATATATATATATATATATATATATATATATATATATATACACTGTTGGGTAGTGTTAATGTTTAGCGCCAAGATTGTTGATTTTAAGTAGTTTGACCGCTAAAAGTTATTTTGGTAAGCAGGTTTTTTTAATCAAGTGCTTAATATCTGGGTTGAGAAAGAGAGAGAGAGAGAGAGAGAGAGAGAGAGAGAGAAAAGATAGAGAGAGAGAGAGAAAGATAGAGAGAAAGCGTTGATAGGCTTTATACCAATACAAAAGAAAAACATTAACATCAAAAAATTACAATATGAAATCTGGGAAAAAGTGTTACTTAACATTAGGTTTATAACTCTAAATTTTCGAAAATTGGTTCAAAGTAATACAGGTGAAAATACTTACAACATAGAGGGTAGACACAAAGACAGTTGCTCTCTTTATATAATAGTAACTTGGTTTCAAATAAAGAAATAAAGAGGTTTACCACGACTAATAAAGGAGACATACATATAAGAAATAAGAACTAACAGGACAAAAGACATCCTCCTCTAAAGGTTGTATATAATCAAAGGATACAACGCTCAATTAAGAACCAAAATTAGTCGATTGTTCATAAACATTTTGGATATACAGTTTCCGATGAATTTCGAATTACCTAAAGTGTTCAATAGAAATACAGTAAAATTGAGTTACAGATGTACGAGCAGTTTGGAAAGAATTATAAAATTTAATAATGCCAAAGTCTAAACTATAGAAGGAGATGTTAGAAGTAGCAGGTAAACATGCAATTGTAGGAACAAGAATGACTGTCCTTTGGATGGTGAATGTTGTACAGAAAGCATTATCTACACAGCTGAAATGATTGACAAAAGTGGGGAATTTAAGAAAGTGTACGTCGGTTGTACTGAAGGGACATTTAAAAAACTATGTTATAATCATACCTTTTTATTTAGATTGAAGAGCCACAGGAATGATAGCAAACCGGTGGACTGTGTGTAGAAATTTAAAAAGCTTTATGGGGAAAAACAGGTTTGATGTGACGTATAGTGAGATGAGATAAAGCTGAAAGAATTTGTGGCAATATTTGATGTAGGTTTTGCCAGGAAGAGAAGTTAGCCATCGTGACATATGAGAACAGAGGCGTTTTGTTGGATGAAAAAACGGAAATAATGGCTAAATGTTGGCGTCTTAAGAAATATCTCTTGGGTATTTACCAACCCGTATGAGCTATTTTTCTTCTCATCACCTTCCTAAAGAGAGGGAGGAAATAAGTAGGAAAAGAGTTCCGTTTCCGTCTCATTCTTCCGGATTTCGTGTATATTTGAAGTTGCGTTGTGGATTTATTTTCAGCATCTGCTTGAAGATACCTCACGGTTGAAACCTGGGTAACCTAATGTTAAACCATAATTATTGAGTATATAATTTCGCTTTATTTTCTCCAAATTGAATTTTGTATTGAACATTTTTCATTATTTCTTACCATTGGAAGTGGTTCTTTACTGCCTTCCTCTGTATTATTGTAATATATATATATATATAAATATATATTCAAGAAGTATTAAGAGGATTTGAACAATTATTAAGCAAATCATCGAGTTTTATATTCGGCTTCAACAGAATGCAGAAAGCACTGGACGGTCGTTTCGTCCTATATATGTGACTCTTCAGCAGTGCGCATCCACTACCAAGAATCGAACCCAGACAGTTTTAGTTATTAAGCTGATGTTATACCAACTGTACCACGGGCCCTGGTGACGAAGAGGTATCAAATTAAGCTCGACGAAGTGCGCTGATCCTCACAAATTCCGTGGTGGAACTAATTCAAACTCCTTTGCCCATAGGATAGTGCCTCTCCAAGCCACGACTTTTCCAACCAAACCGTTAAATCCATAGCGGGTTTCGTGGTTGAAGCACAGAGAAATAATTCAAGAAGTAGTAGGAGGATTTGAACAATTATTAAGTAAATCATCGAGCTGTATATTCAACCTCAACAGCATGCAGAAAGCACTGGACGACCGTTTCGTCCTATATTTGGGACTCTTCAGCAGTGTGCATCCAGTACCAATAATAATTGTGTGTATATATATAATAGAGAGAGAGAAAGAGAGAGAATTCTCGCAGGTTTTAGTTATGTGTTAAAGTACTTGAGATCAGAATAAGAGCGTATGTAAATATGTAGATATTTTATTGTATTTTATTTAATTTTTTCTTTATTAATAAATAAATTAATTAGTAAAAATAAAACAAAACAAATGTATCTATGAAATAAAAAATAGCTATAATACATAATCAAATAAAGAAAGCAAAAACACATTAACAAATTACGAATACACACACAAACAAAATCAACCGTAATAAAAAAAGCAACAACTAATAACAAAGTAATCCATAAAAAGGTTAACAATCTAAACTATACAAGAGTCACAAAACTGTATTCATATGCACAAATATTTTCACTCGACAGTGACTACAATTATTTGGATCATAGCTCTTACCGCCCATCACAAAACCAATATATCTTACCATAATGCATCACAGACCATTATATATAAATAGTCGAGCCAAAAACAAAGCTAATACGTGACAATTGCGTTTAAGCATGAAACAGTTTCTCGCTGTTTGGTGTCACTTTAATATTCACTTAAGGACAGTAAACAAATTGGAAGCAATGAAGAGAAGAATGTCTGAAATTTTATGGAGGTTTTGAAGTTTCCAACGAAAAACCAATTTGACTGACATATCACTGAGTAAGCAATAACTGGGCATTACTAAACAAGAACAAGATGAAATATCCCTAAAAGTAATCTGCAGAATGGTATTAGTTAATTCTGATTTTTGGCCATTTTGTTTGCATTTAAATGGAAACGTTCAAATGGCAATGTTAATATTAGGTATTTTCTTTATAAGGAAACATTCAAAATTCATTGATCTAAAAGCCAGTTCTGTTGTCAGTTGAAGTTAATAAAATATTTCTCTTCACGCAATTGTTCAAGAAAATAAGTTTCTGAAGTCTAGTAGCTGGTATCCCTCTTTCCAGTATTAATGGGATGGTTTCCTTTATAACACTTTATTTCAACTAATGTGAAATATCAACAAATGATGCATTCAACGTAATCAATACTAAAGCCTAATTGATTGAAATATCAACTTAAAATAAAAAAAAACTCTGATAGCATTTCGTAGTTATTAAACCGAAGACAGAATATATTTAATATATATCCATGAAAGTAATTAGAATTTGAAACATCTGTGTGAACTGAGGCAATTCTGTGTAATCGTTGAGTCAAGAAAATTCAATTAATTTGAAACAAATTTGCGTTATCTTGCATAAACCGTGCAGAATTGGCGTCACACAGCATGAAGTAAACAGATAACAAGACGAGAATAAGACTCCATGCGTCGAAAGCACCGAAAGTTCTTTACATATTTCATATACAATATATATATATATATATATATATATATATATATATATATATATATATATATATGATGTTAAGTTCGTGAACGGCGAGGACAATCCAACAAGATTAGATTAATATAAATTATTAAGTGCTATATCTGTACACAGAGCTCAATAGAGGTTATCCAGAGCAATGTGATAATATGATATATATAAAGGAAACCTGAACACATCATTTAAAATTTTTATAAATTATAATTAATTTCTATAAACTAAATTAGTTCATTTCTTCAGGTCACACGATATTCGTTCCATTTGGTACAAATATTTTTCCAGAATAAATATTTCCTTGTAAAAAGAAATAAAAATCTAATAACATGATCCAGAATAGAAATTTAGGACTTGTCTTGGGTAGGAATCATTTGGCCCGGTGAAAAACTTTACTGGGTGGAATGAGTGACCGTAAAACCATTACACGCCCAGTCACAAGCCCATGAATACGTATACACATATATCCCTACATATAAACATAGTTACACATACACCCTTATATATACATACATATATGTCAATATTTACACATATGTATAAACAAATACGCTTATATTTCTAGTTTAATACTCGGTTAGTTTCTCTGAATTCGATAATTCTAACCTTTTCGTCTAAGCATAAATTGCTTCTATTTCTGAAGCTGTTGAGTGTTTGAGATTTACTTATAATCTTCCATTTAATCTGTGGGGAGAGATTGCTCCCTTTCAATTCCCAGATATATTTAGAAAGAACGGTTTGATATTCTGGGTGGGGGTTAACAAAAGATTGTTCATGATTATATAGATGTCATTTTCATGGTCCGGCGGAAATTTCTATGTATACTTTTTTCTCGTTCTCTGTTCACTAGGGGAAATTGTTGCTTAGTGCATACCTGCAATTGGGCATTTGTTTTTAACTCGACAGTTACAGGAAGTTGTACTATCTGTTTGTTGATTGTTATAAAGTTTATTTAGTATACTATTATTGTGTAATCTGGTGATTCTGTTAATGTAGTTAATGCAAAAATAATGCAAATATAACTAATTTTTGATGTGTTTCTATTCAGATATTTGGTGGGTTGTTCTTCTGTAAATGTTTGTCTATCAATTTCAGAAAGTGTTGGCTGATATTAATATTAGATAGTTGACAGAATGCGGGGTTGAACCATATTACTCTTCTTTTCCTATTTTTATGTTTATGTTTATTTGTTCTGGTATATTTAGAAGATTCTAGGTAGCATACATAAAGGCTCTTATTTTCAATGAAGATTTACCTGTTAGAAGATAACATATTGATGCTAGTATTTACAACGGCAGAAATCTGTTTGATTATTTATTGGGGATGGGGAGAGCAAACATTTATGTAGGTTGGGACATCATTGTTCTTTTTGATAGGGTTTAAATATTTCATTCGACAAATTTAAAGTTATATCTAAGGAGTTGACTATTTATATATCTAAACATTTTTTTTTAAATCCACGTAATTTAAAGGATCTAATAACTTTCTCGTCTATCTGAGATTATAGTGAACCATTGCTATTAGTGATAATAATGAGTCCGTCATCCGTGTATAGAGCAATTTGTTTGGAGTCAACTATCCTACTAAGGGTGTTTAGAATTCCTACCAAATCTTGGATTGGGCGGAATCGAATGCACTCAAATAATTTTGGATTCTTCCTCAGTTATTGTACAGAAGTTCTTTGCGTAATTCTATCCAACAATAGAATTTTTGATATAGAGGGGTAGAAATCCATAATATTGAATTGGATGAAATTTACCCTATTTTTGTTTATAATATTGTAAAACCATTTATTTGAATCGGCAGAATACTTCTACCAATTGATCAAGGAAGACTTTTGTATGAAGTCAGTTATGCTTTTAATTATAGTTTTAGAGTTTTGTATTGGAGGGGTTAAACAATCTCGTTTATAGTTTATTATGGAAAATGAGTTTGTGGTTTTTGAAAAATAAGTATGCCTTTTATTGCAAGTAGATTTCTCCATTCTATATTCAATCTTCAATTTATTTGCAAATTCAGCCGCATCTCGGTTAGTTTTAGACACTCGTATCTAAAATTAACCGAGATTTAATTTGAATCGCATGTAATTTGAAGTAGATCATTTAGTTTGGGGTGAAGAAGTGGTCACTTATGTATATGCATTTTGGCATTGTTTTTGCAGATACACGTATAAATTTTTATAAGTGAGTACATGGAGGTTGAAAGACGAGTGTGTGTAAAACTCAAATTATATGTATAAGTAGATTTTGTTTATATTTATGCATATAAGTATATACAAGCTGGGATATGCATATGTATGCAAATATACACGTGCATGTACGTGCATTTTTGTATGCGAGCGTGTGTAAATATGTAAATATAAGCATATTTTCTGAGAATATGTGAAGTTTGTTAGTATACCTCCGTAAATATATGTTAGCATTAATTATATGCATATAAAGCTGGTCTTCATAAATATGTATGTAAGTGTGCGAACACAATATTTATATGTGGATATAGATGGATGTGTGTATATGTATATATGTAAGTGTACGCATAGGCATATTTCTATGTACATATGTGTAAGCATAGACATATATAATGTACGTGTATATGCGTAACTATATTCATATGTAGGGATATATGTGTATACGTATTCATATGTTTGTAAGTGGGTGTGTGATAGATTTAGGGTCACTCTTTCCATTGAATGAACTTTTTACCTGGCTGAACGATTCCCACCAGAGATTTCTGTTCTGGATCATGTTCCTTGATTTTCATTTCGTTTTTAAAGAAATGTTTATTCTGGTAAAATATTTGTACCGAATGGAACGAATATAGTATTGTCTGGAGAAATGAACTAAATTAGTTCATAGAAATGAATTATAATTTATAACCATTATAAATGGTGTGTTCGTTTTTTCTTTTTATATATATATATATATATATATATATATATATATATATGTATATATATATACGTTCGATAGCAAAGATTTAGTTAAATTTTCATTAAGCTTTGGTCACATCTTAATATTTTCTGAAAGGTGGGAATGAACTCCTTTTTTTTTGAAAAATCTAAATAAATTCGTTTTTAAAGGTCAAAGCATGAAGAGAAACATGACCAGATTTATAGACACCCTTGAAATGGGTATAGGTGTGACTGAAACCGCTTGGGATGATAAAAGTTATGGATAACTTATATATTCTTTAACTCTGACAAACAGAAATAATGTTATCATATTGAAAACATTTGATGAATAATTAACTAATTCTCTCTTGTCAGCCGTATCTAATTAAAGGTGTTTGAAAAAATATTTCTACCCAAGAATACATATATATATATATTATATATAATAATAACAACAATAAATTTACACTTTTTCTTCCATATATATTACTCATTCGTAAATTATAATATATATATATATATATATATATATATATATATATATATATATATATATTTGAGTGAATAAGGAACGAAAAAATTCACAACGTCCAAAACATTAAATTAAAACAGTGCTCCATATATAATATAGAGCTGTGAATATTTATTATAAATTATATTTTATAACATGTACAAATTTTTCTATATATATATCCACTACCACTTGTGCATTTTGTTTCGACATTGGACTTCCAATGTCTCATCAGGTGGTGTGCAAATGAATGGAAGACCTCTTTGCTTATATTTGAGAGTTGTGTGTGGGATGCTATTCCCTTATCACTAACCCCGCCAACATCCCACACACAACTCCCAAATATAAGAAAAGAGTTCTTCCATTCCTTTCCACATCACCTGATGGGGCATTCGAAGACCAATGTCGAAACAAAATGCAGAATTTGTAGTGGATATATATATAAAAAAAATTGTACATGTTCTAAAATATTATTTATAATATATATATATATATATTACAATTTACGAATACGTAATATATATATAGAAGAAAAATTGTAAATTTACATATATATATATATATATATATATATATATATATATATATTACAATTTGCGAATGAGTGATATATATAAAAGTAAAAGTGTAAATTTATTGTTATTCTTATTAATATTACTTGTTTTTCGTATGATATATATTAAATGTCCAAAATGATATGCAGTTAATATATTATACAAAAAGCAAGTAATAATAATAATAATGGGATTACACCATCTACACAAACAGAAAAATTGAAGCAAATTGGCCGGACATTATTGTCAAAAACCAGAAAGAAAAAAACTTCCTTTCAATTGATATGGCTTGTCCAGCGGATCGTAACATAGCAACCAAGGAATTCGAAAACCTATCAAAATATAAAGACCTGGGAATTGAAATAGAAAACATGTAGAAATTGAAAACAAGAATCGTACCAGTGATAGTAGGTGCACTTGGAATAATAAAAAATGCAACAAAACAACACATGGAAAGAATCCCTGGAAACCCCAGCTTAAGAGATATACAAAAAATGTCTTGTTAAGTACAGCCCACATATTAAGGAGAACTTTGTCTATGTAATGCTAGGGATGATAGGGGAAATAGAAAAAAACATGAGATGGAGCCATAGCGACACACCACGCCCTGCCTTAGGTCTTCCCGCAGACTTGGTAGGTAGTGCGACCATAGCAGAAATTGAAATATGATGAAAATGACAACATAATAATAGTTAATGTATGTATATATTTCTCGCACATATATTTAAACATTTTCTATTTTTTAGCTAAATGTGATACGTATCTAACCAAAATGAACTAAGCCGAAATGATAACATCCTGTGTATCTTTGATAGATTGAGATACGTTTCCTATTTTTCTTCCTTATTTTATCCTCTTGTCGGATGCTGATCCTTATATTCAACAATATCTAGTTTGAATATTATTAATGTAATTAAAACAAGATTTATAGATATTTTTATGAACAATAAACAAATACTATACTTGTTTCCGTTCGAAATATTCGAAATGAAGAATTTTCCTCATGATAGAATAAATTTAAACATTGGTTATCACTATCAGTTTCTTGCAATTTTGATTTGAAAAAGAAATGAACAACACAAAGGTGAATGACAATGGTATGTACTAACATATACTAGATAATCATAGATGTAGCCCCCTGCACATCAGTGGCGTTACCGCCTTGTTCGGGGTGATATGATTAAAAAAAATGTAAGTAAAATGTCTACTCCCGAATGATGTCTACAACTTCTATTTCTGTAACCGGTGCTGGGTGATATTCATACCCGTGTTTGTTTACATATTTTCCGCAGTGTCTGCACATTGTTCAGTGTAAATATTGCCTCACTCTATCGTGACGATATTTATATTCATTTGGGGCAAGTACAGAACAACCTGAGATTAGATGGTCTATTGTTTCTTGGTGTTTATCACAGAACCTGCATTCTGGATCCAGATTATTATGTATAATATTTGCCTGAACATTTCTAGTGAAAAGACATTGGTCTTGCGCTGCAATAATAAAGCCTTCAGTGTCAGACTTTTAAGGAGACGGTTCAAAATACAAAGATGAGGATTTATGCAGCGGACGTCAGAGTTTATATATAACAACTGGAATATTGTAAGCAGACAACCAGGATGGTTATGCGTGTACAAATAACAAAACATGGTACTTATGTAGATGTAGATGCATACCTGTGTTTGAGTCATGCAGATATATTGCAATTAGGTAAAATGGTTTCCAAGACAATGTACTTATCCGTTACCCGACAACGTAACGTGGAAGTCTACTATATAATATACAAAGAGCTCATTATAGTAAATGTACATGTTTGTAAATAATAAGCACATTCGACTTGTAATTGTCGGAGTAACGATCGTGTTAATGTCTCACGATTTACTCATCATAAAAGATTCTAGAGAAATGGCTACGGGATTAGAACACATAATACAGGTAATTCTCAATACGATTTACGATCACGCTCTCTGTACAAATGTAGATAAGACAAATCAAGAAGTGTGTGGCAGTATTAGCTAAAAAATAAAATATGCAACAAATTATAACATATTATTTATCCGTGACAAGGCACTTAATCTGCGCCATTTTAAATGAATACAAATCAGTAGTGGAGAAAGCATTTGATTTAAAGGGAGACACTGAAAGCAATATCAGTGTCAGGTTATGGATTTATTAATTTCTTTTCGCCTATTACCATACGTATCTATCTATCTATCTATCTATCTATCTATCTATCTATCTATCTATCTATCTATCGTCTTATTATCTCTTTATGTCTCTCACTCTCTCTCAATTTGTTCATTATCTATCTAAATCTATGTCTCAGTCTTTTAATAATTACCTATTCTTCTTCCTATCTATATATATTAGTCTATTAATATCTATCTATCTATCTATCTATCTATCTATCTATCTATCTATCTATCTATCTATCTATGTCAGTCTCTTCATTATATATCTAAACCAATCCCAATCTTTTCGTGTCTATCTACACACACTAACCTGGCTTTTCAATTCCTGTTGCAGACGCCTATTTTAAGTACATTTGTGTTTGTTCAACGACATATTATCTTAGTTTCGTATATAAAGTGTGCACAAAAAAGAATCAAGTTTTTACCGTACGGATCTATATATTTTATTTATTTATTCGAACTATTATTTTTCATTCAATTTCAAATAAAAAATGACGAGGATTCTTAGCTAACGATTTCCCACAGAATTAGTTATCTGTTTTTCACAGAACCACTGAATGTATTGCGTAAATATATATTAACGAAGAATATGTGTGTGGTAGATGCAAATAATGGCAAAAGCTGATATTGTGTGTATGAATTGTTGCAGTAAAACTTCCTTACGAACGAAACGCAGAGAGTAGACACGATTATTGAAACATGTAAACAAAAATTAGCAAAATGCTGTCGTTAAAGTTGCGATTAATTAAATGTGAGAATTTCTGTTTCGTCTGCAAAGCAACCAACCCTGGTCAAAGGTTAACTGAAAAGACTAGTTTAGTGAAACAAAATTGATTCATATTTATATTCATTTCGTAGGCTCCGAATAAATCTAAAATTTTAAATTTTAATCTCAAGGTTATTGTCTAATAAATAGTTTCATAATTTCAATATTCCTTTTAAGGAAGAAAAAATTGTTGATTTTATTCTGAATTTAAGCAACTAAAAATTTCATTTTTAAAGATATTATACCGTCTACCAATTCAAAGGAAATCGTGTTTCCTAAATGATGTTGCTAGTTGACTAAGACATATGGTCAAAAGAATTCAAGTGTGGATCCCATCAATGTAGTAAAGTTCAGTTATTCTGTGAGCTAGTACACGTACAAAACATAAGTTTTCAACGACAGTAAACCTATTAACAATTTTTCTACAATTCTGAAACGGGATTTTACACACACACACACACACACACACACACACACACACACACACACACACACATATTTCCAACGCAAGTAGCTGGTGTTGATGCCTTCATACCTACCAGGAAATTTCGACGCAAATCTTAATCCTCCCCTTGGTTCTCTCTTACCAGTTCGGCCGGCATTGCTCACAGGAACCACTACTTCCGATCATTTCGGAGACTTGGATCTGACCACAATAGCCGCCTATTCACGTGAGTGCAAGTGGATCTTGAATAACGCCAAGCGGTTCTTTGCTGAAATAATGAGACAGCGCATAGCTGACAGCAAGTTCGGCTCTAAAGACTATTGGCGGGAAAGTGTTCGAGGCCATTATCAATACTGAAATAGTTCAACATCTTACTGCCCATATACTATTCTCAGACAGGCAGTATGGCTTCCGCTTCGCCAGGTCCACGGCCGACATTCTAACGACCATCACGGAGTACATGTTCCGGTGAGGCTTGTTCTGTTGGTTTTGACATCACCAAGGCTTCTGACAGAGTTTGGCACGCTGGCCTTCTATGCAAGCTACGATGGTACGGTATTACCGGGCGCTAGCTTGATCTGATTCAATCTTTTTTATATAACCGCATAATTAAGGTAGTCTTGAATGGGCATGCCTCCACATTTTACTGTACAAACGCTGTGTCACTCAGGGCTCTATCCTAAGCCCGACGCTCTTCCTTATTTTCATAAATGATCTCCCAGACGTGATCAAGTGCCAAGTATGCATCTACGTAGATGACACCACAATTTACTCCCGCATCAGTAAGAAATCCGGCGTGGTGGACAAATATAACCTCGCTGCTGACTTTGAAAGGGGTCTACATTCCATAGTGGGATGGAATAAGAAGTGGCTTGTAAATTTCAGTGCGTCTCAGACCAAACTGCTGTCAGTCAATCGTCACAGGCAACCTCTCCTGTTTCCAATAAGCATGGACTAAGTGAGTTTCCCTGAGAGCAATTCACTGCGCCTCCTCGGCCTTACCCTCCCTTCCGATCTCAAGTAGAACCATTACATTGAGTCAATAGCTAAATCCACTGCTAGGAAGATTGGGTCACTGTGTCGGGCCACGACGTTTTTTTTTCTGCCTGAATCCATCCTGCATATATACAAAACAACCATCCGTCCGTGCATAGAGTACTGCTGTCATATATGGTCAGGCGCACTCGCTGTTCATCTCAGTGTTCTTGACAGGCTCCAAACAAGAATCAATAATGTGATAGGTACCGACTTGGTGGCTCGACTCCAGCCACTTCCCCACCAACAGGATGTAGCTTCCCTTTGTCTGTTCTATAAATACATCCATGGCTTCTGCTCCAATAAACTTAAGTCACTGGTGTCCCTGCAACATTCACAGTTAGACAAACCAAATGCAGACGACAATTCTAATCCATCAGCTTCTTTTCTCGCACTTCCCGCTTGTGGAACTCGCTTCCATATTTTTGCTTTCCTGACGGCTACAACCTCCATGAATTTAAATGCAATGTCAATACTCATCTCTTAACCACTTGACCCTAGTTCTTTCTACACTATCCTGTATCTCTTTTCCTTTCTTTCCACCTTTGCAACTGTCATCACACCTATATTCCTATCCTTAACTGGTTCGTTTTTCTCTTTACTCTTCTCTTATCTATTCTTATTTTACTCTTATGTAGACCCCTGCACATCAGTGGCGTTATCGCTTTGCTCGGGGTGATACTATTAAAAAACAAAATAGAAAATCTAAGAACCTATAAATTTCATTACCTAATATAATGTTCCCATAACAATAAACGGATCTCGTATAGAATAATCAGATATGTCATCCTATTAAAACACACACACACACACAAACAGATATATATATATATATATATATATATATATATATACGGAGAATAGAGACAAAATGTTATTTCTCCCGAAATCTTCAGCAATATAATATTACAACCGCGTCTGACTAAAAGACAACTTAGTGTTTAATAAAGACTTCATTTTTCATGCAAAAACAAAATGGAGACCTTAATAAATAAAGAAAAAAATTGAATATACAATATATTTGTAATTATTGCAGAAAGCAAAACAATGAAATTACAAAAACATCGCGTGAATAACATTCAATTCTAATGAAGAACTGTCGAGAGCTGAATTAATTTCGGCGAATTTCATTAGTGATGTTAAAATAATGCAGAGCGAAAATTTGTCGAGTCGCCAACTGCAGAAAGAATTAATAAATTATCTTGTGAATTATTAATGGTCAATTAGGCACTTTGGCGTCGAAATTAATGCCTGTAAGGTCGGGGGTTAAATATAAAGAATTACAAGCACAAAAGTAAGGGGTGTTTGAAGAAAATTCTCTCTCTGTCTCTGTCTGTCTGTCTTTCTCTCTCTCTCTCTCTTTCTCTCTCTCTCTCTATATATATATAAATATATGTGTGTGTATGCGAGTGTGTGCGTGTGTGTGTGCCTGTGCGTGTGCATACATATATTGCCAGGTTTTTATATGCAAATTAATGATTTTCAAAATTAAAATATTATTAAGAAAGCAAACCTGAAAACAAACTCAGAATATATGCATACGAAATACTTTTGAACTTTAGATTATAACATATTTTCCCAAAGAATAGTGATAATAAAATTTTATTAAGATAATAAAATTCTAAATTGTACGACATAGACAATCAGTACGTTTAATGTGTAATTTTATGATTTTATAAAATGAAAAAGTATTCTGTGTTTTCAATAAATCGTTTTTTCAACTATTGCTATTGTAAAGGTGCCTGTTGTTGTTACTTACATATTATCTGATACAATGCTTTTGCATCTGAGAATTCTTTTTAATATTAATTTCCATCTTTCTCGCACTTAGCGTCTGTAGAACTCCCTTCCTTATACTTGCTTCACGGGCGGCGACAATCTCCAAGAATTTAAATGCAATGTCGATTTCCATCTCTTGCCCACTTTACTCAATCATTCTCTCGTCCTTTTCCCATCAACTCGTGTATCTTGTTCTTCTTTCTCACTCTACCCTCGTGACTGTCTTTACACTGGTCATCTCATTCTTCTCTTGGCCTTTCTCCGACACCCACTCTTACTGCTTTTTCTCTTCTCTCCTCCTGCTTAAACTTTCACACTTCTCTTGTAGCCCCTGCGCACCAGTGGCGGTACCGCCTTGCTTGGGGTAAAACTTTTAAAAATAAAATTCTCAGTTCTCATATATTCCTCTCTTAACTGTGAAGCGCATGTTTTCTATTGGCTTGTCATCTAAAAAGTCAGAGAGAAATTCCATTGATTTGATGTCTTGTAACGTTTTTCAGAACTTTGGTAATTATCAGTCAAATTGTACCTACCCCACAGTCACTCACGCACAAAGACACACACGCGTACACGTGCGCAATCACACATGCACACACGTTGGCGATCATAGCTCTCCAAATTTTATTGTCCTTTGTAGATCTTAATAAATTTTGACTTTTTGTTATCTCTCCTAAACCCCGTTCTACCATCACTTTAATCAAGCACGCGAAATTATGGGTTGTTTATCTCTATCTCTCTTGTGAGCATCAATATTTTCATACCCTTTTCTTTGTTATATGCTCTAGAAACTTCAAAATTGAATGGTGGACAAAGATGTCCCTTTCACACAATTGACTCGATAAATTAAAGTAGTTATCTATAATAAAACGTAAATAATAATAAAATTGAAGTGACACCTTCTTCCAACAATGGAAGAGGTTATACAATTATCGGAAAAATACAGGGTTGCCCTAATGCATGACCGTATCTGACTACCGGGCACACCGGGCACAACGGGCATGGGTTCGGGCCGATCCGTGCAATCATAGTGAAAATCCGGGCAAGGAAAAATGTCTTCGTCAGAAATCAAACTAAACAATTAATGAAGAAAGAATGAAAGAAAGAAAGAAAGAAAGAAAGAAAGAAAGAAAGAAAGAAAACATCTGAATGAACGCAGTAAAAATCTGTTTGTTTATTTATTAATTTTGGGAGAAAAGACTGGTTATACCCATAAGTCCGAATCCGATTTCCTGCTTTCGTTCACGTTTCCTGCCTAATGTCCATTGGAATAGCCGAAAAATTCCGCAAAAATTATAGTTTCTGGAAACGGATGACACTGATGACGTCATCACGTTGCTAACTAATAAATCTAGGCAATTTTCTTTGTGCCCGGTGGGTTTTTTTTAGCATCAGCTACGGCCCTGGTCACTGATGTACATAGCAAAGAAGCAGAATGTATCACGCAAGAAGTAAAATGGATTAACAATAAACCGGACTAATGGGCGGAAATCACAGAGGAATATGTTGAATGTGCACTGCAAAAAAAGTACACAACTGGAAATCTCCCGGAATAAAGAATATTCCTAACTTTTAGCTCTGTTCTCTAAATTCAGTACGCAAAGATAAACAAATAACTTGTCAATAAATCTACTAAAATTCTGTCATAGCTAACCAAAGGAATTACTTTCCTTCTATCCAAGAATAGTGACAAAATGCCCCAAACTACAGACAAATTACATGTCTCCATACTACTTAGAAACTGTTGATATCTATTATGACAAAACAAACATATTCATTCTTAGAAAAATACTACCTCTTGAACAAAAATTGTGCCAACGTGACTCTTACGAATGTACAGACAAAGTACTTATTAATAGCATGATCTTGGAAAGTTATTCAATACAAAGAAAAATGTCATTATTGTCTGGATAGCTTATCATAAAGCATTCGATAGTGCACCCTATTCCTAGATCTTAAAGTCTTTAAATATATACAAAGTATTGCCCATCATTATCAATTTCCTGTGTTAAATCTGAGGCCTGTGAGAAGATGACTAGAGACATAACTTCTATCAATAATCTCTATTGATCCCTCCCAACATGTTGAGGTTGAATAGATATTCCATCCAAGTATTCCAGAATTCTCTGCACTTTTTCAGATTCCCATCTAAACACTCTGAAATGGTCGAATTAGCGCAAGAGAAATAATGTATACAAGCAAACTTTTTATAAATAAATAAATAAATAAATAAATGAAGTTTTGAAAATAAGTCGTTAACAGAAATTTTCAGTGAAGTAATATATATCAAAATATTAAATATCTATGCATTAAAAGGATTACAATATCAATTAATTAATATAAGTAATATATACAATATTAAAGAATATATATAAAATTATAATAGTATTATATAAATAGTATCATATTATATCATTACAATATAGGCAATGTAAATAACGTACAATAATATATAAGAATATCTATATATATAAAAGGCAATCTGTGTGACTGTGTGTGACTGTAAGCTATGCACGCCAACATTTTCTAAGCTATTCAAAATTTTAGGAACACATATCTACAGGGAAGCCAGGTCGATACATATTTTTTGAGTCAAAGTTCAGAAATTTTCCCTTTCGAACTTTTTGGCCAGTGTAGCAGATTGTTTACATTTGCTGCGTAAAACATCTAAGATCTAAAGATGGTTGCTCAATTACGTTACAGAAATGAAATCACAGGTGTCAGACGCGACTAAAATATTTTTAATAAAAAAAATGAGCCTTTATATTTATTTTTTCCTCTAAAATTAAATGTCTAAATTTTTAAATATTCTTCGAAAATTTCTGAACTGAGAGCGTAATAGCTCTTATATTTTTAATTTCAGTAAAACAAAATACATAATTTTTATTTGTACGTTAAATTCGTTTAGTTAACAAAAAATATAAATATTTTCCCTCGTAATTTTGAAAATAAAAACAAACGCAATGTTGTTATTTTGAAATAAAAACAAACGCAATGTTGTTTATAATGTCACACAAAACATCAAATCACGTTTACGCAAAACAAAAGGAAATAGATTTTTTTCTCCTACTACTAAAATGTTCTGAGTTGCACGGGCAACGCCGGGCTATGATGCTAGTATAATAAATAGGAGAAAAATGTAATAATATTAAAATTGATTTGTTTTGCAAATGGAACTTTATTAAGAAGATAACTATTAACGGAAACATTATAAATTATGTTGCTGATGACTTCTAGGCGAGAGAATAATTTATTAGAGAGACAACATGAACGCCATATATTAGATAAGACATTAAATACTTACTTAGCCAAATATCAAGATCTACACCAGAGGAATTTAGCCGGAGGTAAAGGCGTGACTGACTTAATAAAAAGAATAGTATTTTGATGCTCGTAAAAATCGTTGTAGGTTTGATATTCATTTGAAAAGGAATATTCGAGTGAAGTATGTTTTCGCTTTTCATACTCACAATAAAAGTGAACATTTATCGTTTTTATAAAAAATCTCTCTTTCTCTGTCTTTTTCTCTCTTTCTCTGTCTTTCTCTCTCTTTCTCTGTCCTTCTCTCTCTCTCTCACTCTCTTTCTCTCTCTATATATGTATGTGTATGCATGTATGTGTGTGCGTACAATCTGCAGGTGATGATTGAAAAAAATACTTGTTTTTTATTAATATACGAGTCTACCCCTGACGTCAAAAATGACACCAAAATATTGTAGAGGAGTATACATATATATTTCCACAATCAGGATAATTTTAATTTCATATGCTAGACCGTTGAAGCGGCATTTATCAGCAGAAAGAAACTTATTAAAAAAACTACATTAGAAAAACGAGACTTAAAATTAATGTAGTTTCAAAATACCAAAACTTCTGTTTATATTTTCTGTTACAATTTGTTATTAACGAACCACTTATGGTAGGTATCGTTCTTGTCTTCAGAATTTGGGACGGAACTTCCTGATCGGTATGAAAGCATCAATACCAGCTTTCACCCAGGAAGAGACCTCAGAGAGGCAATACTCAACTGGAAGTCTGAACACTTTTCCCAAGGGACGTCGCATAGGAAATCTCGGAATTAATCCCAGCCTGCTTTTTGATAGCGGGATAAAACTCTGTTGGTAGGAAGCTCTTGGTGGTGAAGGAATGGAGAGAAATATTAATAGTAACGACAGCATGATCGGAGTTACCGAGAGGGGAAAGCTGCGAGACTTGGCAGGTGTAAAGTACAGGGGTGAAGTAGAGATCTAGTCAAGAAGCGTGTCCTGAAGGGATACTGGGAAAGCGTGTGGGGAAATCCACCATTTGCGTAAGAGATTGGGAAATAGCAATGTTCATGGCGTGAATGCCAGCAATCAGTAACAAAGTTTCTAGCCACTTGGCATGGGGAGGGGCGTTAAGATCTCCGAACACAAATATGTTAGCGAATGAGAACGGGTAAGTGGGGCGTTGTGGTGCAGTGGATATAGACTAGGAACAACAAATCGAGGAACCGAGTTCGAATTCCAGTTGAATTCCTTGCATTCACCTACGCGCAAATACTCTTGAAAAGGGTATTAATCCATCACTTCCCTCCAGTTATGGAGTAAATAACAGGACAGATTGTGTTCTATAGCCTTGGCTGGCAACCAGTCTACCGAAGAAAGCAATGGCAACCTACTGCGGAATAATCTTCTGCCCAGTAAGTCATGTCTCTTTTGAGACATGATCGCCCAAGCGTGTATCACGTATGACACTTAACTGGGGGTAATTAGACTTATCTATATTGTCAGAGATACTGTCTAGTAGGCAGCAGTCGGGAGAGGAAGTGGAACGGCACAGAAAGAAAAGATAGCTAATCGATTTGAGAAGTGACAGACGGAGACACATGTATGGGTGGTCTGAGAATTCGAGAGGTGTCACCCTAGCTATTGGGAGGTGTTCACTGACGTAAACTCCCAGATTATGCATACAGACAGTAGAGTTCTTCCTTAAGAGGTAGCCAGGGATCGAGAAGTCAGAGGAATTAAGATGATTCTCACTGAGCGCTAGGATTTTAGGGGACTTTTCGTGGAGGAAAGATTCTACGTTACAAATGTTGGTACGAATACCCTAAATAATCGTGAAGAAAATGTTGAGAGGTTTAGGTGACTTCTTGTTGGTCGTTTTTAACGAAACATATAATTAAACTACCCGACCCGGCAGCCAGCAAGGAACACAACACTAGCACATTCCGGAGAAAACCCAACTGACAATAGCCAAAGAAAAGATTCGCAATGTTTATACATAAATTCAAAGACACAAGGATATTCTACAAGATACAATGTGTACGACAGAATTAATAACTACCAAACGTCATTTCAACCAGCTCAATAGCAATTTCGAACTAAACGAAAAACACAGTATACTAAAAAAATCTTTGCAATCTATATAAAGGAAAAATTCTATTATTTAATGATAATTGTAACTTTATAAACTTGTCTGACCAAAAAATTACTGACGATCAAATAGAATTTTTGAATATCAACCTGAATTGCCACCTCCATCCTCGATATGACAACATTAAAAAATAGAAATCAAAATGCACTACCAATCTATTTAACAATTAAAAACAGATAATTTAATTACAGAACATCAAATCTGAAAGATCTTCTAAAAGCTAAAGTATTAAAAAGCTGTTCTCCCCGCATCAAACCCACTAATATGCTCACAAACAAACTAAAATTAACTGTAAAATATTTACGAAACAACACCAATATCATCATTAGTTATGCTGACAAAACCAACAACTATGTAATTCTCAACCAACAAAATTACAATAAAAAATTACAGTCTGTCCTCGAGAGGCACAACGAAATTTACTAAATTAGGAAAAAAATCCCACAAACTGAATAAAAAAAGTACGTAAATAAATTAATTACATCGAACAACGCAGGTGTTAGTAGTTTAAAAATCAAGAACATTTTCGGTGATTATCATCCTGGATACATTTATAGTAACGTAAAAATTGATAAACCAGGTTTTCTTCTCAGACATATCATATCACAAATACTTACAACGATATACCGACTATCTAAAACCTTAAATCATCAAATTTCTCCATACATACCTCACAATTACAGCATCGCTTCAACTCTACGAATTCCTCTATATGCTAGAAGCTACCAATCCCAAATCAACATTCTAGCTTTGCTCAATGTTTACAAAATGTTTGCTAACAGTCTCAATTGAAGAAACATTGAATATAATTAACGACTGAATCTACAAACACTCATGTATCTCTCCTCGGAAAATTCAACCTGCAATTCTTCGGAAACTACTCACAGCGTGCACCACACAAACTCCATTTTCGGACCATAATGGTAACATCTACATACAAACTAATGGTGTCGGTATGAGAAACCTAATAGGTCCTACTTTCTCGAATTTATACATGTCACATCTCGAAAACAAAGTGTTTAGAACAACCAAGAAACTGGAGGTTTACACAAGGTACGTCAACGACATTTTTGTTTTAATAAATATATGGACGAAATCGAAAATCTAAAATTAAATTTTGAAAATAGTTACGCGCTACAATTTACTTATGAACTCATGGAAAATAACAACATCCCGTTTCTGGACTTCAATATAGTGCTAAACATCAACAAATTTATCACTTATCTGTATAAAAAAATCTACCAATAAGAACACTTGTCTTCTTAATTATAATAGATAATTCCCAGAATAGCAGTAATAGCGAACTTCTTAAATAGAACACTTCAAAACCCCTCCTTCCAAATAATATTTTGAGCAAACTAAAACTCATAAAACCAACATAAGCCAACAATAATAATACTCAAGAAAAAATCAACATATTTTATTGCAGCCAAATGCATATTAATTATAAACAGGACGAACTTTGTATACGAAGTATTATTAATAACCATATTTCTGCCGTAATTCCTCAAAATACATGTAAAATTTATATGTTATAGATAAATGGAAGACAGCAAACCTTGTTGTTTCTAATAAAAATCTTATCAAATCTAAACTAGTGTATGAATTTCGATGCTCTGTACAAGATTGTGTTTTTTGTCATAAATCAATTACATATATTGGCCATACTACCACTTCTCTGAGCAGACGCCTAACATCCCACCTATCTAGTAATGAGAGTGCAATAAAAAACGTTTACTAATCCATTACTTACAAGAAAACTTAAAATAAATTTCGTTAAAAATCCAAAACTATTATTTAAATCACAATATAAAGGCACCTCGCTATAAGAGAGGCATTATATATCAAATAATTTTCTGCTACCATCAACCTTACATTATTTAACAGTGGAAAATGGAGTCTTGAAAGTTAAAAAAAATAAAAAGACGCTCACACGATGCCCAACGGGCGCATCACGTGACATCTTCAAAGAACTCTCCTTTTCAAAAACCAAACCCACTAAAAAAGAAAAATTACATTACAGTCAAACATGAGGACATAAAAACACCAGAAAAGTAACATCCGTGAAAATGGCCTGTGAAGGGGCTGAAAGTTCTTTGAAAGTTGAAAATTATGGAACATTTTTACATTCCTTATCTCCAGCAAAAAGTAAACATGTGAGAATATTGTAAAAATTAAATAAATAGTAAAATCTTCCTTGTCGGTCGTTTTTAATGAAACATGTTTAAATGGAAGATTACTGCTTAAATACACACACGCACGCACGCACGCACACACACACACACACACACAAATATATATACATATAATTATGGATTATATATGTCCACTGCATACCGGAAATGGAGATGAAATGTTGTACACACGCACGAACATACACACACATACACGCACATTCTCACACACACCCACACAGAATGACAAGCATATTTGAGAAAATCTTTTCAGAAAATAAATTCAAATGAGCTAATGAGAGGCAAAATAATTTTAATTCTTAATTGATGTTTACAGAATATATGAATTGGATTTTTATGGTAGTTGACTTCGGTTAAGTTAATTAGAAATAACGTTTTATCTGGATTTGTTCGACAAAATGGCGGTGTTGATAAAATTCAACCAACTCTTAATTAGCTGTCTGAAATCTGACTAGCATTTGCCTGCATTGTCACCCGTAGAACAACGCTTGTTATGTGCCGTGAATCCCATTGTTATCGTCTTTGATCCTCACTAAGGGAATTATCATGAAAATTTTGTGGACCCATAAGAGTGACTGACGCAGATGAAATGTTTAATGTCTCGTCACGCAATCTATTAATGCATCATCGCTCAATTAATCACAATTCGGTTGATTGAATTGAACCGCGAATATATTAGGTCTAAGAACAAATGATTCCAGTATATGAAGACAATGTATTTGATTCATATTAATTTCCTGGATATGTAGATAAACTGTATCCGGCAGCAAGGCGTCTGATTAGGAGGTTGTGAAAAACATGGACCCTCCTCTTAATTGCTGTTGTTTCCAAGTGCCAGCTGTTAGGGTCCCAGCTATGGGAAAATAGTTAACAACCAAACTGGAGTCAAAACACTATAAAAGATTAAAAATTGACATTTATAGTAAAAATTACAGAAATAAATGTTTGAGGAAAATAAAATTACAAGCAAATCGAAAATATGAAATAACAAAAAGATGAAAAATAACAGAACTAAGCAAAGAAATCAATTTCTAAAATCACGTTCAAGCAAAAATTGGATCATGAGATACGAGAATAGATATAAAGGATATGTCTTTTTAGTTCCTTACTTGACAAGGAAATTTCCTATATATTGTAAACATTCCATTATATCATATATGGGTATTTGGAAGATTGTACTAACACGCCTTTTAAAAGTAAACATAAAACCAGTTCATCATTAAATAGTTTAATTTGTACGTTTAATTACATTATGCTCATCATTCAGTTCCACTGTCTTCTGTCTTGAAAGCATACTTTCAAATTGGATTCAAAGAATTCTTAGAGGGATGCTGATAATTAAATTTTCCTACAGACAAAACGTCGCAACACTTTTGCTGCTATAAGCATTTTCATGAAAAATATCAAATCAAGCTACCTTCATTAGATACACCAGTTCAGATATTTACAGGTAGGATTCACTAAGTTAAGTACATTATCACCAATCATCCCCATTCCTTTCTTATTTTATTTGTAAGAAGGAATCTATCTGTTGTGGATTCCGGTTGAGGAACCACACAAAATAATGAATAACAAAATATATATTTGAGATAGAAAAATAAGTTAGATTAAACTTAAAATGCAAACCTGGACGCAGGTTAGTAATCCAGGAATACAATTAGTAAGGAATATATATATGCAAGTCTTTGAAGTGAAGCCGTGCTGGAATTAGTATGTCCGTGTAATACTATTCTGTCTGAGTAGAGCTCAGAGCTACTATGATTACTGACGCGTTATTCTCTGTGTGACTTTGGTATCGTTCGGTAAATTACGGATCTTACACGGTACTCGTACTGTTCTCTCATGTTCTCTCTATGGCAGGCTTATATGTATACTCATTTCGAGTCCAGTATCATAAAAAGGGGGATTCCACAACACTATCTAAGAACCGTTACCTCATGTTAGATTTTCCTGAGGAGATACTTTCTTTATAATTAAAACCTTAAATTTGTTTAAGTCAAGTACTAAGCATTATTTTCCCTATATTTAAGCATAATGTTACGTGCTCCTCATAAGTTCATACACACATCATTCAGTGTGGTTCTTGGGCTTACGATTAGGTGAACAATACTTTTAAAAAATCTGAATTTGTTTGATCTTCTGATCAACAACGGAATATTGCGCGGCTGCAATGACTGCCTACAGGGGATAAAATTCTTTTCATACATAGTTTTTTACTTCAGGAGTAAAAGAGTCTTATGAAACTGGAAAGTTCCAGGGATAATAGCTTGGCCAAAATTAAAGTTTAATTAAATTTTCTTATCCAGTCACTTATAGGAACCAGCTAGTTACTCACGGTTACATTATGCACTAAACATTTGTTTAGTTTCAATAATTCACAATATACAATTGTCTTTGAATTACACACAAGGAACGTTTCTCCCTCGTAAATTCTGTCTAGAACGAAATATCTAAGATTATGTTGGATTAAACCACTATGATATTTGTTTTCGATTCATGTAGGAAATCAGTTTTCACCTTCACGGATGATCTTATTTGACAACCATTTTTTATCGAACAAGAAGAAAAAACATGAATCTTTAATGCTGACCGATTATAACTTTCGTAGGTTTATGTTAAACAAGTTTCCCTAAAATCGCAAATTTGATCCCAGGTTGCTAAATAGCACATAGCTGTCGATCGATGTCAGAAGATAACAATGAGTTTTTTTTTCTCGCATCACTTTTATTGCTAAGTTATCATCCGTAAATCAAAACATCTTGATAATTTCATGGGTTCAATCAAAAATGATCGTTTGGACAATCTTAATAATTTTGGGAATGGTATTACTCCGTCACTTCTCTTTCAAACTATGGGTTAAAAAGCAGGACATATTGGGTTATATATCCTTGGTTGGCAACTAGTCTACCGCAGAAAGTAATGTCAACCTATTGTAGGAAAATATTCTGCACAGTCAGTCACGTCTCTTTTGAGATATGATCGCCAAAGCGTGTATCAAATATGGCGCGTAACTGCCTGACTGAAATTAAATATAAGGATAAGTAATATTTACCAAAATATCGCTTGAAACTACTATGAAGAATTTCAGATTATTTTTCCTTCTAGCCTGCAAAAACAAAATGAAATTGGTTAATTAAAAACATCCCCAATCAACAATCCATTGATTTACTAATCTTTATATTCTCTGATAGTTTTCTCTTTCAATTTAAAAAAATATACTTTAGTGGCATTCAGTATCTGAGATTATGAGTCATTGGTTGAGAACCTCTCGACCAAATTGTTTTTCCGTAGGTTACATCTTTGTAACGATTTTTAATTATTAAAATATGAACGTTAAACAATATTCTGGTTTATATATATATAATGTCTAGGCACGATTAAAGGATAGTTTGAAGATGTGTATGAAGAAAATCATAATATATTTCGCACTTTATCATTTTGAAAATAAAAGGAATTACAAGAGATTAGATTCGCGTATTGGTTGACTGACAATTACTTATAAGAAGTTTATTGCAATTTTACTGTAAATCTTGAATGCACAATTTAACATTTTAAAAAACATTCGGGTTTTGCCTTCAAACGTTCATCCTGGGTATGACGATAAATTACATCCGGCAGCAAGACCTCTAATTAGAAGATTGGATGTTTTGAGGAACGGGAGCCATCTCTTACCTGTTGTTGTTCTACTCTAATCCGGTTCCTGGGTATGATGCTAAACTGCATCCAGCAGCAAAGCCTCTGATTCATAGGTTGTGAGGAGCATGGAACCACCTCTTAAATGCTGTTGTTCTCAGGTCAACCCTGACCCGGAGTGGTAGCACCTGTTAGGGTCCCAGCTATTGGCAAATAGTTAACCCTAAAATTAGGGTCAAAACACCACGAAAGTATAAAAATAGACTTTTATAGAAATATGTACATAAAAATAGACTTTTATAAAAAATATATACAATTTTGAAGAAAAGATTTTTTACCAGCAATACATTTTTGAAGGAAAAATATTATTAACAGTAATACGTTTTTTAATATAAAACTAAAAGACATCTTCAGTGTTATGAAATAGAAAAAAACATTTTTCATCAAAATCTGACAAAAACATCCTTCTCACTATAACTGAACATTAAAACATATCTTAAAACCCCACGTTTTTGGCATTAAATAACCCACAGAGGTGTTGATATGCCGTTAAACAAAACTCAAACTCAAAACTCTGATCCGAGGTAATAGCACGTGTTAGGTTCCCAGCTGTGGGAAATACTGAACCCCCACACAAAAATTAACAGTAATGTTTTATAATAAAATGAGTAACGATTAATTTTTATAGCAAAATGACAATCAATTCAACACTAAAATTTAGAATAAAATACAATTTTGTAGAAAATTATCAACAAATATAATTAACTGCAAATTACATATTTAAAAACAGCTTTTACTCTGATATAAAATTACGTAGAAAATATCTGTCGTTGAAGACTTAAAATTACATAATTAAATATATACCTGTTTAGATTTTGGCATTTGTTGACATTTTACTCTTGTCTTCATCTCGCCATTGCACTTTGCCTTTCTTAGATGTATGAGTGATTTGTTTATAACATCAGTCTATCGAAAACATAGTTTAACCGTTTGTACACAAATTGGAATTCTTTTGTTCCAAAGTATCAAAAAATTAATCTTATAGACAACCTAGTCCATTGCGCACTTATGATTTGTTCCTCTTGTGCTTCTGAGAAGAGTTGGACAATATTTACCGCATCTTGAGTGACATGGTTATCCTGTCAATGTCACCAAGCGCACTGTTTAGCACAACATCAAACACTTCAAAGAACCTTTGGTTTTTGGGTCTAGTTTGTGTCAGGTATATCTTAAGCTACCATGACGAGTTAGAAAAAAATATCAAATGTTTGTCGACAGAGTTTCCTCTTGCATCTCTTTCACATTCACCACTGTCGGGTTAAATTTGTCTTCAGTATTAAGTCTGTTTCCAATTTTGCTAAAGATGCTCTCCCCCACCAAGTTTTTCTGTCTGTAAGTATAAATGAGATTGTGGCACTGAATACGTGGTAGGGACCAATCAGCCATTGAAAAACAGAATCAGTCAGCATATTCTGCTTATATCAAATGTGGCAACCAAGGTCCTGTTAGAAGGACGACCTAAGCTCTGCCCGACTCTTCGATCGGCCAATATCTTATGAAGAATTCAGATAGTGTCAAGGAATATAAAGACAACTGGTTTTCTCTTTTGTTTAAGGCTAAGTCTGTCTATCATTTATATGCAGTTGATTTCATCAATAAAAAAAGTAGACAGACCAAACCTGTGCAGACAAAAAGAGGATATTTTAAGATCCCTTTTGTACAATGAGCTGTGAGCAAACTTGCTTCTTTTATACTTCATTGAAGCTTTTTGCATTTTATTCGTGTATTATTTTTCACAAATTATGTTTTAACTGTGTTTAATCTTTGCTCCTTCTTTTCCAGTTTATCTTCATAATTTATGATGACATTGTTTCGTCAATCTTCTTTGATAAAAAAACCTTCCGAAGAAGTTTTGACCGAAAGGCTCCTCAGGGTATTGTTATTTTAAAAAATATTTACCTTTGTCTCGCAGGACGAATTTTTGTGTTTTCTTGGTTTATTAATATTTACCAATGTCTTCTTCTGATATTGTGTGGGACGAAACATATAATTTAAGAAAGAAAAATGCTTTTTCTCCATTTTTAAAGCAAGGTATATCTTCTCTGGCGTCAAGTTGCTACTGATAAAATCGTACATATATATATATATATATATATATATATATATATATATATATATATATATCGTAACACTTTGTTCGTAAAAAACAACTAATGATTGTGTAATGCATGAAACTTCAAGCCGTGCTATAGACGTACGATCATAGGAATATTTATTCATATATACATCATAGTTTTTGTGTCGAACACTGTTTTATTAACGGCAGAAAAATATTTATATATGTGCGAGTATTGCATTTAGTTTATACACCGATATATATATATATATATATATATATATATGAATGTATGTATGTGTGTTTTATATTAATTATGTAGGTAGGCTAAAATGTATTTGAGTTTTCAGCTGAATAATATTATATATATTTGAATAATACTAATCACTGAATGAAGTGCGTTGGCAAAGGATTTTATGGCAAGAAATTTATATTTGTAGAAAACAATTCAATTTTCATCACTAGGAACAATATGCAGATATCACTATTGCTAAAAGATCTGGCTTTTATAAATCTATTTTTACTTGCATTAGAATTTTTGCAATTTTTCTTTTAATTTCAACAGATCGTTGAAAATGTAGCTAACATTCTACTGACTTTTATCCTGAATAATGATGTCTGACTATATTATCGTTTTATTAAATTGCCTTCGTACAACCAACGTAAGGAGTTTTTACAAAGCAAAACTACAAAATATAAACGATCAGAGCAACATATACCTGTCCGGATGCATACACATTAAAAAGTACTTACTTCTCTCCTTATATTAAACTTCTTCATTTGCGTTCAAAAATAAAGTGTTAGGAAACAGTTAATGTGTAAAATCTGACGATACCGAAAAAGTAAAACCTGAGGAGTGTAATAGACTGACCTTTGTAATTTAAATATTCAAAAAGCTACCTGTTAAAATCTTTATTTTTTATTTACCTATCCCACACATCAATTAATCGGTGTAAATAATTCAACATTCATCAACTTTTGTATCTGTACGTGTGTATATGTGTGTGCGTGTGTTGGTGTGTGTATCTGTTTTGGCCTTTCATGTCATTGCCTTGTTTCATGACAACTAATCCACGAGCTAACGTAAGATTTAAAACCATATCACTTCTTGCAAAGCCAGCTATTTATGCATAAGAATATTTCGCTAAGCTTGCAACATATGCCTAAATCAGAATGCCATTCGATTTTTTCTCTATCGTCAGAAAAAAAATCTTTTTTCGGTGAGTTTGTAGTTAGAAATGCAACAGTCCGACGTCAAAGAATTCTTACACAGATTAGTAGCCATTGACATTTGTCTGACAGATTTTGCAATATCGTTCATCAAATTTTCTCAGTCAAACTGTTCCAGACACAGTGAGCAACTTATGCTAAGTCTCTTCTATTTTGTAACTGTTCAAAATATTTTTTCTTAGTCGGTACAATTTTGGTTGGGTGAGAAAACGGAATAAAATTAATTTCATTCCAATTTTTTCATACATATATTATAGTGATTTTCATGTCCTTCTTTCAAAAATCCATAGTAGTTTTTATTCAGCGATCGCCATTTTTCGTTTTCTTAACTTTTCCTAGCGACATTTCTCGTCTTTTTTTTTTTCACAGGCCAACAATATTTGTTATTTCTTTTCATTTTTTCTTTTCATTTCAAAATCAATCACTTAATTTGTCGCAGCCTCGCTTATATTTTTATATTTAATTTTTCCGTTAGATTTGTTTTATTTTCTTCTCTGATTCCGATTTTTCTTTCTAATTCATTTATAATTCTTTAGTTGTTTGTTTCCTTCTTTTAGCCCATTTCTCGTATTTTTAACTCATAGTTTGCGTTTATTTCTCTTTTTCTATTCATCGTTTTTGTTACTGGTATTTTTTTTTTTGCATTGTCCTGAATGTTTTATCTCCCAAGCTGATATTGTTTGTTATTCGCCTCTTTTTTGTTTCTCGTTCAGAAAATCTGTGATATAACTTCTTGCTATATGAATCGTGTTTGTATTCGTCTGGTTTTTAAGCCTGACTCAAATTTTACATAATGCCATTTCTTATGCGATTAGATTTTTTTCACTGCCTGAAAAAAAACTCCATTCGTTAGGAAACAAGTCTATAACCAAAAGGTTGAAATTATGTTAGCGTCTTCGGCTGATCTTTGTAATTTTGATATTTTGTGTATAAGGAAGAAAAAAGAAAAAAAGTTAGTATGTATTCTTTGGGGCCAAATCCGAAAATGAATCTTCGTTCTGATTAGTTAAAAGAAACACACATGTAAATTTTATATTTTTCCAGATACACACACAGCAAACAGAAGGTTTTTGTGTTTAAATGTAAATCATCAGTACAACCAAAATCAAAACATTGCCCAACGAAGAGAATCTTTCTCGAAACATAGAAATTTCTGTGTCACAATGTACAATTAATTCATAAATATATAATTATATTAAACTTTATAATATTTATTATATTGAGTACTGTTCATAATTAAATAAATGCCGGGGAACTCAAAATAGTAAAACTTTGAGTCCTCTTCACCTGGAATATATATATATATATATATATATATATATATATATAGTTTGAATATCCTGGCGTTTTTAAAACTGTTGTTCACGCTATATGACGCGCTCTCTGTAACTAAGGTCTACTCAGCATAGTTGCAGTATAAACCATAGGTGGGCTTTGTGAGTGTTGAACAAACACAAGTGTGCTTGAGCTGGCGTCTACAATGAGGATTATTGGCTGCCCTGGTAGACGGGTACACTCGAATACCAGTAGCCAGCCATTATATATATATATATATATATATATATATATATATATATATATATCTATATATCAAGGCAGAGACATTGCTCTAGTACAAAATAGAGATAATACAAGGCTCTTTTCTACTAGCGATGCATTTTTACTATTTGCTAGTACGTTAATGAATTCAGGAACTGAAAAAATTGGCTTTACATAAACATATTTAAATTATAGGTAGAAATATACATATAGCAGCTATATCTTTTTAATTTTTCTATAATACCTAAATATCCATATATCCATACGATTTTACTTGTATGTTAATCGCATTTATAAATTGTGCGCATGTGTTTTAGTTTCCTTGTGTTTCTGTGGTTACTGGTTTACACATTGCTTCT
The DNA here is from genome assembly GCA_037127315.1 of Ascarosepion bandense. Lineage (NCBI taxonomy): Eukaryota > Metazoa > Mollusca > Cephalopoda > Sepiida > Sepiidae > Ascarosepion > Ascarosepion bandense. The sequence continues at coordinate 1,317,815 of JBBBDQ010000280.1, forward strand.
ACTTGTTCTTGCACTCACCAAAATCTAAATCGCTTTATTCAAGCTCGAGTAATTTTGAAAAATGAAAAAGAAACCTTACAAGAATCTCTAATCCGACTCACAAGCAAAAAAAAAAAATGCCATTAATAAGAGGGATTTGAAAAACAGACTGAAAATATAAGATTACCTAATATAAAAAGTAAAGAATGTCTCTTTGCTTGCTTTACATAAGTAGACATTTGGTTTCTGCTTTGTTAAACAAGTAAATCAGAGGAACGTGCAAAAAAAAAATACTTTGAATGTGACTCGACCTCGGAACCTTGTTATTGCGTAGCAAAAGAAAGCTTCAACAGCTTCTATGATGTCACTTTTGTTCTATTCAAGTTTATATTGTACATCAGCCAGTTAAGTGCTATTCCATGGACAATCATACTGACATGACTGAGTGGCAGAAGATTTTCCCCATTAGGTTGCTATAACTTTCTGTGGTAGACTGATTGCTAACAAAGGCTATAAAACTAAATTTGTACTGTTATTTGATCCATAGCTGCAGAAAGAAACGACGGATAAATATCTTTTCCAAGGTTATTTACGCGTAATTGAATGCAACGATTTCAAATGCAATTCTAGCTCAGCTCTCCAAATTCTCGTTCCAGGCCGATATCCTCTGTACCACAACGCACATCCTATATTGTATATGTGATCTACACTTAATTGACTTCCTGTTCCGGGCCAATATCCACACTACCTCAAAGCACATCATATATTGTATATGTGATCTACACTTAATTGACTTCTCGTTCCGGGCCAATATCCACTGTACTCTAACGCACATCCTATATTGTATATGTAATCTACACTTAACTGACTTCTCGTTCCGGGCCAATATCCACTGTACCCCAACGCACATCCTATATTGTATATGTGATCTACACTTAACTGACTTCTCGTTCCGGGGCGATATCCACTGTACCACAACGCACATTCTCTATTGTATAAGTGATCTATACTTAACTGATTTCTCGTTCCGGGACAATGTCCACTGTACCCCAACGCACATCCTATATTGCATATGTGATCTACACTTAACTGACTCCTTGTTCCGGGCCAATATCTACTGTACCCCAACGCACATCCTATATTGTATATGTGATATACACTTAACTGACTTCTTGTTCCGGGCCAATATCCACTGTACCCTAACGCACGTCCTATATTGTATATGTGATCTACACTTAACTGACTCCTTGTTCCGGGCCAATATCCACTGTACCCCAACGCACATCCTATATTGTATATGTGATCTACACTTAACTGACTCCTTGTTCCGGGCCAATATCTACTGTACCCCAACGCACATCCTATATTGTATATGTGATCTACACTTAACTGACTCCTTGTTCCGGGCCAATATCCACTGTACCCCAACGCTCATCCTATATTGTATATGTGACATACACTTAACTGACTTCTCGTTCCGGGCCAATATCCACTGTACCCTAACGCACGTCCTATATTGTATATGTGATCTACACTTAACTGACTCCTTGTTCCGGGCCAATATCCACTGTACCCTAACGCACATCCTATATTGTATATGTGATCTACACTTAACTGACTTCTCTTTCCGGGCCGATATCCACTGTACCACAACTCACATCCTAAAGTCTCTAAATTTGTTGAGGTGATATTTTAACTGTCCCTCGCTAGTTATTTACACGTTATTTCTCCTCCCCTCGTTATTAGTTATATATTTATATGTATATTTTTTGTAAAAGTGTTTTCCCCCCTTTTATGCTCTTCGTTTTCCGTTGCTGTTCTTTTCGTTTAATTTATATTTTCAACGATTTTCTCCTGATGAGATGATGGACGAAAGAGCCTTAGGGACTGTCAATACATTTCTTGTTCTGAAAACAGTATATATATATATATATATATACATATATATATATATATATATATATATATATATATATATAAGAGGGAAAGAAAGATACAGAAAGTGTGAATGAGATAAAGAGAGATTGAGTAAAGAAGGTATGAAGAAACAAATTTTTAAAAATATATTTTTACTAAAGATTTTTTGTAAATCAGGGAAAAATTGCTGGTGTTATTTGTAACCTGTTTTAAAAATCGTCGTTTAGTGTTTATCCATTAGAAAGGAGAGAAGGAGAATGGAGCATGAGGGAAATGTATATATAGAAGAAGAGAAGCTGACATTGATAGCTAAAGAGAGAAATACGGATACTGTGTGAGAAAAAGAAAGTAAAATGAGAAATATTTCTTATATCTGCTGAAGCATCGTATCTATTTCTTCAGAAGAAATCAGCGCTACACAGCAGCCTTGTAGCCACGTCTATTTGAAACACCAAATCCTCAATTCCAGTCTCATAAGTTTGTTATAAGTGTAGAACGAATTAATTTTAGACATTCTAATTTAAATATTACATTTTCACAGAAGTAATAGAGAAATTATTGCAAAGTTATGTTTAAAGGTAAGCACAGACACATGATAGCGTGTAGAGTGACAAATGCTTATTCTATATCATGAAACATTTATATGCACATATTTACCGATAATTGCACATATATACCACGCTAGAATTTCCTCTTCTCATTCCATGCGCCTATGACTTAGGGAATAGTGACTCCAACTGATACCAAATTGGTGTATATATATATATATATATATATATATATATATATATATATATATATTATATATATATCCAAATGAATAAGAGCGAAGAAATTAATTGCAACATTCAAAATATTAATTTAAAACAGTGCTCAATATAAAAATAGAGCAATGAATATTTATTAATAATTATTACTTTAGAACATATGCAAACTACAAACTATTATAAAATTGTACGTTAGCATAATTAATAACTGCCTGATGAGACATGTTTCTTTCAATGTCAAAACAAAATGCACAATTTTGTAGTAGGTTGTAGTTTGCACATGTTCTAAAGTAATAATTATTAATATATATATATATATATATATATATATATATATATATATATATATATATATATACTGTTAAATATAAGAGACACTAAATTAAATCCTCTAAAGAAAACCAATGTAGTGTCTCAATTTACATGCCCGTTCAGACATTGTAACTCTGGTACTAATAATAAACCCATTACATATATTGGTTTTACTACAACCGCGCTCTCCCGTAGACATACCTGTCACCTTTCTGATCAGAGTTCAATTAAACAACATTTCTTAGAAAAACATAGTCATGTAGGCAATATCAGACAGATTTTAGTCAACAATACAATAATACTTAATACTCACACATGCACACAGAAAAAAAAACCTTCAGATATTGGAGGCCATCTACATTAAATTAAAACAACCCACACTTAATAAAATCACGTTTAAATCGGGTCATAACACATTACATTGCATTTGAATATATGATTCTGTTAACATTTCGGGCTCTCGCGTGGTGTGACGTCATAGAACTGCATTTCAAATTTACGAGCTGCGTTTGCTATTTGGTGACAGTTGTCGTTGCTTATCAAAGTTGATGTAAACACAAGATAAAATTGGCTTTCATGGTGGATGTTTTTATGTTAACGTCCTTGCAAACCTCTCTGAAGATGGCGCATGTGAGCAGAAAGCTTAGAATCAATATAATAAAAAATTATCCAAATGTTGGAAAATTTTTGTCTTTATTTTCACCTGAAATTAAAGCCAAAATATGATGCTTAGAACGGCTCATGATTAAACATAATAGACATTCATTGTGTCTTATGTTTAACAGAATATGTTTAGAAAATTATCTCCTGCCTCGATACACTATATATATATATATATATATATATATATATATATATATATATACATGGTGAAAGAGAGTGCACAAGATATTTAAAAACACAATTGCAGTAGACCGTAAATGAAATAGTACCTACCATTGTATTAAAATGAAAAACTCATTTCTCTTTTAAACATTTTGAAATTCTTAAAATGAAGCACTGCACGATTTTCGTACCTCAGAACCGCTAGAATGATACAATACTTGAGTACTCACAATGCAATAAAATAGACTACGAAAAATGTATAACTGAACTGTATATATGAATAGACGGTCAAAAACACAACGCACATGGCGTAGCGATTGCGTTTAACACTGTCGCCTCTGAGTAGTTATTTAAGTGTTTACTTATATATATATATATATATATGTGTGTGTGTGTGTGTGTGTGTGTGTGTATTCGCGTGCATGTGTGTGTGTATGCGCGTGCATGTGTGTGTGTATATATATGTCTGTGTTTGTATATGTCTGTGCGTGCGTATGCATCAATCTTTCATCAATGCAAGTTTGCTTAAATCCGATAAACAATAATTTTTAAAGAAAACTTGTTGTCAGAAACGATATCTGAATTCAGTGTTTTGGATTATTGGCAAAATATGGGTGACATCATGACTTGGACAAAACATATTCTCTCTCTCTCTCTCTCTCTCTCTCTCTCTCCATATATATATATATATATATATATATAGATGTGTGTGTGTTTTGTTGTCTAAAAATAGGTCTATCTGGGAATGTATTTGGCAGCTAACACTTGAGCGTGTTTACATCGGGGCGGTAATCAATATTTGTCCAAGTCCAAGGTAAACAATTATGTTGGCATACTTTCAAATTACACTAGACTTAGTACTTGTAAAATATACATTGGACAAAATATTTCTTTTTATATCTATTGACGAATATGAGTTGAGGTACGGCTTGTGTATATCCTGTACAGTGAGGAAAATCAAGAAGCAATTACAGAAATAGATATATCAGCCAGTGTCTAAAATTTACTAATCCAACTAAGACGACTTTTCTAAAGATCAGCTATTTAGTCTTTTCGTAAAATCTGTGGAAAAAGTCTGAGCTGTAAAATATTCTGCACCAACTTATATACAGGCTGCAATGAACAAAGACTATCTAACATTAATTATGCACCACAGAATGAGAGATTACATGACCGTGTAGATTGAATATAGGTTTTAGTTTGAAGTTCTCTGAAGATTAAACAGATCGATATAAACCCTTTCAAAATCCGGAGGGCACAGCAACGACATGTTGTGACAGTAAGCAAAAGACGAGTCTATTAGTCTTATTTGAAATTTTGTCAATGAAAATAATATTGTCGACCTATGGGAAGAATAATGCCATTGTTTGGTTGTTTACCGACAATGAAATATTGAGTTACTTAGAAACTAGTGGCGTTTTCATAAGAAAAAAATGAAATCGAAAAACAATATTTAAACAAAATTACTTTTCAACTTTTCTTTTTCAAAGGTTTGATGTACTTAAAAGAAAAAATATTATTCTGGAAGTCAATACATTCTTGAAAATCTTCATCCTCCCGAGTCCAATATTTGTCGCGGAGCAGCGCATATACGGGTGGCGGGGGCCGATGAGTAGTCACCTTTTTAAATTTTTATTTCGCGCATAAACCTTGTTTGTTTTATATTGTGTCGACTGCACAACATAGTATGTTCAGTTAGGTATCATCTGTAAAAACTTTAGCACCATGACACAATTTATTTCGCCAGAAATTTGGAAACGGCATGCACCTCTGCGTGACATTCGCGTCGGAAACTCCGGTACGAACATTTCATCTTTTGGGCGTCGACCTAAGGAAAGTGAAGAGGATTCGGAAAAAAATTTAATACTGATTAAAAAAAAGTTTTTACAGCAATCACTAGTGTTTGCGACGTTGTATCTCTATCTTCACACAGGGCGTCAGCCTCAGCACAGTGGTCAACATAAAGTTCCTTGAAGAGGTACTGCTCTACTGGGTTAAAAGACACTGTGTCTGGGAACAGGACTCTAACCCATGCTACACAAGCAGGAGAACCGAGTCATCATTGTCAGACAATTTTCCCAGCCACAATAACCCTTACTTCTACCTTAGACCACAACCCCATGTTTATCATGAGTGTGGCGTAGTTGAGCGAAAGACAAACGGGCTGTTTTTTTAACACAAAAGAAGAATTGAACACAAGGATTATGGCAGCATTCAACAAGTTAGAGAGGAAGACCGTCCAGAAAAGTTGCAGAAGATTCCAAAGTCGTTTTGATATCGTGGTTGAAGCCAATGGGGAATTTATTGAGTACATTTACTCTTTTGTATTTCAAGATATTTTTAGTATATATATATATATATATATATATATATATATATGGATGACTAATATTTTATGTTCTCATTACGATTGAGCTCTCTAGAGAAGAACATTTTACAAATAGTTGCCACTTCTGCGATATATGCATTACTCTTTTAGGAATGAATTGAGTTCTTTCGGTAACTGGCGTGTGTGCGTACACTGGTTATCTTCTCTTATTCCATGCGACTATGGCTTAGTTGGGTAGCGACTCCAAGAGACACCAAATTTTATTTTGTGTTGACGTAAATCTCCGCTGATGGTCGATGTATATATAAAAATATACATACATACATACATACATATAAGATATACACATACAAGTAATTGCATACATATACATACACATTAGGGAGTAAAGGAAATACCAATATGTCTAATAGTACAAAAGAACAGATGTACACTTATAAACACACATACACTAATAATTAGACATTAATTTTCCTTTATTTGATGGGTACCTCCATCCGACTCGGACGCTCCAATTAATTCCCTCCAGGTACACAATGCGGAACATATCAACACGCTAACACCCGATAAGCACTCAACCCAACAGAGACCGCCAACCTATACAACCCATGAGGCATCTAATCCGACACCGGTTATTGCGCCAATACTCGACGGAGCCCAAAACAGCACATGCCATCCGGCGAAAGCCCAACGCGTTTCCCCATAGCACCGACCGTCAAACCAACACCTAATAACCATGATTCTCAAGGCCCAAGTCCCACACTGTTTCCGAACTCTTTACAAGTCTCCGGCCCCGCGAAAACCGATGTCGTGTAGAACACCCGGCAACCATATAATCGGCCGACCAATGCTGGATTGAACACGCGGCAAATATCAGTATAACACATGGCGAACGACACACCCAGCAAGGATCAACTAGATCGTCCAATCCGAACAAAAACATTACTTAATTTCTCAATATTACAACACGGATTTTAATGTAAATGCTGTCCTATGTTTACAATGAACAGTGAGATCATTCCTCTGGTTTAACAGTTCAACCATGTTCCTATATTTGATAATTTCTAAGATTTAAGATGGTAGAATTGTCATTTAAATGTTGTGTCAGATTTAAGTATTTCCACTTTATTATTTTAAGACTAATTAATTTATATTTTGTCTTGTATTTTTAAATATCCTACGCTTTTAAATAATTCCTACGTCCGTCTATGTGACTTCACCATTTTCTCAGAAAATGCCAAGGAATTTAGTTTCATACATCGTTACAACAAATGCATCTATCTACAATTCATTCCCGGCCAAAGTATTGAAATTCCTATTCCTTTGCCGCCTATGTTATCTCCTCAATATCTTTCTTCTCCTGTACATTTTCACACCTTTTCTCGTTTTCTTCCACATCTGTGCGTTTTTATACTTCTTCCTCTTTTGTTAAGCCTAGACGCCGTGTCACCGATGCTTGTATACGCTTATACTTTACTTCCTACCTAAATTTGGGGTCTATTTCTTTTGAAAAATAACGTTTACTCCCTGATGAGACGTTGTTCTTTCAATGTCGAAATAAAATGTATACTTTTGTAGTAGATTGTAGTTTGTACATGTTCTAAAGTATAATTTACGATATATATATATATATATATATATATATATATATATGTGTGTGTGTGTGTGTGTGTGTGTGTGTGTGTGTGTGTATTGTGTATATTTAGGCAGCATTTTTTATTGATGCATGTTTCATTAAATAATATAGAAAGTCGATTTGTCGATTTATTTTATGTAAATATTTTGTCGATTTATTTTCTGTAAATAATTTTCATCATCGTTGAAAGAGGAAAAATAATCATAATATTGATACATGTTTTATTTAATCCTTTCTGAGTTTTCGGTTTACATCAGCTATTATCAAAGATGAAAATAGTGTTGGTTGTAACGGGCAGTTCACGGACGAACGTAGTAGTAGTCGTCTGTTTTGTTTGTGTGGAGGATTGGCGAACTGCTGGAAGTGAAAATGCACTACAGCTAGTGGCGTCTCACATGACCACAGGAGAGTGGGGGCGAGAAGAAGTGTGGAAAGCCATTGGGATAACAAATCGTTTCTGTTAACTATTATAAGCATTTTAGAATGTTTGTGGAGCTTTCGTAGTTATTTTAGTCCGGGTAAGCTTTCAACTGTTTATAGTAGTATTTTAAGTTTTTGTTTATTGATTTTATGTTTAAGTAAATCATGTTTGGTTGTGTTTTCGACGAAGATTTCACGTAATTGTGTATGTGGGCTAGTTTGTTGTTTTAGATGTCTAAAGATGTTAGAACTGTCGTTTAAATGTAGCGTCAAGCGTCGTGAGAGCGAGTTTGTAGTGTGACCAACATAGATATTGTTTAATCCGTTCGAGATACAATCTCCCAAAGGGCACTTGAATTTGTATACTACGTTGGTTATTTTTTTAAATCGCTAACCGGGGGAGAAGAGTCGTTGCGAATGAGTAAGTTAGATATACTGGATTTAGAATATGATTAACTTAATTTTTTTGCTAGGATCTGTTGTAGATATATTGGTATTTATTGATATTTTTAGTATATTTTCATCTTGTTTATTATTAGTATGCATTTGATTGCGGCATAGGAGATTAATATGTTTGAGATTGAAAACCTGTATCAATATTGTGATTTTCATTCCTCTTTTCACCATAATGCTATTAAACTTATCAGATGATGTGAAAATAATTTACATAAAATAAATCGACAAAACTTGTCTACATTATTTAATGAAACATGCATCAATATATATATATATATATATATATATATATTCCCACTGATGAGTTGTGATACAGCGAAACCGGCTTGTATATAAATGACGAATATATATATATATATATATATATATATATATATATATTCATTTTTATTGAAAATTTTCAATAATAGTTTTATATTAGGCATAAAGAGTTTTTACTTGTTTTTCCCCAAAATTGCCATAAAACTAAAACAATGTCACATTTTACATTAAACATTTATCTAGATTAACGTATTTCAGCAGATTTTTTATGTGTCTACATCTTCTCTTGTTTAATCAGCTAGTATTGTTTAAATGTTTTAAGATAACTAATTTTTCAATAAGGCATAAATTGCATCTATCTCCTTTCTCATTGTAAAACTTAGATTTAGCTTCATTCCACATAATAATGGGTGTATTGCCACTATTTTCTAATTGTCAGAAATATTGTCAGAGCTTTGCTGTTTCTGTATCTTCTTCTTCTTCTATGTGCCCTGTCCCTTCAGGACGTAGGCGATCATAGATATCCACGTCTCCCTATCCCTTGTGGCTCTTATTATGTTTGTTCCTGTTGCTCCTGGCAACCCCCGTTCCGTCATCCACCTGATCAGACCCTGCAAATATGTTATCCGCTGCCTTCCTCTGTCTCTCCTTCCTTCTATCTGTCCAGTCAGTATCAGGTTCTCCAGGCTCTGTCGATGATGATAGACACTAAATATTCTAGGATTTTCTGTGGAACCAAAAAAAAAAATCACATCGGTTCCAAAATGTATAATAGCTTGGTATGAGCTATTATGATACGCTGGTCGATTAAGGGTCAGGTCATATTTTGCATTCTTAAAATTAATTATGGTTGTCATATAACATTATTATGTTGTGATATAGGTTTATAGTTATTACCAAAGTAGCTATAGCTAAGATTAATATTATTTTCGTTAAAAATCATTTTTAATATTGATGAACGATTAAAGTGCTTCTGAATTAAATTCATAAACATTCTTCAAATATTTTTATGAACATAACAATCAAAATGTTGATTAAACATCTTATGATGTTTCTGTTTATTTTAACCTTTATTTTTGGATAGTTTAAATTTACTTTATGCTTATTTAGTTCGAAAGCTTTTATATATTTAATTTATTTATCAAATAATGTCTTATTGCTAAAGTTAGTAGATAATCAAACTTGAAATTATTTATATCAATGAATTAGAATGTTAGAATGTTATAAGGGTGGTTAGGTTCTTTGCTGACATATCTATGGTTATATAAAACCTTGGCATAAGGTTTGGATTAACCACTATTCAAAAGTAATGTCAAAGTGACAAAGCTGATCACTGTAAAATTGGTAGTAGTAGTAATATTACTGTGTTTGGGATTCTGTAATGATAATCCACAAAGTTCAAGGAGGTTCTGCGTTGAGATCTACAGGCTTCGTTCGCTTGAACCCACCCGTGAACAAAGATATGGGAAAGTGCTTGAATATGACCGACAGTATAGATATTTCTGAACGATTCTGGCATCATTCATAACAACCATATGAAAGACTCAATATGACGATGCTATTTGCAAACATGACACGATTATTTAGGTCAATGATATGGCTTTGTAGCAACCTGTAGTATTGTGCGAAACAACCCCTTACACAACTTTTATCTCCTAGACTAGATTTTATATATATATATATATATATATATATATATATATATATATATATATATATTTAGCCATCCACAGACAGATCTGTTTCGGTGTATCACAGCTCATCAGTACGGTTAGACTCCGATTGCTTTTAACCCAGGATTGAAAACCAACCGAATTGGGGTCAGTCGGCAATTCTACCTCTGAACTATGGGCGCTCGGTAGAAGAAGGCAGACTTTTTAGCGTGTACATTATCATTTTACATGCCCAATAGCTGAGAGTGTTATAATTCATTGCTGAATGAACGATGCGTATATCCTAGAGTAGCTACTGTTTTTCAAAGTCTACCATTCTTACAGAGTGCTGAATCAGGGTGTGAGAGTGTATATATATATATATATATATATATATAGAGAGAGAGAGAGAGAGTACTTAATTTGTTCGAAACTTAGCATACACTCAACTTTACAAATGTTTATTTACAAAGTAAGACAAAATAATTCTTGATAATGGCAAATAAGTATAGCCGAAAGCGTTCGAAATCACAACGCCTTCAGACAATTTTCCGAAAAGAAAAAATATACGAACACATGAAAAATAATATAGATATATATATATAAATTAAAAAGGGTAGTTGTTGGAAGCCACTATGTCAGGTAACATGACTCTGCTTCATGCCCCAAAACCCAATCATGCTAGTCAGACAATTTCTGTGACCACATCCCCACTTATATCTAAATATTTAACTCCCCAAATTTTAAACTCTGTTTAATTGCCTGCGTGGGGTAGTTGAGGGAGAGATCAGCAAAAAAAACGAAGAATCTGTAATGTGATCTATCCCGACTTTGCAGACCGGCTGCAATGACTCTCTAACCGGCGTGACGTGGCTTCCTTGTGCCTCTTCTATAAATAATTTCACGGCTTCTGCTCCGATGAACTTAGATCACTGGTGCCCCCTAGGTACGAATAGAGATACTCGATTAGCAACTAGGTCCCACCCTTTTACAGCGAAACCGATAAAATGCAACAGCAATTTTTACTCCAACAGCTCCAAATCGCACTTCCCGCCCGTGGAATTCCCTTCCACATACTTGCTTCCCCGGCAGCTGCAATCTCCAGGAGTTTAAATGTAAGGTCAATAGACACCTCCTAACACACTAACTCGCATCCATTCTCTCAAAGACTTTTCCCATCTACCCAACCCTCATCCTCGGTATCTTTACCCGTCTATCACCCTCCTTCTGACATTTCCTATATCTAACCACTATTTCTTATCACTTTCCCCTATGTAACACCCTGCTCAATAGTGGCAGTGGAATGCCTTGCTTGGGGTGAAATGATTAAAAAAAAAGAAAAAAAGTTATTTTAAAACCAAACATGAACTGAAAGCAAGCATTATAGCAGCATTCTGTTCTAGTGTGTTGCCGATGCACGTAGCAGACCCGAGGTGACAGGAGCAGCTTAGAAAAACGCCTAGCTACCACGCTGGCAATAGTATTCTGCATGCCCGTATTTTTTTTTTTTTATTATTTTTATTTTTATTATTTTATTTTTTATTTTTTATTTTTTTTGCTCGTGGAGAAGATTACTGAGTGAGAACCTGCGCAGCCGCGCCGTTTTCAAATCTACCGCTAACCTTCCAGTGCGTTCTCAAGACGGTGGGGCGCTATGAGATTGATCGTGCTGATCCTCCGACAAGAAGAAACCGGCTCTCTACGTATAACGAATCGCGTTTTCGTTTACTCCGTTCCTGGCAAAAAAAAAGAAAAAAAAGAAAAAAAGGGCCAGTGTGCTCGTGGGACAAACAGAAGACATCTCCCCAACTCCTGACACAAAATGTTGAGGAGGAGTTTAAAGTGCGTTTTCGCCGACGGACATGGCAGGTCGACCTGTACACCGGGAAAAGGTCGCATCTTGTGCTGGACGTACGGATGTGAACGTTCAGCATTAACAAACTTAGATCCCAACCCCCGTACATGGTAAGCGATTTCACCTGTTTACCAATTAGTGGTTTCTCATTCTTTTAAATTCTCCCTCTCAAAAGTTTTTTATTTTTTTCACATTCCTTTATGGGTAGAGCTTACCACCCGACTTTGGCTGCGTTCTCAAACAACCCGTTTCTCGGATCAAAAACAGTCGTTTGTGGTCCGCCGTACGCGCGGAATGGGCTAGGCATTCGGTGTTGGCGGCTCTGATCTAAGCAACTCCGAACTACGCGAGACGAAAAAGAACAGCTGCCTTCGATCTAAGCGCCGCACATCCCGAAGCCGTTTACTTGCTATGCGATTCTGCATTGGGATTCTCTCGTTTCACTACCCGGTTAGTTTCTTTATCTCCGCTTAATGATATGAGAACTGCGGCGTTTAATAATAGTTTATGCTGTTGAACTGTAGGCAACATCTGTAAGAACGTTCGCTATCGGAGCGGTCACCATCCACAAAACATGACAAACATGACCATAATGACCAAGGGCGGGAGAGATGCCCGTACAGTGTATACTAGTTAACTTCTTTAATTGTTTATTAATTTGGTTCTAAAATTATCCAAGTGTTGTAGAATTTTTGTGTTTATTTTCAACTGAAATCAAAGCCAAAATACGACGTTTAGAACGGCTCATGATTAAACATACTAGACATTCATTGTCTCTTATATTTAGCAGTATATGTTTAGAATATATATATATATATATATATATATATATATATATAACTTATATTTAACAGTATATGTTTAGAAAATTATTTGCTGGCTCGATACACTAAACATATTATATATATATATATATATATATATGTGCTAATTAAAATAATAATGATTATTATAATAATAACATACTGCAACTGAATAGCTACAAAATTTCGGTGTTAAAACACCATCCTCAGGCAATAAAATATTGTTAATTTATTTGGTAATATATATAGATAAATAGAATTTAGAAAAAAAGATTAACAATATATAAAATATAAGAATAAAGGGGTCATCCAATCAGATGAATTGACTTTGACAGGTGTTAGACAGCAAAACAACTAGAAGTCTCTGTGAAAACACCCACATTCAGGTCATTGGTCAGTTATGTGATATTTCGTTGAAATGAACCATCAGAGGTAAACATATGTCTGTTGCATGCTAGTGGTTTAATATCGCGCGGAAAATAGACTCCCGCCAGCTTATCTGTCAATCACTGTGTGCAAAAATCTAAGGTGTAATAGCGTGAAGCCGCCCAAGCAGATTGAGGTATCAAAAGAAAAGTAACCGGAATAGTTTGAACAATATAAAGAAGCAGTTTAATCCATCGACCTCAGTAATTGATGATCCATATATAACCTGTCTCCGGCAGTTCCATGAAATTGTTTCTGCTATGCTGGATTTAGTAGAAAGAATACACACGAATTGGTTTAAAGAGAAGGGGGCATTTATTGACAAGCTATTGAATGGGAAACTGAACATTAACAAGTTGCTTCCACTATGCAGAAATTAACGGCATAAACAAGAGAAAGATTCAGAGATCTGCTGCTAAGTAAGCCTCGTCGAAGTCTATTTGCCATTAAGAATGCACCCTTTATGACACACCCTTTTCTTTTTTTGTCTTTGTATCTTAACATGGAAAAGCTGGCAATTCGTTTTTACGGAAGTCAGACAAAATAAAATGCCATGTTTTGAAACGCGAATCTATAGCGCTTATTTTTGTCGGCTGACAACTGTGATTTTTTACGATTTCTACTCTATTCGAGATCATTCTTACCATCGTACTCTTGTAGATATTTCTTCATAGCGATATCGATATCTATATATCTCATATCGTGCTACAGGCAAGTTCTTTAACATTCGTAGATTTATCGCAGAGACTACAGCTTATATGACACTTATTTGTGATTTACTTTACGCTGAGGACTGCTATCTTGGAACACACACGCGCGAGCGCACATACACACACACACACAGAGAAAGAGAGAGAGAGAGAGAGAGGCTGATCTATTACTCCTGATGGACTGATTATCTTTCACTTGTTAAGCTTTCATCTTAATAATTTATCGTGAAACTATCATCTTTATGCCACAAACTGCGATGGGCAAGATGTACAGGGTGCGATGAGTAAATAGTCGCACTTTAATTCTTTTAATTTTCCGCATGTGCGTTGTTTGTTTTTGACTTTGTTGACAGTAGGGTCAGTCACATAGCATCATTACGAAATTCACTCCGCTAGGAATTAGGAAACGGCATACTATACTGGTTGGAATTGGCATCGAAAGGTTGAAGGTCGTGAATGATATTTTAACACCTCTGCAACAACAGAACTATCGCTGTTACCAGGATCTATTGACTCATGGTTTCATTTCTTAACTGATGGATAATTTCTGACTCCATATTCAATGCTGCTCTAAACACATTCCCCAACCAAGTATAATTTAAGATTTGGTATATCAACTGAGATCTAACATTAGCTTCCTGGTGGATTGTTAACCTTATCATGCACCATAACCTTTTGCTTGATAGTATCATATGATCGCAACTGCTCGAGTTATCTGGCGTTGTGCCATGACTGCCATTTGCAATACACGTCTTTAATTAATTGATTCACACTCCATGTTTGAGAGATGAATTTCAAACTGCAGTATGCGAGTTGTGCGCGACGCGTTAAGTTTTTAATTAAAATGCAACACGGGTGTTTGTCAACGCTTGGCTTATATTGACTCTTGTTATATCCCAGGAGGGGATAAACAGAGAAAGAATAGTACAAGAAATAGTTCTTAACACTGGGGATATATGAATAGAGATTTATTATACCTCAGTACAATAAACCAAATACACGTACACCAACGAGCAGTTAACAAGAATAACAATCAAGAAGACAATGTCTCTGTAGAGTACGCATGCGTCCGTCTTGTGAAGAAAGCTTCCGTCTAATGACGTATAACTCTCGTCTAATGACGGTCACTCTGGTAGAATCACGATGACTCTCGTATAATGACGAAGACTCTCGAATAATCACGAACACTCTCGTATAATGACGAAGGAGGTATTTAACAACCTTCCCACGTAAGGTTAGATGTGACACAAGGTCATTTTATATTGGGTCTTCCCGGCCATATAGCCGGGCCAAAAAGTGTCTATCTATTATTAACGAGTCATGATTCTACCCTTCGGCGGAACCACGACTCGGAAGCAGAGAGCGCTTTCTACCCGAAGGCAGAGAGCTGACAATGTCATAGAGTCGTCAGTATAATGACGGAGACTGTATTTACTAGCCTTCCCACGCAGGCCGGATGTGACACATGGTCATTTTATAGTGGGAAATCTCGGCCATATAGCCGGGCCAAAAAATGTCTGTCTATTTTTACCGAGTCGTGGTTCTACCCTTCGGCGGAACCACGACTGGGTTATTGCTCTCTGCTCGGAAGCAGAGAGCGCCCTCTATCCGAAAGCAGAGGGCTTGACAGTGTCATAGAGTCGTCAATATAATGACGGAGACGCTATAGTTCGTTCTAGTCCCCGTCTTTTATAACCCGAGTCATACCCATTCCTAGGTAGGACAGGATTTTTCACTGCAACAAATCTGAAAAGAGTTACAAGTTATCAATCTTTGGATTTCACTTACCGCTTTCCTCCGTGAATCTGTAGATACGCTCCGACCAGCTTACTTACAAGGCCCTTTGCCAATAGGATGAAGATAACCAATTGAGAGTAACAACTGATATATTTTTTCTCTCTACCTCTGTTTTTTCTTGATTTCACTGTCAGTCGTAGGTTGTTTATTTAGAACCTTAGGGTACTAAGACTGAAGGCGTTCACGTATGAATAGCAACCAATCAAATTACTCAACAAGACATAATTCTTCATTCGATTACTATGCTGTTTACATTCACACTTTTCTAAGAAAGCGATAATTTCTATATTTCAAGATTTTCGGACTTTAGAAACATGATAAATATTTTACTCAGACAAAACACATGAAAAAGTGGACTATATATATATATCAATGAATGGCGCCTGCAGAGAAATTTTGAGACTTCAATGTTGGCAATTTTTCTGAAAAATTGTGTGTTGTGATTAAATTCGTTTCTTAATCACTGCTCCTGTAAACATGTAGAAGGCGATTATTTCATTTTGATAGGAACATTTATTTGATGCCCCAAGGAGTCCTTGAGACCTGCTTACATATAACAGAAGCAAATGTTTTATTGCTGTGGATCCCGGGAATGAGATAGAAAATAACTGTATTAATATAAGGATACAGAATTGAATGAAGATTAATAGTCCAGGAGTGTGGGTTAGTAAAATATATATATATACAAGTCTCTGGAAGTGAAGCTGTAGTATATTGAGTATGCCCGCGTCGGAAGCTGACGGGTACGGCGTAATAAACTTCTCGATGAGTGGGGCAAAGACCTACTATGAACTTCTGTGTACTGATTGCTAATCTCTCTGGACTCTCGTATTCTCCAATTAACTCTCTGTAAAAAAGCGATATTCTGTGTTTAGTTCCCACCCACACAAGGGCAAAAGGTGGTACAATGCCTTTTTAACGTGGGTTTTCCAGGTCATATTGCCCAGCGAAAAATATCCGTCTAATTTTGCCCAGTCGTAACTCTACCCTTCGGCGGAGCCACGACTGATTTAATGCTCTTCGCTCGAAGGCGGAGAGCTGACATTGTCAAAGGAATCACCGCGTGAAAACGCGGTATTCTGCATTTGTTTGCTCTTTTACTAGAACAAAATGTGGCACAAGGCCTTTTTTACCTGGGTTCTCTGGGCTATATAGCCCAGCCAGAAATAGCTGTCTAATTTTGCTCAGTCTTGTCTCTGTTGGATGTTAATGTGTATGCGAGTGAATTAAGGATCTGATCACAAAAGCTAATCTGTTTAGGAATACATATTATTTTCAGTGTGGAAGCGACTATTAACAGTATTGAATTTTGAGTTGTGCGTTGTAGTACATTGGATATCGGCTCGGAACTAGAAATCAGGGAGCCGAGTTCGAATTCCAACCGAATTCATTGCATTCACTTACGCGCAAATACCCTTGAGAAATGTATTAATCCGTCTATTCCTTCCAGTTATGGGTTAAATAACAGGACAGATTGGGTTCTATAGCCTTGGTCGGCAACCAGTCTACCGCAGAAAGCAATGGCAACCTGCTGCGGGATAATCTTCTTGCCCAGTCAGTCATGTCTCTTTCGAGACATGATCACTCAAGCGTGTAACACGTATGACACTTAACTAACTGACTGTCTCTACCCTTCGTCGGAGCCACAACCGGGTTAATGCTCTCCACCCAAAGCCAGAGAGCTGAGAGTGTCAACGGAACTATCGCGTGAAAACGCGGTATTCTGTATTTTATATTTATCTGCCCTTCCACTAGGGCAAAATGTGGCACAAGGCCTTTTTTACGTGGGACCTTCGGGCCGTATAGTTTAGCCAAAAATAGCAGTTTAATTTTGCCCAGTCGTGACTCTGCTATTCGGCGTAGCCACGACTAGGTTAATGCCCTCCGCCCGAAGGCAGAGAGCTGACACTATCAATGAAATTACTGCGAGAAAATGCGGCATTCTCTCGTCATGCTTGTTTAGAGTAGTATAAGTATATTCTGGACGAGTCCATCTTTATAAAAAGGAGAACCCCACAACAGGTATCCAGTTAGAGCCTCTTTTTATTTGTTCCTTCATATACAGCTTGTCTTTTTAATATGTGCTTATTTTCTATGAATGAGGCAATTCGCTGTAAGGTATTCATATATATACATTGTCTCTTAAAATTCAATACTGTTAATAGTCGCTTCCATACTGGAAATAATATGTATTCCTAAACAAATTAGCATTTGTGATGCAGATCATTAATCCACGCCCATACACATTAACATCCAACAAACACACAGATGCACCATCACACAATTTACAGTCCAAAAGATTCCTGACATTTATATTTAGAAAGTGTCCATAGTTTTAATACATTTGATACGTATATCAATACGCATACATACACATAAACAGAAAAGCGTTTCTATACATACATGCACAGGCAAATAATTCCACGCACATACATTTGAAAATAATTATCGATATTTTTAATAGACGTGACACATATCTGACTAATAAAATTAACCCCAAACCATTAGATATCAGTATAGTGTCTCTTTGGTAATATTTTCATTTTTCTCTGGATTTGAAGAAACTTCAATAAATATAAAGCATATTAGATTGACACATCTTTTCAACCTTTTTCTTTTAATTTATTCTATCACACACACACACACACACACACACACACACACACACACACACACACACACACACACACATGCAGACACACACACATTAAAAACGTGCTAAGTTAAAGTGAGAAATTATTTTACTAAAATTATGAACGCTTTATCTCCACCCAGATCTTCTTCCTCTTCTATGTGCCCTGTTCTTTCAGAACGTAAGTGATCATGGTTCTCCACGTCTCCCTATCACTAGTGACTCTTAGTATGTTTGCTTCTGTTACACCTCGCAACCCCCGTTCCGTCATCCACCTGATCAGGCCCTGCAAATATGTTATCCGCTGCCTTCCTCTGCCTCTTTTTTCCTTCTATCTGGCCAGTCAGTATCAGGTTCTCCAAGCTCTCCTGACTTATTGCATGTCCCAGGAACTTCAGTTGTCTCTTCCTGATGCTCAGTATTAATTGCCTTTTTGTTGCCATTCTTTCCAACACCACATCGATGCTTGCATGCTCAGTCCACGATATCCGCAGTATCCTTCTGTAGAACCGCATTTCCGCTGCTACAAGTTTTGTCCTCATTTTCGATGATATTGTCCAGTATTCACTGCCATATTAAAGAACCGACATCACATAGCAATCCAGCACTATTTTCTTTATATCGAGCACTTTGCGATGCAAAACCTACTTGCCAAAGTGTTTTTATCAGTAAAACTACTGAAAAAGCAACACTCTTGACACTAAAACCTATCACAGCTCTCTCTCTTTCCATATATATATATATATATATATATATATATATATATATATATATATTCAATGCCAGTGAAGGATAAAGATATTTTTATATACTAACTATTAATCTCTATCAAAAAATTAATTGCCTGTCAATTCGCATAATTCATTAATGAATATTAATCACATAAATGAAACATTATGCAGTGAAAGTCCTCGATCAAGTTTCTTTTAATCATTACGGAGGAAGATGACAGACTTATTGATTTATTATTATATTTGAAGATAATTAAGAAAATGGACAAAAAAGCAAGAAATGTACTAATTCCATTCATTAGTAAATACAGAATGTGATAATTAGATAGAAGATTTTTAAGTTAATGTATAATCAACATTTGTATATCCATTAAATATTAATATAAACACACACATTTACATCTGCATTTACGCACAGTTGCACAAATACACACACACAAGCATATACACACACACACACATATATATATATATATATACAAATAAAAATTTTCTTTAAAGTAAATTTACAGATTTCTCATGAACAGAATTTTGCAAAAAGGATAAGTTTAGATGTAGATGGGTAGCTATGCAATGATATATCTCTCAATTAACTGGAGTTGGAAAAATCTTTCTGTTTTATGAAAAAAATGAAGGCCAGATTGAGCTTTGTATAAAATGCAATCTGGTTGGTTGTTTATGATCACATCATCAGGTATAGTAGATTTCTTTACCAAAATAAATCATCAGAAAACTTTGTTGTCAAAATTATGTATGTCATAGTTTAGTGATCGTGGATAATGACAACAAAGTGTGACGTGTTTCATGACAACAAATCTCTTGTATCAGAAATTCTATGTTATTAGACGTTAGTTGCAATTTCGCAACGTTCAATGTACAGTAATTAAGTTTGAGTGTGTGTATGTGTGTGCGCGCAGGTAGAAATAGTTTCAGTGTTTCTTATTAAATCCGAATGTGAAGTATAACGTGAAAACACGTGAAAACAATAATAGTAAGAAGAATGAAGATTATGAGGACAAAATAAACACGAATTACACATTGTCTAGTACACACACACACACACACACACACACACACACACACACACACACACACACACACACAGAATTGTTTTGAGTGGTGAAGACTTGTGTAGCCCCATCCACACTTTTTGGAAATGCTGCTAACAAAGAACCTGTGCAAAGGTTCGCCACGGATCACATGAACAGTATACCTCAGATATTTAACCCATAACTGGAGGGAAGGGGCGGATTAATACCGCTCCCAAGGGTACCAGTGCGTAAGTGAATGCAGAGTGTTTGACTGGAATTCGAACTCGGTTCACCGATTTCCTTTTCCGAACCGACATCCACTGCACCACAACGCACATCCGTCAATAAATGCTTTCAGCACCTGGTATTCCAAAGCGGTCACACATCTAAGTACTGACCAGTCTCAACTTCGGTGATCGAGCGAGAACCGGTGTATTCAACGTGATATGGCAGTAACTCTATATATTTTCGCCTCTCTCTCTCTCTCTCTCTCTATATATATATATATATATATATATAGAGAGAGAGAGAGAGAGAGAGGCGAAAATTTCCTTTTGAGAAGATCTGGTGTTCTTTTTCACATCTAAGAAAGTGCATGAAATTAAGCAACGCTCCTTATTTTCTAGTTCAAGATGTCGAAATCCCGGTTCACCCGCCCTAATACTAATGTATGACTATCCTCATTGGTCATCCATCAGCTACCATTCATATTTGTTAGGATTTAAATATTCGCCACGATTCACTCAATCAGAACCAGTGAAGAAAGCTGTCATGATTTCTCTGTCGCTTGTTATATGACTTAAATAGTTGATAAGCCCACCTGTGTACCCGCTAAAATGAAAAAAAAAATAAATAAATAAACAAGCTAATTTTCGAGATCAATTTCTCACATCTTGACCTGAAAAAGTATTCGCTGATGTATTGCCTCCCTTCTGATTCAGATCCTACACTACGGAAGCTCTCCTCCCTGCTTTCTTAAAAAACAAACAAAAAAACAGTTCTTCCAGGGTGCTATGCAATGAAGATTGCTTCTAAATCTTGGTGAAACGAAAAGTACCATCCCCTTACCTGACTCCACCTCTTTGAAAAGCACAAAATGTGTAATAACACTATCACGGCGCCTGAAGTTTCCAGATGTATCAAAAGACGAGTCTAAGAAGGCTACCGGTCGGGATAAAATCCCAGTTGTTCTAAAGGATACCAACTCAGAGATACACTCAAACTTGGCAAAAATGTTCAACCACTACCTGAAGGAGTGATGCTTCTCAAATCTATGTAACGTATGATCAAATTTTAAGAATGTGGATAAGAGCTCTCAAAGTCTCTTGCCAACCTAGTTGGACCTTTAGATTACCATTCAGGTGAGTGGTGCCACATTGTTAGTCAGGCATTTCAACCTGGTCGCCTAAGACCATATGAAGAAGTCTTCCTTTATTAAAATGAGCAGGCCTATCAGAGCATCCTGGAAAGATCCCATAAATAGAACGTGATATATCACCTTGCTGAATAATGCCTAGACGTCTGGGAAGCCAGCCGGCTCGAAGTAGAGCGACTTTAGAACAATCTAACATTTACGATAGAAAGAGCACTCACCTCAGAGTAAATGGCGAGCCACCTCCTCACACGAGTGTATACTTCTCAGAGATGGAAAGTTCTTGTGAGCGTCTTCCTTCCTGAATTCGGTATTCTCATCCAGTTGCGAACGTGTCTAGTCTAGATATGTGATTGCGAAGTGTACGTTGATAAATCTCAATGCTTGGCATACCCAGTCCGCTTTAAAAGTTTGGATGTAAAAAATATCATGATACATCTTGGGATCCTTGTTTTCACGCAAGGAGAAAAAAACCTACTAACGATATCAGTCTGGTAGATCCAAGTGGAAATACAGACAATCGGTAAAGAAGAATCAGATAGATATGCAAGGAACATACTTCCGCCTTGTCTTTTAGAAAAAGAATACTCCAGCACGACAAGAAAACTGCGACTTCTGTATTTTCTGCACCCCCGAATAAAGAGGGAATCAGGACAGAACCAGACGTCGAATAAATTGACTAGTCCGTTCGTTTATCTAGTGGAAATTCCCGGGAAGTGAAACTCCCTTCTACGAAACCATCCGCAAGCCAACAGATCTCGGTTCCTATCACCGTCTCCTATCCTCTCATTTATTTGTTGAACTCGTCAATCTCGACTCTGCTCGACACAAGAACCGAAACTTCGTCAGCATATGTGGAGTACCATTCTGAGGGAGTAGGGAAATTTCGCATAGAACTGAATTAGTCTTTAACTTTTGAAGAAAAAGCACCAACGCAAGAACGTACCGCAAAAGCGAATGCGGAAACCTTTATGAATGAAGCAAGACTTCCGATCACACTCCATTCACTTCAACCAGCGCACCGGGTAACGGATAGAGAATTCAGATCCAGGTGCGAAACTACGACCCGAAACATGCCTCGGAAGGCGAAGCCAGAAATATATAGTAAAACCAATCAAATACCTTGGAGTTATCTAAATTGATCAGTGTAGCTTCACTGTCGTTTTATTTTATGATCAAACGTAGAAAATGAGGTCAAATAGTAGTCGAACCGTGCAGAGCTCAATGATAAATAAATCCTGAAAGTAGTCTCAAAAAGCCCTTCATTGTAGTCATGGTCAGCTTGTCCGGTAATGTGATGTACGCGATATGTCGCTTGGATGCATTTCGAATATCTTCTGCACACAATTCAGCGGTCATGTTCATTTCCTCTGGCATTCAAACTTTCTAACAAGAGAGCCATTATGAATCCGATTAGTTTGGGAATCTGGATGAAAAATGGTCGGGGAAAAGACACTAATTTTCTCTCTCTTTGTCCCTTGGCACAACCTATTCCTGATAGTAGCGTCATGGAAATGACCGCCAATGTCTCAGGAATAAGTCAGATTTAGAGCCTTATAGGATCTAAAAAAATTAAAAAAAACATTCACCTTGCTTGGGATTAAAGATACATAAAAAACTACAAAGATTAAGCAAAATGAAAACTATACGAGAAGAGAAAATGTTCTTAATGCCGGGTGGGGATAAAAAATAAAAATAAAAAAGAAAATGAAATATAATTTACACAAAAGTAAAATTAAAGTCGTTAGAGGATGAAAAACGAAAAGAAATTCAAACTTTTTTCACAAAATCAGTAAGTAAAACATTCAGAAAATAGAAAACTCAACGGACAATTTTCCAGTTCATCAAACATAAATAATTCAGTTTCAAACAAGCGACAAATTTTGTCTGAAGTGTGGCGAGACTTAAACTGGTCTGTAGTAAGCAGACAAACTCGAGTGATTCCAACGGGTCTTCTAGACTATTTGGAGTTCTTTATCATAGCGTCTAGACTAGTTCATTAGTCTCACCAGCGATGTGTCTTTTACTTTCTAACTGTTTGAGGGACTTAGATCATCTCAACCCCAAAAATGATGGAGACTAGAATATTGGAAAACTTTCACTGTTTTATTTCTGTTATTTAATATTGACATTATGTTTTTAGCATTTTCACTGCCGTAAAAAACCTGCATAACGAACTCTGTCTCTTTTATTTTGTTGTTTGTGACTTTTACGATATTTTTCTTCATTAGGCATCTCTCCTTTTTATGCGTACATTTCAATCTGTTTATTTGCTCTTTGACTATATATTTGTTTACTTATCCATATTTTCATCTTACTATATAATCATCTAATTTTCCGTCCGCTCTCCAGTGCCCGGTCGTTGATAATGATCGGTTTAACAATCGCTAATAAGGAGGACGTTTTACTGGCTCGAAGGCGTGGCATTTCCATTCATTACACTAAGGTGGGGGAGAAATTGTCGGTTGTTGGGTGGCAGGTAAGTGTTTTCCGATAATCGGCGCCATTCGGAGTTGTATTGTCGCCATTATTAATACTCTTTCAGATTCTTGGAACTCTTTGTCTCGAGTGTTACATTTCAGCTTTGATATTTACTGAACTTACTTATGTCTGGTACAGGGCAAGAATAATATACTGTCAACGATTCCGAGACAAGCTTACGAAATATCGCTCTGATATTAAGGAAGACCGAGTTAGTCAGGTACAAGGTCAAATATATAATGACTTGGAAATAAACGAAATGAAATGACACACTGTAACTAGATCTGTAATTTCCTACGTAGTTTTCCTGATTTCATGAAAGTCTATCTTTATTCAGTCTTCGTGAAAACAGTTTTTAAACCGAATGGTTTACTAAAATTATGTTTTTTGTGCTAATTTATCTTATCGTGTTTAAGATGCTTAAGAAAAATTAATTTTCAGCCTTTGATTATATATACCTGTTAATACATATCTCCTTAAAGAA
Source organism: Ascarosepion bandense (assembly GCA_037127315.1). NCBI lineage: Eukaryota > Metazoa > Mollusca > Cephalopoda > Sepiida > Sepiidae > Ascarosepion > Ascarosepion bandense. The sequence goes on from JBBBDQ010000280.1 coordinate 1,342,691, forward strand.
CACGTTTTGTTTTCGAACCACCGAACATGTCTCTTGAAATGTGTGAGTAGTATTCTGAATTGCAGATATTAAAATATGACGACTCCCACTTCTCATAAGTTTTTGAATATCCAGAGACTTTCCCGTTTGACAAGAATAAGCAATAACAATTTTGCGAGCAAAAAGAAATGTAAACATTTAGAAATAAAAATAACAATTCAATACTTCACACTCCACCCACGTCTATTGAACAGGTGAAGAGGCCCATCCCTTGTTCCCTGTTTAGGATATTTTTTTCAATTGGAGTAGATAGACTAAACTATCGCCCGGTTCACACTCCACCCACCTCTATTGAACAGGTGAAGAGGCTCATCCCTTGTTCCCTCTTTAGGATGTTTTTTCTGGCTTTCTCTTTTCCAATCTTTTCATTTTTATGTAGCCCACTGCACATCAGTGGCGTTACCTCCTTGCTGGTACTGATGTGATTAAAAAAACAAAAAACAAGAAAACTTAAGAACCAAAATAACAAAAAAGACTAAATGATCACAAAAATCATACAGATCAGTGTTTAGGGCAAATATATGTCGACTGTTTTTTTGTCTATTTTTGTTAGAGTTCAATTTCATTTAAGTTGAGTCTTACCATCTCACGCATATAATTTATTCTTGAATTTAGCAAAAACATTGATATGAATTAATTCTTAAGTAGTAAAAACCAGGACCGCCGTTCAAAATATGACTAATAAGGAACAGTAAAAGTTAATGTGTAAATAAAATTGTCTTCTTTGTAGGTTCAGTCCCCCCCCCCAAAAAAAAGAAACGAACTTAGAGCATTTGCACTATGTTATTATTATATATTTGTCTTTTCTATATTATAAGCCTATAAAGAAATACCATGTACTCAAAAGTTTTATATTATATTGTGTTTAAAGAGTAGTTCTATCTATCTATCTATCTATCTATCTATCTATCTATCTATCTATCTATCTATACACACATACGCATATACTATATAGAAGCACATATATACATATGTAACCATATATCTATTTTAGTAATTTTTTTTTTAGTTTTTCCAGAGTTCTTTCTCTTTTTTTCTCTCTGGAGTGAGTTAGGCAGTACAAAAACATTAAATACATTTCAATTACGTAAAACAGCTTTTCATAAAAAAGCTGGTACATCAAATATCTTTCCCCCACCATCAATCTCACCTTGTTTAACAATGAAAATGGCGTGCTGAATTTCTTTTAATAAAAGAAATTAGCTCACGCGAATTTAGCCAAGCGCAACATGCGATGGCTCCGAATTATCGTTACTTATAGAGTTCAAAACCACACACATATAATACATTTTACACAATCAAAATATGATTAAAAAAAACTAACAAAAATAAAACAAACTTCATTTAAAATGACCAAGGAACTGGCCGAAAGCGCCTGGGTCAATGAAAAATAGGACCTTTTGTTGTACTCCTTCACTCACATCCATCGGAAAATTTTTTATAAATAATGTTAATAAAATCATTTTCTGTCATATTTAACGAAATATATTTGTCTATAATTTTGAGATGAGGGAGTATTTACAGTATTTACATTATTCGGATTAACGTCCTCATCTTTGTTGCCATTTGTACGACGTTTCAGGCGTTGTACGCTCCGGGCTTCTTCAGGTGCTATAAATTTCAAACCGAACACTTTATTACAATCACGGGGGTTTATGGTCTTCATCCTTGATTAGTAGCACCAAATCTGGTACTCATGAATTATCTCCCTCTAACCAAGTAAGTTACTTGTTCAACACTGCTGTAGCCTGGTATTGAACTAACAATTCTTTTAGGTCAAGTCACAGGAACTAACCAACATCTATATTCACTGGGCCATATGTCCTTAATTGGTGGACAAGAAACTTACAGGGTTAGAGTGAGATAACTCATAACTACCAAGAGTGGCACTACTACGCAAGGAATGAAGAGCATATACCCCAGTGATTGTAATAAAGGGTTCGGTTCGAAATTCCTAGCATCTGAAGAAGGCCAAAGCATACAACACCCGAAACATCGTATAAATGGCAACAAAGATGAGGACATTAATCCGAATAATGTAAATACTGTTAATAAAAGATGTTTAAAGTTAGGTTGTTGCTCAAATATACACTAATCACATACAAATATATACAGACGCATATATATATATATATATATATATATATATATTAACATGTATTTATTTGTTATAATATCACTACAAACGTAGTCATTATTTCGATACTATCTGTGTCTTGGCTAGTGATGAGGCTTATTTCAAGTTGTTTATATCATTATATACTTGGGTGTATAGGTTTGTCTACGTATATGATTTTTAGTACTAATAGACATATTGATATTTAGTTTTACTTTTTCATATGTATGTGTAAGCTTGCATATATTAGTATGTACGTTTATATGCATATATATGGGTGTGGCTTTATTTATATATGTATATTCTCATATTTATGTGTGTGTGTATGTATTTGTGTGTATATATGTTCGGATATCCTTGTATGTGTGCCTACAAATATATGTATGTTTATGTATATCTATGTATGTATATATATATATGCATATATATATATGTGTGTGTGTGTGTATGTGTGTGTGTGTGTGTGTGTGTGTGTGTGTGTGTGAGTGTGTGTGTATTAGTGCATATAATGAGATTGTACATTCTCAGTTACTGGCGTATGTTTACATTGCATAAAGTCCGCCTTCTTCTGTGATACTGTGAAACAGATCTGTCTGCAGATGATTATATATATATATATATATATATATATATATATATTAGTCATCCACATACAAGAAATCAAAGCTCATATGCTTCTGGCCGGGATCAAAACTCGATATATACATATTTATACATATATATATATATGTGAGTGTGTGTGAATATTCTTGCGCTTATTTGTGTATATTTATGCCAGAAGTTGTGTATAGTTGGTTTCATGTATTTTGTTATGATGATCTGTGGATTTTTTTGTCGTGTATGTATTTGTTTTTAGCTTAATATTAATGACCCAATAAATTGCTTTTAATGTCTGTTTTTATATTCTTCAAATTAGAAATTGCTTTGTTTTGATTGGTCTACTCTGTCTCTGTAACAATGCCCCCCACCCTGAGTAAGAAGGTTTAGCTAGACTTGAACTTTTAAAAAACTCTACAAATTGAAATAAACCTCATCACTTGATAAGACACAGATAATCTCGAAACAAAATGGCTACTTTTGTAGTGATATTATAACATATTATGTTATAAATTCTAAATAAATATTATTCGCTCTACTTTGTATTACGCACTTTTTTTTATAAATAGTGGTTCTTTGGATACGAATTAATTCCATCCATACCTACGGTATACTTGGGTACACATATCCATGTGTATATATATATATATAATTTTAAGAGGATGAAGTGAAAAACAGTTTTCTGGTGACGCTTTTCGTTTTTTAGGACTTCATCCGCCTAAATTTGTGTTTACATTGATGCAAATATACAAGCAAACGATCGAGAAAAATTTGGTATTTTTCATTTAGAAATATATTTTATGTGTGTTTTAGACGTACATTTGGGTTTATTTAGATTCTTGTTCTTTTTTTCTTTATGTTTCAATCATATTGTGATAATAAAAGATCGTCCAAGAATGGTGAAACCTTGTAATGACCGAGACGCAAATTTACACTGATTCGTCCGAGCGTGCATTTGAATGGAGCTATAATGACTATGTTTAATTATTCAATTCAAGAAGTTATTGCAATAACACCACCGCCCTGTTAAAATACATTTGAAAAATTAAAGATAAAAGGAATCTTAACCAAATATAAGATGGAGTAGAAACAATTAAAAGAGTACTGGATTGGTATGTGATGTCAATTCTTCAATATGGCAATGAATGTCGGACAATATCATCAAGGATGAAACGTGAAGCAACTGGAATGTGGTTCTACAAAAGGTTGCTGCGGATATCATGTATCGAGCATGTGAGCAATGATGATGTTTTGGAAAGGATGGAAACGCAAAGGAAGTTAATACTGATCATCAAGAAAATACAGCTAAAGTTCCAGGGACATGCAATGAGAAATAAAAGCTTGGAGAACTTGATACGAACAGGCCAGATAGAAGGAAAAAAAGACAGGGGGAAGCAGTGGATAACATATCTGAAGGGTCAGAGCAGGTGGATGAGAGATCGGGGTTAGGTATTGCAACAGGATAAAGCATGCTAAGAGCGACCAGAGATAGGGAGACGTGGAAAGCCATGATCACCTACGTCCTGAAAGGACAGGGTACATAGAAGAAGAATAGTAATAGTTACAAGATCTCGGTGAATTCTGTAAATTGTACCAGGCGAAGAATATGAGACATCGATGTTTTCACAGACACACACACACACACACACACACATGAATGAATGTTTCGGCAGTATAAAATCTACTTTTATTCAATACTAATTTTTTAGGTTGTATATAGCCATGTCTTTATGTTGTTAAATAAGTAAATTATACTAGAAGAAATAACTTCTGATCTCAGCCGTATTTTTATGCCTAAACTAATAGAAAAACACAGGATTAGTCATAGATTCTCCGTTCACCAAACTCGATAAGAAATATTACTGCCCATCCATCTTTTAATGTTTGTTAGATTATGACATTTTCCTTTCTTTCTCTCTCTCTCTCTCTCTCTCTCTCTCTATATATATATATATATATATATATATATATATATATATAGACATTAGAAGTGATAAGGTGATTAATTTTTACTCTGGCGTTTTAACTTGAGGAAGCCAAAGAAATCAAAACCTCTGACAAAAAAATTTACACTTTGTTTCATCTTCACTGTTGTTTCGGTTCCTATTATACATCATGAAATCATATATACCATAAACACTTCTAGGATTTGAATAAAATTGGTAAACAATTCTAAGAAACTACAAGAGATAAAAAACGAAAATATCAGAAAAGAAATTATGACATGAATCGGGAATTATATTTTAACAACGTTTTTTAGTTGGCATTATACATAGATACGGAATTTGAAAAAAAAACAAACCAAATCTGGTTACTAGTGAGCGTCTTTAGTAACGTTACTAATTTAATTTGCATTTCTTTGAAGAATTTACAAAATACAACCATGTTCGCAGGCAAATAAATATCAGTGGTGGCAGTCTTCATTTTCTCTGAAAAAAATGAGAAGGTCAATGTGTGAAAGGAATGGACTTGATCTTAATAACAAAGTTAGTAATATCGGACATTATTAATTGAATCAAGATAGCTTCAGTTTTGTACAGAAAGGATTTCGCTATTTTAGTGAATATATGTGCCGAGTAGAATTATTATATGCAATGCTGTTTATCATCATCATCATCATCATCATCATCATCATCAAAAACAGCAGCAGCAGTTCCATGATCAGGTATTGTCACAGGTCGCTGATCAGGTGAGCACTTGAGCAGCTCCCTCCTAATGTCTCGGTTACGTTCTATAGTCTGATTATCTGCGTATGACCTTCCAGTTGACCCAATGATGTTACCAGAACTTTTACCGCTGTCTCTTCCACTTTTGCCTAAATTGCTACCTTCCAACCTACAGCGAATGTTACACTATTGTAACGGCGTTCAAAAAAATTATTTTGTTTCCTTTAGAACGGACGTTATAACAAAGGGTTAATTTGCTCCCAAAATGGGAACTAATTTAGGCTTCTTTATCAGAACTCTCTAAGACAACAGGGACGAAATGTGATCACGCATCTGCAAATGTGACGTATCGAACTATCAATCTACCAATATTCGCTGTTCTTGTCTTACATCTATTGTTATCCAGTAGTAAATAAAATGTATAAGCTTTCCAACTGAGTGACCGTTTATATTTGACACAAATAAATATACACCCAGCAACACAGCTACGTTCTAAACATTCATCGAGTGGAGTGTCAGTAATGGTGTGATACTGTGATACTACCGCAGGCCGGACTGCTGCCCTCATGCCAGATCCTGGTGCGAAACGGCACCAGATGTGACGCCTCAGCCTGGCTAGCTGTCTGTCTAATGTGACGCTCGTGCTCGTTGACGATCGTGACGATCCCAGTTGTGACACTGCCACCCGGTCGCGGCGATCCCGTCCGATGATGTCGCCACAAAAGCTGGACTACAGGACGTCTTTTGCAACAACGGACCACTGTCCCACGTTGTGATTAGATCTCAGAAGTCTCGTCGTGCAATTTCAATAGTCGTCCCTCCTAGCCGGTCTGGACACTGGTGTACCATTATGAGTTGGAAAAAATAAACACGGCACCAAAAAAAACAAAAAAAAATTAATAAAATAAATGAACGAAGTCGAACATGCCTGGAGAGCTACGTAGAATGTCTTTATATATATATATAAAAAAAAAACAATGTCTGTCTTTTCCCAAGAATACAGTTGTCGAAAATGATCTACTGTCGTTGAAAATGATTTTTACAACAGAGAGAGAAAGTTCGCCAAAAGCATCAAAGCTTTTAATCGTTAACTGAAATGTTTGATCTAAGTTTCGTTAGCGTTGAAATGTACTTCTGAAACAGCAAAATTCTTTCGGGTTCTTGACGGAATCTGACGGAATGTGCCGAATCGGAGCGGCCGCTGGGAGAGTGTGTGGGTGTACTGACGGTAGTGGCGATCTGCCCAAAATCTGAACAATTAGGTCTCCAACTGAACTTTTCACGTCGAGCATCTATTTTTATAACCAATTTCGATCCTCTCCGGGGATCCGGCCGGCCGGCCAATGAATATCGGTCTTCGCCCACTCGATTTGAGGATGTCTTTAGTTCAACGAATGAGATTTTGCCAACTCACTTCGGAGCTTGATTCTATTTTAGATTCGCACGGACCCGATTTACTCACCAGCGGCCCTGACTTTCGGGTGACCTTATCAAATCACTCTGACACTTGTTTTGTCAACGCGTCTTCAGATTAGCGGAATACACTTCAGATCTAAGAGAAATCCATATTGAACATGAAAGAGGCAAAAATCATGAAAGACGAGAAATTTATATTTATCCAAAATAACTTTATTTTATGTGTCCGTGCTTTTAGAAGCACTTGATGGTACAAAAATTATTATTTTTTTCCTAAGCTTACATCGCGTGACGCAATAAAACACTAATAATATCACCAATATCAATTTCTCTCTCCGTTGTTTTAAACGAACAAAAGGAAAGTATCCCCGTGGGAGAAGCGAAAGCATCACCGCGTGAGATAGTCACAATGGCGTGGGGTGCTTATTTTAATTAAAGCTAGTGCTGAATTATTTATTGTGATAAAAGGCAAGCAAAACACTTTCACATAAAGAAGTGTTGGATGATGTCTAAAACAATGATTGATTTCGTCTTTTACCGTAACGTTCACTGTGCTAATAACAACGAACATGCAAAGTTTCTTCCGTTGATAGAGTAGATTTCATACACTCCAGCACTCATTTACATTGAGTATTTGATTTTTTTAAAGACGTTTTTATTTGTAAAGGGGACAGTTTTTAAGCCTTGCATACTACGTAAACGTTGAAGGGATGAAATCCACTCTAAATCTAATGTCTTTAATATAAAACAGTTTTAGTGTTCTATATAGTTTTTACAATTAGAAGAAGGTCTTTCAATTAATTACTGTCCTTTGATATTTGTCTATACTTCTAAGATGAGATAGTATTTACATTGTTTACATAGTTCGGACTGTTGTTCTCAGCTTTATTGTTATGTTTACGACGTTTTGACTGTTGTAAACTGCGATCTTCTTCACGTGCTAGAAATTTCGTACTGAACCCTTTATTTCGATAATTGGGGTATATCATTCTCATTCTATTTGCAATGCCACTTCTGGTAACCATGTAGTTATCTCCCTTTCAATTTACTCTCTATGTAATTTTTTCACCACTGCTGTAGCCTGGTATTGAATGCACAGCTCTTTTGGTCAAGTCACTGGAACTAAGCAACGCCTATATCTACTGGGTCATATGTCCTTGGAGAATCATTACCTACGCTTTTTATATAATTAAAAAATTGAATGTCTCTACCAAAAATAATTCAAAATTATACTTATTCGCAGGGTGGACGTATTTATAGTGAAGACAAAAAATAGATCATTTTGCGTGTTTAGTGGATGAAGCAGGCGCAATTGAACGCTAAACGGATGTCACGCAAATATTCGCTATTTTACCAAAGAAGAAACATTTTATGAGACGGCACCAACCCGAGTCCGTAATAAGTGCCACACTTTTATGTTTTTTTTTTCTCTATACAGTGACAGTTCATCGAAAATACGGGGTAGGTAAATACAGACAAATTGGTACGATCATCAAAAATAAAAACAGTTTTGGAAGATGAAGGCAATTACTGAGTAATGTGAAATAAAAAAAATATCAAGCCGGACGAAGATCATCATATTAAAACCAGATGTTAATCTAATGGCTGAATTCTCTCCCTTTTATATGAACTCTTCACGAAATGAAAGAACGATCTCCCGATTTGTTTCCCTCTATAATCAAATTTCTTACACAGTTATTCAGAAATAATGTAATTACTTTTTTCTAGCCTGTGAAAACAGCATCTGTGTATATCATTCTCTGATAAAGTCAAAGACTGACAGACAATAGGAATTAGGTTATGCTTGCATTTAACTAGACCTGGCTTTTGTAAAATATAAATAAATATATTAACCATATACACAATAGAATAAAGCCAATGAGGTTCTTTTTAGTATCAATAAAATAAACATTGAACACTAAATATCTTTCAGGAAGATTTTACATGTTTTCTCAGAGAACAATAAACTAGTCCTCTTAACTAAGATGACACGGATATAATAACAACTGGGCCAACCAGTTATTCATAATTAATAGGATAATTATTAATGTTAATGATAATGAGTTTTCTACTAACTCGTTTGAGAAAAAGATGAAATGCACCACTAACGAAATTTACATCCAAATTAGGCATACAGCCATATCACGTTGAATACACCGGTTCTCGCTCTATCATCGAAGTTAAGCAACCTTGAATACCAGGTGCTGTAAGCGTTTAGTGACGGATGCGCGTTGTGGTGCAGTGGATATCGGCTCGGAAAGAGAAATCTGTGAGCCGAGGTCGAATTCCAGTTGAATACCCTGCATTTACTTAAGCACTGGTACCCTTGGGAAAGGTATTAATCCGTCCATTACCTCCAGTTATGGGTTAAATAACAGGGTAGGATGTGGGAAACATGTCCTTAAAAACAAATCCCAATGAATCTTGATACTCGAAAAAGAAAAATGTTTTACTAGACACAAAAACCGATATAAAAAAGGTATTACCAGCAATAAATAAAAAAACATTTAGTTATCCTTAAATGACCCGCTGAGGTTGATATGCCATAAAAACAAAACAAGCAACATCCAAATTAAGAGGCATAAGGACAAGGAATCTTATTAGATATATCTCGTCAGCTGCTGTAAGACGGTAGCCGTTGGAAGCCGATTAACTTTTCTTTGATTTGGCCTTGTGTCATACCTAACCGAACTCCCTACAGCTTACAAGTTTTATGCAGTATTATCCTCAGAAGGTTTTCATCAGAAGGTTGGTTGTCGGGAGGTTGGCATGTTTGGAATTGTGTAGAATAGCGTCATAATAAAAATATACATTTTTCTTGTTAAAAATGAAATTTATTAAAAGAAATGAATAACAAGAATTCGAAGAAATTAATGTTCATTTAGAAAGTTAAGGGTATCAAGAGTTGTAGAAAATTTTAATAGTACTAATTGTTGAAAGTGTATATGCGCACGTACGTATGTATGTATTAGCATTTGTTTGATAGTGTTATAATGAAACACACCTATTCATCAGATAATGGACTCTCTCTCCTATATCAATAAGAGTTAACAGGAAGTACTTGGGAAGTTTATAAGAGTTCTTTAGACTTCTATTTGAGTTCAGTAGAACTACTAGGCAGCTGATATTAGTCGGCAGTTAGCCGAATTCTAAGGAGTCAGCTTTCAGTGTAAGATTACCAAGTTCCCAACATTTTGAGTACATTAATTCGATTAGCAACCGACATAGCACGATTATAACATTTAGTGCGAAAACTACTCCACCAAAAATAGTAATGTCTTTGAATGGAGAAGAAGTAAAAAAATTACTTCATGAGAAGGAAAGAGAAAGAGAACAAGGTACGACCTGACCTTATCTCCAGGTCGATATGAAGTTGAAGTTACAATTTAGTTGTTTCGTCTTGCGGCTCCCATGTGACTGACTGATCGACTGGCGATGATCTGGGCCTTTTATTGTCCTTTTGAATTTCGCACTGGATCACTAAGACCTTAAGTCTTGCAAGTTGATCCCATTAATCAAAAATCAACTAAACACCTACTTGCGAAATCTGGGTTCGAGTTTTTCTTTAAACACATGGTCAATCGTTTTTCTATTTAGGAACAACCGGGATTTTACAACTCATTGTGAATTTTCGTAAAAATGAAGAAGGTTGATTTTAATTCTTAATTTCTTATCCACTACTGAACAACCATTATTTTCTTTTCTCTGGGTCTTTTCATGATGTAAGGTGATCATGGACTCCACAATATTTTGTCCTTTGTGGCACTTAATATTTTTTAAATTATTACTAAGAATAAATTTTTTCAAGTTTCTTAGTGGGGTTACGCATTGTTTTCTTCTGACCTTTTTCAATTTTAATCTGTCCTCTGATGATCAAATTTTCAAAATCCAATTTCGTCAATATGTGACCAAGAAAGTTCAACTCTCTCTGTCTGATGTTTAGTAGAAGTGTCCAATCTTGTTTCCATTTCATCGTTGCTCATATGTTCAGTCGCAGCATCCTTCCTTAAAACCTCATTTCTTTTGGTTCAAGTTTCTTCTTTGTCTGTCATGATATTGTCCAGTATATACGTCACTACAAGAGAACTGTTATTAAATAACAGTTCAGTACTTTTATTTTTGTTCTTAATGAAATTTGTCTGTTTCTTAATAGATAGATTCTAAGGAGAAGAATTGTCTGGCACGACTAAGTGAAACAACTTTCCTCTACATGGCAATTGATTCAATATGATCACTGAACTTCATGTCAGTAGAAAACGTGAACCGAAGAAGGCGCCATATATTGTTCGTTCTCCTGGGGTTTAGCAGAAGCCATGCCGATTGCAGATAGAAAACGTTCTTTTTTTTTAATGAAAGTTCATTTTTTTTTCCACAGTTAACCACTGATTAAAGGTATTTTTTTGCCTGTTGTATTTCATCGAATTTATCTGTTTTGACAAAGACAGGTGTAAATAGTTGTCTCATCTGCATAGAAACATAATTAAGAACTAATGACATCGAGAATCTCGTTGATGAAGATGAGAAACAATGCAGTTCCGAGGGTAGAGACCTTGTGGGAAACAGACATTAATATGAAATGAACGAAAATGGTTTCCATTTAACACAACCCTAATGACAATTTTCTTTTACATACAACTGTGAAAGACCAAATAATAATAATATTAAAAAACATTTACATATATATAAACAAATAAGAAAATAAAAATTTAACAATAACAATATTTACTTACTATCGTTTGTTAGACATTCAATTATAACACTTTAGCATCCACTATAGGACACTATTATTTAAGCAGACAATTATGATAATATTTTAAGCGTTCTTAAGTTTAAAACAGTTTAAAACTTGAAACGGTTGTTTCCACTTTACTTATAGTTATAAATACATGAAAAAATAAAATCCTTACATTTACACATTTACCTTTATATATATATATATATATATATATATATATATATATTATCCTACGTTTATGGCACGACTCGGAGTTTCATACATTATGTAATCATCAGTTACATATATCAAACTGACAGTTTAATAGATTTGAATTTAAGTTCAGTCGATGGGAGTTAAATCTTATAAAGTTACGTTACTGTAGTATTCTGTCGCCGTCCATTTTTTTTTAATCGTATCACCCCGAGCGAGGCAGTAGCGCCACTGATGTACAAGAGACTGCATAAGAGTAAAAAGATTAAGTAGAAGAGAGTGAAGAGGAAGACGAATCATTTAGAAAGGAGCAAGAAAAGGATGGGAATACAGGTGTGATGACAGTTGCAAAGGTAGAGAGAAACGAAATAATATACAGGGCGGTAAAGAAAGAACCAGGGTCAAGTGGTTAAGAGATAAGTATTGACACTGCATTTAAATTCCTGGAGGTTGTAGTCGTTAGGAAAGCAGCGATATGGAAGCGAGTTCCACAGGCGGAAAATGTGAGAAAAGAAGCTGCAGGAGTATAATTTTCATCTGCATTTGTTTAATCTGTGAATGGGTGGGGCCAAGTTGCCAATCTGGTTACACGAGTAAACACCTGTTTCAGAGGCACCAGTAACTTAAATTCGTTGAAGCAGAAGCCATGAAAGTAGTTATAGAACAGACAAAGGAAGGCCACATCTCGTCGGTGGGGAAGTGGTTGTAGTCGAGCCGCCGAGTCGGTACCTATCACATTATTGATTCTCCTTTAGAGCCTGTCAAGGACACTGAGATGAACATCAGGGGTGCCTGACCATATATGGCAGAAGGTAAAATGTAGCGCAAGGGCTTTTTAATGTGTGTCCACCTGGTCATATAGCCTTACCAAAAATTCCTGTCTAATTTTTCCCCAGTCGAGACTCTACTCTTCGGCGGAGCCTCGACAGGGTTAATACACTCCGCCCGAAGGCAGAGTGCTCGACAGTACGTAAATCTGTCAATTGCGCGAGTTGACTGCTCTTTTTTTCGAAGAACAGCTTATGTAGCACAAGGCCGAAAGTATGGGACACCCAGTGAGGATCGAACTCACTACTCACTTTCAATGATTTTAGTTAAGTTACTGCTTTTTTCATAAAAGGATTAAAAATTTAAATATTCTAAGATTACATGCAAATAATACTAAAATTTAATTTTAAAATTGAAAATATAAAACAAAAAATACAGAATATTAAAAATATTAAAATAAAGAAAGAAGAAACCAAAGAAGCGTAAATTATAAAAACTTAAATATTTTAATATTACATACAGAAAAATAAAAATTTCAAAATTTTAAATACAAATAAAAATTAAAAAAATAAAATTAAAATTCAAAATAAAAATAAAATAAAGATTCAAATAAACAAAGCAAGAGCAAATATTAAAGGGGCGTGATTCATAATTGTTAAAAGTAATATTTGCCATGGAAAAAAAGAAAGACAATGTGTAACAAAGGAAGAACGTGAAAATGAAAGGGGCAAACGTATATTGAAAATGAAACGAAAATTTATCTTGCATCTTTTGGGGGTACTGTCGGCATTATGATAAGCCATATCTCATGCGGTTCAACAATAGAAAATAGATGCTTTTGTCTGATCTAAAATTTATCTTCGTTCAATATTTATTGTGCCTAACTTAACATTGTACTGGATTGTATGCTAGAAGAAATACGGTGTAGCGCCATTCATTTGTGAAATAACAACTCTGGCAGATTTAAAAAAAAGTTTTCAACAGAATATAAAACAACATCCCGCTGGGAAGATAATATTAGCATAGGTATAGCAGCTCAGATACAGTCACTTTCTCAATGGCGCAATGTGACTTCCCTGTGTTTCTTCTACAAATACTTTCACGGCTTCTGCTCAGATGAACTTAGCTCACTGGTGCCCTCTATGTATGAATTTACTCGAGCACCAAGACTAGCAACTAGGTCATATCCTTTTACTGTGAAACCAGTCAAATGATCAAACAGCTTCTTTCTCGCACTTCCCGTCCGTGGAATTCCCTTCCATCTACTTGCTTTCCTAACAGCTACAAACTCCAAGAATTTAAATCGTCATCCCCTATCTCACTGACTTGCATCCTCTCTCTCATGCTCCTTTCTCCGTCCACACCACTCTCATCAGTATTCTCATCCTTCCTGATACCCCGTATGACCTGACATTCTTTATCATAACTTTTCTGATATACATCGCACCAGTGGCAGTAAACTGCTTAATTGGGGCGATACGATTATTAAAAAAAATGAAATGATAATTTACTCGGGTGAAAGGTTTAATGATTTTTTAATTTTTTTTAATTATTTTTATAAAGGCGTTTAGATAAAGGATCCTATTTTGTGCCGGTTCTTCCAAGTGCTAAGGTTGTCGTTGCATGTGTGTGAAAATCAGCATTCCAACTTTTGATATTTATGAATTGACTCCCGAAGTTACGACCATATATTGTATGCGGTTATAAAAATTTTAAAAGAAGAAAACATTGCCTCCCTTTCTACGTACTTTAGTCAGTTCATTCAAGAATGAGTTTTTTCTTTCAAATTTACAACAGCCTAAAGAAGATTTTGGAATTTACTTAATGGCTTTTAAATGTACGTATGAAAATCATTTATTTTACGCCTTCTCGAAATATTTTAGAACAAAAAGAAAATACGACTGAAACATTTCTACTGATTCTGTTATCGACTCGGGAAACAGAATCTTGTTTTAATTGTGAAGAAATTCTTATATAAATGCAAACATTACCAGCCAGACAACACCTGCAGACATTTCTAATGCAGTAAGTTGGTATTTGAACGGACAGAGATAGATTTCCACGCGGATAAATGAAAAATAAACTTTACACCTACATACATTTCACGAAGCTACTAACCATTAATCATCATAGACAATCGCACCTCCCGCCTATTAGCATGGACCAGGCTTGCCTCTCAGAGAGTAAAACACTACGCCTCCTTGGCCTTACACTTTCAGCGGACCTCAAGTGGAATCACTATATCGAATCCATTGCTAAATCCGCTGCATAAAAGTCGGTTCTCTGTGCAGGGCCCGGAGGTTTTTTCCGTCTGAATCTATCCTGCACATTTATAAATCTACCATCCGCCCGTGCATTGAATACTGTTGCCATATCTGGTCGGGTGCCCCTGCTATTCTCCTTGGGCTTCTCGACAAGGTACAGCGGAGGGTCTGTAATGGGAACGATACCAACTTAGCAGACCGCCTGCAGTCTCTCTCTCACCGGCGTGACGTGGCTTCCTTGTGTCTCTTCTATAAATACTTTCACGGCTTCTGCTCCGATGAACTTAGATCACTGGTGCCCCTTATGTTCGAATTTGCACGAGATGCTAGATTAGCAACTAGATCCCACCCTTTTACAGTGAAACCGATAAAATGCAACCGCAACTTCTAATCCAACAGTTTCTTCTCTCGCACTTCACGACAGTGGAATTCCCTTCCACATGACTGCTTCCCCGACGGCTACAATTTCCAGGAGTTTAAATGTAAGGTCAATAGACACCTCCTAACAAACTAACTCGCTTCCATCCTTTGAAACACTCTTCCCACCCACCCAACTATCTATCACCCCACTTCTGACATTTCCTATATCTAACCACTCATTCTATTTACCTTCCTCTATGTAGCCCCAAGCGCAATAGTGGCAGTGGAATGCCTTGCTTGGGGTGAAATGATTAAAAAAAAAGAAGAAATATCTATTTGTGCCGTTATCGCATATCGACTTAGAGATGCAGGCTTGTGCAGAGAAGGAATTTCAGTAAAATATTTAAATTATTAAATCTCTCTATCTCTCTCTCTTTCTATATATATATATATATATATATATATATATATATATATATATATATAAAGAGGTTTGTCACTTAGCTGAGCATTGTTATTTCAGTTTTTCTGATTTCGAAGTTTCGTGCGGTCATTATGGAAATGTTCTTACCCTTCAAGTTTTTCTGCTTTTTTACGAAACTTCGAAGTTGGTATGACTCAAATAATGCTGCTCAACGAAGTGATAAACTTCTCTAGATTAATTATGTTTACGCTCTTTCCTTATCTCGAGGTTTTTCAGAAAATAAAGCTGTTTGCCTAAAACGCTTATCTACCACTAAACTACTGGAAAATACCCATTTTATAAATAAGCTTCATTACGATTTAACACTATATATATATATATATATATATATATATATATATATATATACAAGTGATTAAAGAACAAAAAACAATTTACAAAGTCTAAAACATTAATTTAAAACATTGCACGATATATAATATTGCCAAATATACAAAAAGAGGCTTTCCATTCCTTTCCACACCACCTGATGAGACATTTCAATGTCGAAACAAAATGTACACTTTGTAGTGGATAAAAATTTTTTACATGTCCTAATATATATATATATATATATATATATATATATATATATATATATATGATAAAATGTAGATTTAAGTGATGTTATCTTTGTGGGTTAAAGTGCTCAATATCAGGGATAGAGCATATGTAAATATAAAAGTAGATAGTGACGTCAACATCCAGAGCCGACAATGTGTTTCATGCTAAAAGCAATCGTCATGACCAAACTATAGCGTTTTGCATGAAACACATTTTCGGCTTAGGATGTTGACCTCACTGTTCACTTTTATACATATTTGTTGCATAAACAAGTTTCTAGACTTCATAATATATTTATATATATATCTGTCTCTGTCTGTATCCTTTCCCTCTCTCTCTCTCTCTACATATATATATATATATATATATATATATATATATATATATATATATGTGTGTGTGTGTGTTGTGTGTGTGTGTGTGTGTGTATGTGTGTATATGTGTGCCTGTGCTTGTGTGTATGATAGGGTAAGAGACAAATAGAACACTTTCATAAATGCTGATGAAAAATTTCGTTTGACTTCTGTTTATTAGTAGTAAAATATTAATTATGATTCATGTATGTATGCATATATATATGCGTCTTTGTGTATGTGTGTGTATATTATACCTAGTTAAGTGTAAGTTTTATCAATATCCATAGTCATGAACAAAATATTAAAAATAACGTTATTAACAAATATATCCTAAATCAAATTTACAGCTACAAAACAAAACGAAACAGTAATACAAATATCAAACATTGATATATAAAAGTAGTAAATAAAAACAAACACATCAAATTCATTATTTACTACGAAAAATTTGAAAATAATAACTTTTTCATTAAAACTAATCTATCTCAAAAATCGAACGCACTATAAAAGACCGAAGTTGCTTATGAGTATTCTTGCCCACACGTTGAATGTTTTTTCTACAAAATTTATAAATAAATACCACGATATTTTTGCATAGGATACACTAGAATGACTCTTTCACGAAAACTCATTTGTTAATTATCGAAACAGTGTGCCATCAGACAACACATAAAAAATCAGTATAAGTATCAACGTAACTGCCGACGGCCACGCCCAAACAATACTAAAATACTAGCAAAATCAAATATTTCAAGCAATACGAAAAACAAATACAACCATCTAAAAATAAAACTAAAACTATTAAAGCCTTAAAACTCGCATCTTGAAATGTATACTGAAATAAATAAATTAATGAAACATACACACACCTTAACTAGGTCACTGCACTCTTTGACCAGATCACTACACGCACCAGTTCTACGTAACTCACCCTTTGCCATTAGCTACTACCCTGATAATGACTTTAGAAAGTCAAAAGCTGGAGCTTATTCATGTCAAAATTAATTTCGGAGAATTTTTTATGGAATTGACTCATTTTCTGAAAAGGATGTTTCCTAAGTTGGAAAAGACAATCAATGAAATTAATTGACACAAAACTATGTTTTGTTTAATAACATTTAGCACACACACACACACACACACACACACACACACACACACACACACACACACACACATATTTATTATAAATGATATTTTAGAACATGTATAATATTTTTTATATCCACGACAAAGTGTACACTTTGTTTCGACTTTGAAGTTACAATGTCTCATCAGGTGATGTGAAAATGAATGGAAAGCCTCTTTTCTTATATTTGGCGAGATGTGTGTGGGATGTTGGTGGTGGTTAGCGACAAGGGAATAAGCCTTGTAAATTGTCCGTTAAAAATCTTGAAAGAAGTGGGGTGGGTAGGGAATATAGTTGATTAATGAAAGTCCTGAATTTTGTAGACAGATTTAACATTAGAAGGTTGGATATAGTTTTATAGCCTCTTGGCTAGGCTTTATTTTTTGGGCTTATTAGAGGAGGAGATTAAGGAAGTGTAAAGGGTGGGGAGGGATGGGACCTATCTTTAATGTTTATTTCTACAACTATAGTATATTTTAGTTTATTTATACAACTATAGCAAATTTTAACACAGTTTTTATAATTAATCTAATTTTGTATATTTAACCTTAATTTTGAATTTAGAAAATCTCTTTTTTCTATAAAACTTTAAATTAGATCACAGTTTGTGGTGTGTAATAGGTAGAATTTGATGTCAAAGTGTTGTTAATACTATCAATATTTATCGTCTCTAAGGGGTCCTAGCTTTGGCTTTTGTAATATTTTTAGCATGATTATAAGGTTAGTTCTTTAATGTGTTTGCAGTTTACAGAGGTTTCATGCCTCTGGTTTAAACGTTTGTTGCTATTCCTGTATTTAATGCTTTCTATCTTTTCTTGAAGGCAAAGGAAACATAGTTCCTTTATTCATTTA
Organism: Ascarosepion bandense; assembly: GCA_037127315.1. Lineage (NCBI taxonomy): Eukaryota > Metazoa > Mollusca > Cephalopoda > Sepiida > Sepiidae > Ascarosepion > Ascarosepion bandense. The sequence continues at coordinate 1,361,208 of JBBBDQ010000280.1, forward strand.
GTTGTTCTTGCTTGTTTCAGGATTTTCCAATTAATTTAGGTGTTTTATTTTCGTTTTAAGCTTCAAAAAGTATTTTGAAAGAGACGTCAAATTTTGTTTTTCTTTGTTATTGAAGGATGAGAGGTGGTTGTAAAAGCGCTTTTTAAATACGCTCATGATAATCCCCATATAGATTTTTTAATCTTTGGGATTCTTCGTGGATGAAATCGAACACATAAACATCAGGGATTTTGCTAAACATTTATTAGGAAAGGGGCATTGGTTTGGGTTTCTACAGTTACAAAGGTTGTTATTATGGGGCAGACTGGTATTAGTGTTGGAGTTATTTTTGTTGTGTGCTTTTAATATTTTACTGTTATGCATTTTAATTATTTTTTCTAGTTTCGTGAAGCAGCTATAGCTTTATTCTACTCCTATTAAAGATTTTGCTTAGAGGGTTATTTTGGGGAAAATGCTTATCTATTAATTAAAGAAATTTATGTTCCAGTTTAAAGTTAACTAACTTATTATATCTATCTATCTATCTATCTATCTATCTATCTATCTATCTATCTATCTATCTATCTATCTATATAGCTAGTCGCTCTTAATTGAGGATGCTTGCAAGTTAAGGAAGCGAGCCAATCATTGCTGCTGGCGTCTACTCATTTCAGTTTGTTGACGTGTGTGCCGCAATCCGAGATCGCTTCCGCAGGTCTCGATAACATGAAGAAACTACTTTCCTAGTTGATCACTAACCTCTGTATATATATATATATATATATATATATATATATATATATAGAGAGAGAGAGAGAGAGAGAGAGAACGAGAGAGAGAGTGAAAGAAAGAAAATGAGAGAGGGGAGGTTGCTGAGAGAAAAAAGAATTTTAAAAAAGCAATGTTTTTTGTAATGTTGATTTTATTTTGATTATTTTCTTCAACATCCTTCGGATCTTGTAACCATTTTCAGGCTAGTTATAGATATTATTAACTTCTTTTTAAAATGCTAATAAATGATTGTGTTTTTCCCACGTTCACCCTCTTAACAATATGTTTTGTATGAAGTAGTAGTCATTCTGTACGGTCCGTCTTAGACTGGTCGAAAAATATTCTTCTGGTGGAAGGGTAATAAAATAATTAACCTTAGAGAATTAAAAACGTTAGAAAAGAAAAGAGGAAAAAAGGAAATAAGAAAAGAGAGGAGGAGGAGGGGGCGGATGAGGATACCTTCATTCTTATTTTCCTATATCTCCCTGTTTTCTTTTCTGGAGTCATTTTATTCTTATGTATTTTGTGAGTGTGTGTGTTTTTATTCTCTTTGTTTCTGCCAGGATGTTTATATGTATTTGTTCTCCGTACGTATATTTTGCATTATTACAAAGTAACACACACACACACACACACACACACACACACACACACACATATATATATATATATATATATATATATATATATATATATATATATGTGTGTTTAACTACTTTTCTTTTACTATGTTCGTTTGAGAACAAATAACAGAGTAGAATTTATTAATTTTTCATTTAATTTTTCTAGTATTTTCACGTCTCCTTTTTGCTGGAAATAATTAATGTGAAAATGCTCCGTAATTATTATTTCTCCCTGCCCTTTCAACCACTTTTCTGACCATTCTCAAGAGTGTTGCTGTTATTTTATCCTCATGTGTTGACTGTCGTATTTTATGTTACAGCTTAAATCTTTCTTTATTTTGAATGTTGTTGTGAAGTATCTCTTCATAATTATGTAACAAACCCGACATATTTTCCTCTTGCCTTTTGTGACTCTTTATATTGTCTGTTGATTAAATTTGGATGAAGTTAACATGTGATTTTTTAATTAGCATTTGCTTTTAATTATTTGATTGTTTTTGTATATATTTTTTCCAACATTCTCGTTAAGCAGGTCTAATCTATTTGTTATATCTGAGTTATATTTGTTATATTATACTTAAATGTTCCTACTTGCGTTTCTTTGTATTTCATAGTTGATCTAAATGTATTTTCTTCTAGTTCAAAGCCTTTTTATTAGGGTTGTGAAGCATCCTCGTTTTTTGAGTGTTTTATAGAATACTTTTACGCAAATGTTTGCGGGGGTGTTGTCAACCACGATAGTGCAAACCCTAACCATGCTATAAAATAGCAGATTGATTTTACACAGCTTTTTGAGTAAAGACTCTTAAAATGAAGATATGGTTTGGTATCTCTAGGCTTATGGTAGATATTTGTGAAAATATGGTTATTGCTATTTTTCTTTAAAAATATATTATTGGTTGAATTTAATCTTTGGATATAAGTTTTAGTGAAAATTGCGCAATTAGTTAATATTACCCCATGAGTATTTCTAAAGGATGAAATAATCATATAAATATATACTTCAAATTTTAATGATGTGGATTTTATATTTTCCCATATTTTTGCTTCATCTTTTCAGAAAGTTTATCCTTTAGGTAAGCTAAACTTAGGGTGGCATATGTTGGTATTATTTTCGTTCCCACTGAGGTACCTAAAATTTGGATATAGTTTTTGTTGTCAAATTCGAAAGAGATGTTGTTCAGGATTAGGTCTATACTATTAGCAATTAATTCCTTGGTGAATCTGGGATTTAGTATTTCTGGGTGTTTTTCAATCCAGAATGAGACTCCTTGATTACATAATTCATGGGAAAGGTTGATATAGGCTGTTAATGTCAAATGTTACCATGAGTATTTCTGCATCCACTTTTTTGGATATGGTGTTAAGGAAACGGATATTTTATTTGATATAGATCTTGATATGTTTAGTAAACGGTTGTAGTATGGTGTTTATTAGTTTACTATGTCTGCTTGTTGGACAGACTGGTCCTACTATTATAATCGTAAGCGTAAGGTCACTGGTGTTTGGGGTGTTAATAAAAAAAAGTTATTTTTTTCTGAATGGCTGTTTTATTTCAATTGATTTGTCAGATTTGATAGTAAGTAAGAATCACGAAGTTATTTTGTTGTTAATATTTCATTATGTTAAATTTACAAATTTTTTATATAGTATTTTTGTCTGTGTTGGTATTGATTAGTTTATAGTTGTCCTAGGAATTAGAAAGTTGTGAAGAGCAATGATCGTATGTGCCCTGAAGAAAAGGAGTTTATAGAAAATGAGAAGGTAAATGCAGGAAACAAAAAATAAATAAATTCAACATAAATTTGCAGAATCAATGAATGTATATTTCCATTTCTCTGTGTCAAGACAGAAAATATATTAAGAATACCCGGTGGAGGTGAAAGTGGGTTCATTATTTGAATCTAAAAGGAAACAAATCATGACTATATCAGTGATAGTCATCAATGTCTCAATCTAAAATAAATCTTTATAAAAAAATAATTTTCTGAGATACATATGAGAACATTCACGAAGCCTAACAAACAATTCATAACTGGTTTGCTAGTGTTGATTTTTTATCCACCGCTTAGATGTGGCACAAGGCCAAAAGTGTAGGTTACCTAGTGATGATCGAACCAACTACTCAGCTGTAATAGTTTCTAGGAAGACAAGCTTGCTAACCATTACACCACGCCGAGGTAACCTGGCTCGCTGGAGTGATACACAGTTGGTTTAGTTTGTAAGATAGTCTAAGGTCAATTTTATTGTATGACAAATGTCTGTCTGTTGTCAATACGGCACAGGAAGTGATTAGTCATTTGAGACAAAATTTTTCCTACGATGCGTAAGATTACGACCTACCAAATTCAGATATAGTCAATATTTGTGACTTGTTTATCAATTCAGAAAAAAATATCAAGACATCAAAAAATGAAACTTTGCTATGAAATTATATGTATGCTGAAGAGAGGCACATTCTGCTTCACAATTGTTTTAACCAGTAATGGAACAGCTAACGTATGCCGAGTTAAACATTTTATAAAAAGTACAAATATAGAAGCAATCCTGCACATACGAAGAACATAAATATATAAGGACGGACTATATATATATATATATATATATATATATATATATATATATATATATATATCAGCATGCAGTGTGGGTATAGAAGAATCCAAAGGAGTATCCTGTACATACAGTGGTAGGGTAACTCTCTAAGAGAGCTCTAAACATATATGCATATAAATACATATAGAGCAAATATAAGAAAATTAAGACAGGTATTTGTGAATCTCATTCGTGTAAAATCCTTTGTTAAATAAAAACGGAAGCTGACGATGGTTCGCTTGAAATAGGCCTATACCTCCGATTCACCATGAAATAACGTGTTTGTTTTAATTTTTCTTATTTATATAATAACATGTGTGTGTATGTGTGTGTGTATGATAAGATTATGAACAAATAGCAAATGCTTAACACTCTAACAAGTTTTACTCTGATAAATGTTTCCTATCTGTTTTTTATATTATCATACTGTAAGATTACGATCAACATTTGATCTACATTTGATCCTAACGCTTTTCTTTGACAAAAAATGGCTTCCGCAGATGTGCTAACTGCTATATGCCAGGATCTTGATATAAATTGCGAAGCTTGAATTGTTGCTCTTGATATCTCGAAAGCATTTGACAGCTTTTGTCATGCTAGCCTTCTGTGCAAGCCCCACAACTACGATATTTCTGAACGATTATTTGATTTATTTCAATCGTTTCTACCAAATCCTGAAGTGAAGCTCATTTTAAACGACAAAGCTTCCAGAGTCATGAACGCGGACGTCCCTTAAGGCTCTAGCTGTAGTCCTACGCTTGATATCTCCTGATGTAATCAGTTTCAAAATAATCATCTCTTCAGACGTCAACACCATTTACTCTCTTTTCAATAGTATTTCTCCTCAGGTTAACGGTTGTATTATGGTGTTTATTAGTTTACTAAGTCTGCTTGTTGGACAGGCTGGTCCTGCTATTATAGACGTAAGCGTAAGGTCACTGGGGTTTGGGGTGTTAATACAAACAGTTATTTTTGTCTGAATGGCTGTTATATTTCACTGGATTTGTGAGTTTTTGATATTAAGTAAGAATCAGTAAGTTAATTCTTTGTTAAAATTTCATTATGTTAAGTTTAGAAATTTTTTATATAGTATTTTTTCTATGTTAGTATTGATTAGTTTATAGTTGTCCTAGGAATTAGAAATTTGTGAATACTAATGATCGAATGTGCCCTGAAGAAAAGGAGTTTATAGAAAATGAGAAGGTAAATGCAAGAAGTAAAAAAAATAAATTGGATTCAACATAAATTTGCAGAAAATTTCTCTGTGTCGGGACCGAATATATATTGAGAATATTCGGTGGGGGTGAAAGAGGGTTCACTATTTGAATCTAAAAAGAAAAACATCATGACTATATCAGTGCTAGTCATCAATGTCTCAATCTAAAATATAATACTCCTCTTATTGAATGGAGTAGAAAATTTCAAAGCCTCCAAAGACGAAGCGACTCTTCTTTAACCACATTAGAGAATTTTTTCTGCATGAGAGTGGAAGATGCTAGTCTCTTAAAGAGCAACATATTGCGCCTCTTTGACCTAATTTTTCACCTGACCTCAAATGAAACGACTACATCGAACCTATAGCTCCATCTACTGCTAGTGAGTTTTGGTCAATGTACCGGGCTGGAAAGTTTTTGTGGTCAAAATCAGTTTTTCACGTTCATAAATCTACCATTCGTTCGTTCTATGATTATTGTTGCTAATATCTGAACTGGAGATCTTGGTATCTATTTCTGAGGTTCTCGAGAAAATCCAAAGAAGAATCTGCAATATAATCGACCCATACTTAGTAGCCCGCCTTCAGTAACTTTCTCACCGACGTGATGTAGCGGTTCTCTCCCTTTTCTACAAGTTTTTAAATGGCAATTAGTCTGGCGAGCTTCTTTCCTTAAAATATTACCCATATGAACAAGAGATTACGCTTCGAATATCAACTCAAACTTTATTTTTTCTTTTAACAAAGCTTAGTAATTATCATCTTAATGAGTCACGTTACAAAACTGATTTTCAGAATCCTGATGAATAGAGCGAGAAGCAGAATCAGGCCAGAAATAGGACAGGAACGGTGCGGATTCGTCAATGACAATGGAACAAGGAACGCTATATTTATGATTAGGATGCTCTCCGAAAGGGCAATACAAATGAAGAAAGACTTGTACATATGTTTTATTGAATATGCGAAGGCATTCGACAAGACTCGACACAAAGAATTGATAGAGATGCCCGCGCAGCCGGGACATTTTTGAGAAAGACATCAGAGTAATCAAGAATCTCTACTGGCAGCAAACGGCCTGCATACGGACAGGTAACGATTTCAGTAGATCTACAAAGATAGAAAGAGACGTAAGACAAGGATGTGTCTTTTCACCGGATTTGTTCAACTTGTACGGCGAGAATATTTTGTGGACCCTAGATCACACGCCAGGGTTTGTTATCAGAGGACTCAGCTTGAATAACATAAGGTATGCAGATGATACAGTGCTGATTGCAGACACGGAAAGGAAACTACAAGGAATTCTACAGAAGGTAAGTGTGGAGAGTGACTACAAATAAACTTCAAGAAAATTGAATGCATAGTCATCAGCAAAAGATGCAACCCAAAATATCAAATATAAATGGGGGTACCAGAATCAAGCAAGTATAAAAATTTAAATACGTAGGAAGTGTTCTAACAGGAGATGGAAAGTGCGACACAGAGATCCGAACGTGAATTGGCATGGCAAAGGACGCGTTCCAAAAGCTGAGTAAAGTACTAAGACACAGGAAAATTTTACTAGAAACAAAGAAAAGAGTGCTGGATTGCTATGTGATGTCAGTTCTTCAATACGGCAGTGAATGCCGGACAATACCATTGAAAATGAGGACAAACCTTGAAGCAGCAGATGTGGTTCTACAGAAGGATGCTGTGGATATCTTGGACTGAGCATGCAAGCAACGATGAGGTGTTGGAAAGTATGGCAATAAAGAGGAAATTAATACTGAGCATCAGGAAGAGACAACTGAAGTTCCTGGGACATGCGATAAGGAAGAAGATCTTGGAGAACCTAACCAGAGAGAAAGAAAAGAGAGAGAGAGGAAGGCAGCGGATAACATATTCGCAGGGCCTAATCAGGTGGATGACGGAACGGGGGTTGCGAGGTGTAACAGGAGCAAACATACTAAGAACCACAAGGGATAGGGAGACGTAGAGAACCATGATCGTCTACGTCCTGAAGAGACAGGGCACATAGAAGAAGAAGAACTAATTATCATGTTTGTAGCACAGGCCTTTGGTAGAGTGTCGTACAGTATTGATCAAATAGAACTTTTACTGGCGCGGTCAAAGAGGACATATATCTTATTCTTTAATTTGATGTGATCACATAGAAACAGAGATTGTCAATGGTCATGTCCTCCGGAATATTTAATCATTTGCATTTTAAAAAAAAATTAAATTGTATTGCAGTTTAAAAATTTTAAATTATATTGCGGTTTAAAAAATTTAAATTATATTGCAGTTTCATCAATGAAACAATGAAGAAAATTTAGGCTGATTCGGACGAGTTCATCTTTGCTTACTTGCTTTGTAAAATTTTGCAAAGTAATAATAGCAAAAGAACCATTCTATTTTCGTTTGGAATTATCCACTTGGCAATAAATACTAAAAATAGTATGAAATACATAATTTTAAAAAAACTGGAGTTGTCTAATAATTTTGGCCGGTAGTGTAAAAATATAATGGAAAGGGGTGTAAGACAAGGATGTGTTTTCTCAGCGAATTTATTCAACATACGCAGTGAGGTAATTCGGATAGAACTAAAAATCCTGTCTGGATTCATGATTGGCTATCAGCAATCTTAGAAATATAAGATGTGTAGATAATACAGTGCCGATAGCAGTGATGGAAAGCAAATTGCAAAACATCCTACAGAATATAGAGAAGCAAACTGAGAAGAAAGAATAAACATAAGCTAAAAAAAAAACACAAAAAAACAGAAGGCATAGGCATCAGCAAAAAGAGGAGCCCAGAATAAAGATTACAGGTTGGAGGTAATAAAGCCAAGCAGTTACAGAATTAAAAACCTAGGATGTGTTGTAATAAAGAATTGAAATAGCGGCACTGAGATCCGAATGTCTAATTCTGATACATAACAATGATCGGGGCCTCCTGACACGGCAAAAACTCACCAGCTTGGTATATGAAACAGCCACACTAAGCATATTCCTCAGATCTCTCAGTCACTGATCATCCCTTTTTCAAGCATCTTGACAATGTTTTAAAAGCAGACGAAAATGCTGACACGGTATCAACAAATTATTGTATTCAAAACTTTGAGATTTATTATAAAGGCATAAATAAATTTTTAACTTGACGACAAAAATGTATGTAAGAAAACTTACTTTTACTAATTTAAACATTTTAAATATATGAATTCAAGAATGAAAAGCTGATTCTAAAATAGGAAATTATTTTTTGAATAACCTCGTATTTGTAAAGTATTAGCAGTAATATTAATTAATATGATTTTTAAAAAAATATCCAAGTTTATTTTATATTGTGACAAATGAAATATTAACGATATATTTTAAATTACTAAAATAATTTTGTTTATTGTAATCCACAGAGGAAAATGGCAGAGAATTAGAAATATTTTCAGTTTATTAAGTATTTTTATTCTTAGAAAATTAAAAATCATGGCGAAACGTAAAGTGTAGCTTCTGGAGAATCTTGTGATATTATTAGCGTAAGGCATCAAAATTGGTTTGCAATTTAGGGGCAGATATTTCTCGCTGGATATTAATTAAGTAGATCAACCAAAACTGTTACTAAGGATTAAAGTAAGACAAC
>JBBBDQ010000280.1:1375000-1402500 GCA_037127315.1 Ascarosepion bandense
CACACACACACACACACACACACACACACACACACACACACACATATATATATATATATATATATATATATAATATGCATACATTAATGTGAAGAAAAAACAATAAGAAATTTATTGTTCTTGAACGTTTATTTTTCATTTTAGACGACTCAATACAAAAGTAGAGCTAAATAAAATATAAGTAATAAATATTTAATTCAAAATTTTCGCGACACAGATATTCCCATGTTCCGAAATAATATTTAAAGTATGACTCCATTATCAAGCGATCATTTTTGGGATGACTGAAGGATTTTTTCCAGTATTGAGGTTTTTTTTACTTACTTACAAGGTATAAATATGTTCTGGTTTCAAATTACAGTCATATTCTTAATCTTAACGTGTCCGTACTAAATGGGTTCCAAGTTTATCGTTATTTACTATATTTTTACACGACTATTTTTATTTTATTTTCCACCCACCTAACATTTTATTTTAAATTTATTTTATTATTTATAATTTGTAATTGTCTATTTATTTATAGTTATTTTTAAGTCGTTACTCGACTCGTTAAGTCGATTTTTTCTCATGTATATTAGTGTTTATATTTTCTGTTTTTTTAATTTAATTATTATCTAGTGTCATTTCTTTTCTAAGGTTTAGTAATTTTTTATTTTTCATACTTCTGATAATATATAATTGTTCATGTAAGCACATGTTTAAAGACCTACATGTTCGTATTTTTTAAATATTTTCGATTTTTCCCTGGAGATTTTATTAGTTTCCTTTAAGTGTCAGAAATACCTAGCTAAAGAGATCTGGTTTCTGCAATTGGTTTTCTTAAAGGAATAAAAGTGATGAATCTACCTTTGCTTAAATTTATACTTTGTGCTACTTATGTAATTCTTTTAATATATGGATTCTCTATCGATGAGATAGGACGTTGTTAAATTACAGACTCACTAAGGCATTTATAATTTAATGGGTTTTGTTTTCTGAATTCTACAATTCCAAAATTTTTCTTTATTATTATTTTATTTTATTGTATTAGTTTTATCATATTTTTGTTTCTGGTCTGAATGTTTGTGTCTTATTTTTTATTATTCTTACCCTGTTATCATTATAACAATATCATAATTTTAAAGCGTTTTATTGAAAATTTTGCTAAGTGATAAGTTTTTTACGATTAGATGAAAAATTTGTATACTAGATTACTTGCAGGCCAACATTATTTTAAATAACATTTTCTATAAAACATAGAACAAAACAACATGAGTAAAATTAAATTTTGGAATCTTCTTAAAAATATTCCATACCAAAACAAGGAGGAATTTTACATCTGTTTAATGGCGAAAACTGAAAACTTCATAAAGATAATTCGATGGAAAGCCTTCTAGTTTCTTCCGGAAAATAACCAAGAACAATCTGATGTATTGGGCATCAAGAGTAAATAAATTCATCATATATAGAAAAATTAGTTCCCTTCGAGCTCGACTCACTGAATGTAATTAAACATATCGCCTTACATTATCATAAAACTAACCGGATAGTAAAATAAATAAAGAATACAGATAAAATATTAGTCAAGTCTGCTAAAACCGACAGCTTTTATAATCTATCAGCAGATGATTATAATTCGTTAACCATGAAGGACCTGAATAAAAATATAAGAAGGTTAACATTATCAATTTAAATATGATAGAATCCATAAATAATACCAGTAAAGAAATAACGGAAAATTAAAAATCAGTAACAGGGTTGGAACACTCATTCAGAAAAGATGCTACATAACCGCCAAGGACTAAAACCCGATTTCGGGGAAAATCCGTCAACAAAGATTATTAACCCGACCAAACCCGAAACTGGAAAAATTAATAAAAACTAATTGAATGAATCAACTGAAAGATCAGTAATTATCTGGAATTAAACCTATGAATTATTACCAAAGAAGTTACAAACTTGTTCTGAAGGATTGATGAAAAATCTGAATATACTCTGATCCGATTTGATACTGAGGATGGCTACAGGTCAATAACAATAGAACTATTTAAGTCTGCATTAGATTTTACTAACATATACAGATACATAACTGATAAGGAATCCACCAAAATTTTAAATGCAAAAAATTTCTACTTATCCATAGGAAAGTACAATGAACAAAAAGTAGTTATGATAACTCTGACATGCCAATTGTGTAACTCGACTCAGCAGATTCCAAAGCCCTCAGAGTTTATTCCTTTTATATAAACTAACTGCATTCTAAGAAATTGACATTGAAGATATTGGAATGTATAGAGACCATGCCCTTATGGCCGTAAAGAAATCTACTAATTTTAAAATGGATAAGATTAGAAAACTTACAAATACATTTTTAAGAGCCTAAATCTACAAGTAAATATTAGTACAAAAATATGGAAAACAAGCTTCTTACATATAACTTTAGACCTAATGAATAGTATACATAATGAACCATTACAGATCCCCTAATAATAATTCTCTATATATCAATAAGTTAAATCATCCTTTTTCTATAGCGAAACAAATACCCCTATCCAATAAAAAATGGATCAGTAGAAATTTCACAAAGAATAGTCTTCGAACTTAGCAAATTTTATTGTAAGTCTTTGAAATATTAGCCATAATTTCCCCGATATTAATATAATAATAAAATTGAAAGAATACATAGTAAAAGAAATCGTAGTAGAAGAGATTTTTGTATACACCCACTTGCAACTAAATGATTTATTGTAATTGATGATAGAATTTCGTGAACCAAACGAAAAACATTCCCACAAAAATACCTACAAACACCTAACAAAAAAGAAATACTAAACAAGCAATCATACCAGAGCAAAAAATGATAGACCTAGTGAAAATTAAAAAATTGAATAAAGAACGATTTTGTAATTGTTGAAATCCGGAAAACTGTCCATTAAATGACAAATGCCTTACTGAGTTTTAATTTACCAATGAACTATCTCATTGATAGCGATTTTAACAAAATTTACATGGCCAGCACAAGAATAAATTTAAGTAAAGATGGAGCCAGCACCTTTATTTCTTTTAGAATACTAATTGCAGTAACAAGATATTTTCAGCTAGAGATTTCTTGCAATTAAAGAAAATTAATAAAGCTTCCATGGTAAAATGAAAATTATTAAAAAAGAAACAGGAAAAATATAGGTTTTCCAAGGACTTTTGTGCTTACATGAAAATTATATATCAGAAATATGAAAAATAACGATTTACTAAAAGATATACAGTGTTCTGTAGACACTGCTTCTGTTTTCCTGACTGCTGGAAGTCCTCTTCTGTGCTTACTTAAGTAAAGACTCAGAGGGACCCTCAGATCCATCAAAGTATTACCCTATCAACCTCCTACCAATTTTCGTGTTAGGGCCTATTATCAATGCTGAAATAGTTCAACATCTGCCCATGAATTATTCTCAGACAGACAGTACGGATTCCGCTTTATCAGGTCTACTGCCGATATGCTAACAACCATCACGGAGTACATATACCAGACCCTCGATAAATTCAGCGAGGCTCGTGCTGTTGCGCTGGATATCTCCAGGGATTTTCACAGGGTTTGGCACGTTAGCCTTCTGCGTAATCTATAGGATTATGGTATCACTGAACACTTGCTTGATCTGGTCCAATCTTTCTTATCTGACCACATAATGAAGGTAGTCTTGAATGAGCATGACACCACATCCTACCGCACGAACGCTGGTGTCTCCCAGGTCTGTATCCTAGGCCCAACGCTCCTTCTAATCTTCATAAATGATCTCCCAGACGTGATTAAATCCAATGTAGGCATCTACGCAGATAACACCACCATTTACTCCCGCATCAGTAAGAAATCTGGTGAGGCAGACGAATATAACTTCGCTACTGATCTTGAGAAGGACCTCCACATAGTGGGGGACTGGAGCAAGAAGTGGTTTGCAAATTTCAATGCTTCTAAAACGAAACTTCTATATTTCAACCATAACAGGCAATCCCTTCTGTCACCCATAATCATGGACAAAGCAAGTCTCCTTGAAAGCAATACACTTCACCTTCTCGGCCTTAACCTATCCTCCGATCTCAAGTGGAATCACTACATTGAATCAATAGCTAAATCCACTGCTAGGAAGGTTAGGTGACTGTGTCGGGCGAGGAAGTTTTTCCCACCTGAATCCATCTTGCTAATGAGCAAACCAACTATCGGACACTGCATGGAATACTGTTGTCATATCTAGTCAGGTGCCCCTGCTGTTCGTCTCAGTGTTCTCGACAGGCTCCAAAGAAGAATCTGTAAAGTGACTGGTCCCGATCTGGCCTTTCGACTCCAGCCACTTTCTCACGGGGGGGGGGGGGTGGCTTTCTTCTGTTTCTTCTACAAATATGTTCATGGCTTCTGCTCTGAAAAACTTAGGTCACGGTTGCCCCCTCTACAAGAATTTACTCGGGCAACCAGACTGGCAACAAGGTCTCACCCATTTACAGTTAATCCAACCAAATGTGGTCGACAGTTCTACTCCTTCAGCTTCTTTTCTCGCACTTCCCGCATGTGGAACTCCCTTCCATATACATGTTTTCCTGGCGGCTACAACCTCCAGGAATTTAAATTCAACTTTAAACCCAGTCTCTTATTCACTTGACTCCAATCCTTCCTACACCACACTGCGTATCTTGTTTTTCCCTTTCTCTCAACCTTCGCAACTGTCTTCACTCCTGTTTCACATCCTTCTCTTGCCCTTTTTCTGTCACCCTCTATAGCTGGTTCGTCTTTCTTTTTACTCTTCTTCTGCCTAAAACTTTAACTCTCTTGTGCAGCCCGCTGCACATCAAGGGTGGTACCGCCTTGCTTGGGGTGAAATGATTAAAATACAAAAAATTAAAATAATAGTTAACATTTAGAAAAGAAATAAAGAAATTTAAACATTAATATACATGATAAAAGAGGAAAGAGCGATAAATTTGAAATGATTTTAGCACGGACAAGTAAAGAATTAATATATGACCCTGTAATTTGAGAACCTTACCAGAAGCTATTTATACCTTGTAAGTCAAAAAATCCTCACTCTTTGAAAATTTTTTTCCCTTAGTCATTAAAAAGATGAAGTCATAGTTAAAATAAGATTCCGAAACATGGAAAATTCTGAGTCGCGATAATGTCGAGTTAATTAACTTGCAATAGTATATATATCAGTGGAACCTGTTGTATGCGACCACCCCTACTGCCACCAAAACAGGTCGTATACGGCAGGTGGTCGCTCACTAAAGAGTCGTAACCGATCATCTCCACGATCGTGTATTACACTCTCCAGAATGTATATATTTTAGTATTTTACCATGTACTCTGGTAATAAATTAATGAGAGGATAAGATGGCCTAACTTTGAAAAAAATATTCACCATATTTATTTTTTAACATTCAAAACGTATTTACAGCAGTTAACAAAATAAATACTATAAAATTATTTATTCACACTCGTGTAAGCTTAAAAAATAAGTTATTGCATTTTGTGCGGTGTTTTTTTTCTAGTGTCACCACTTCGATTCTAATTGATGTTGATTTCTTATAAAATATGTACTTTGCAAAAGTTCGCGATGTATACGTTTTCAATTTTTTCTTAGACGTGCGTAATAGTAAAAGAGAATCTGCTATAATATATGGAAAAATAAACAAACATACAAGAAAAAAATGACAACGATAAGAGGAGAGAGAGAGAAAGAGAGAGAGTAAAACGATTGAGAAAAAATAACGAAAGAGATAAACATTGAAAATTTAAATTTCACACAGATGGGTTTTTTCTCCTACGTCCGAATTTATCTAAGTTGGTAGAGAAACCGACAAATCTCTTGAAATTGTCAAATGTAATAAGTAGATGTTAATACCAGACAGCCGCCGTTTGACCATCGCCATTTCAACAAATAATAAAAATTTGACACTTCACTACAATAAGAAAACAACGAGAAAGTGTTTCTTGTTTAGATTAAAGGAAAATGAAATAGATTACTAAATTAAATTCTCATAATTTAGAAGTTAAAACTGTACTGCCAAAATGAATTTTTGTTAAAGGAGTCGCTTGACCAATGATATTTATTCTTTCATGCTGGTCGGTGGCCGCGTTTTGGAAGAGGTCGCTCACTGGGTGTCAATTAACATTAACTATTCGTCCGTGTATAGAAAAACGGATGGTCGCTAATAGCAGATGGTCGCTAATAGCAGGTGGTCGCTAACGACGGGGATCGCATACACCAGGTTCTACTGTATATATGTAGGTTAAAGTAAAAAAAACTTATGTCACTCTAACATGTTTTACTTTTATTAAAGCTTCTTCGGAGACTGAAAGAAAATTAGAGTAAAGATAATTTTCTCTAAGCAAACAGATAATAGAAAGATATGATTAAATTATAGTTATCTGAAATTTAAATAAAAATATATCAAGATGTGCTGATTGTTAGATGGACGTAATACATGGTGTTACATTCCACATCGTCTGTGACTTCATTGACAAACCTCTAAAACGAGTTGAATCAATTAAGAACATTAAGAAAAGAAGTAAGCATCAATGCTGACAACGGTCAGCATTCAACAATTTTCCGTCGTCGTCGCGCAGATTTCTATGACATTGGCGGCAAGGCGCTCCAATAAATTCTCTCGTCTAATTAACGATTTGGCAACGGCCGTTTTGTCATGACTTCCACTAAAGCGCACAAGTAATACACAATTAATTATGTTATTGAGAAGACGTCATCAGGAGAGAAGTGTCGCTTTGTTCGACAAACTAGGACACAAACCGGCAGCTTTCGACACGAGCTTATAATGACTTTCTGCTTTTTACTCTTCGCTTTCATACTTGTACTATTTAAACTAATATTCCAATAAATAATTTTAAGTAAGCATTTATATACTCATAAACACATATCTATGTAGATATCTATATCTTTATTTACAAGGAAATAGAGAGAAAAGGCTTTATTGTATGTCTATAGAAAATAATCATTAATATATTAAGGTGTGTGTTCCGACAAATATTTAAGAACGTAGCCAGATTGAAGTTTATCATATTTGGTGTATATGGCAAGTTTTAATGAGAAACATTTTCTTTTATTTTTCATATCTCTTCATGACCTGGCCGATTATGACTTTCCACAACTTCCTATCATTTGTTGTTTTAAGTAATTTTAAAATTTACTATACTACATTGAATTCGTACGAACCTGTTGGTAGATTTTTTTTTTAATCATATCACCCCAAGCAAGGCAGTTCACTGCCACTATAGCGCAGGGGTTTACATAGGGCTATTGGGTATAGGAAATGTCAGAGAGAGGGTGATAGACGAGTTAGGAGGTACATAGGGAGAGTGTTGGAGAGAATGGGCGCGAGTTAGTGTGTTAGGAGGTGTCTATTGACCTTACATTTAAACTCCGGGAGGTTGTAGCCGTCGGGGAAGCAAGCATGCGGAAGGGAATTCCACAGGCGGGAAGTGCGAGAAAAGAAGCTGTTGGAGTAGAAATTGCGGTTACATTTCATCGGTTTCACTGTAAAAGTATGGGACTTAGTTGCCAATCTAGTATCTCGTGCAAACTCACGCCTAGGGAGCACCAGTGATTTAAGTTCATCCGAGCATAAGCCGTGACAGTACTTATAGAAGAGGCACAGGGAAGCCACGTCACACCGGTGATGTGCAGGTGGTGTAATATACATTGACTCGGAATAATCAATCGAAGAGCCGAGTTCAAATTCCAGTCAGGTACATTTACATTACATTCACTAATACGTAAAGAGACTTGGGATAGTTATGGTTCACTTTCCTCATTTCAGCTAAAGTTAAATTAGCAAAGCATTTAAAAAATTGTGGTTGAAAAATTATTGTTATACTAAAAAGAAATCTTTGTTAACACAGTATACACTTCCAAAAACGAAAAATATTCCTACAAACCCAAAATATGATTCAGCTTTAAATAACTCACAGATTTTTCATGAGCCGTTTAAAAGCAAAACCAATCAATCATTTGATATCTTTAAGTTTGTTACTTGTGTGATGCTAGATTCTCCGATATATCTTTCTTCATTCAGTCAGTCACTTAAGTGTCATACGTGATACACAATTGGGCGATCATGTCTCGAAAGACATATGACTGACTGGGCAGAAGATTATCCCACAGTAGGTTATCATTAATTTCTGCGGTAGACTGGTTGCCAGCCAATGCTATAGAAGCAAATCTGTCCTGTTGTTTAACCCATAAGTGAAGGGAATGTGTATAAAATAAATGTAAGAGATTCCGAACCGATATCCACTGCACCACAACGCACAACATATCCCAAATATTTCAGTTGCTTCTTTCTGAGTATAATTGCAATTATAACATTTTTATCTAAAGTTCTACGTTGTTTTCATATTCAGAAGAAATGCATCTCGACCCCCTCTTCATCTGTTAACGTTCCTTGCCATGAAACATGATATTTTAGTAAACTTTCTTGTTCCATTTAAATTTTTCTTTTGTTTAATTACTTTGCTTAGTTTTAAGTAGGCGGTTCTCACTTTTTTCAAGCGTCTTCGAATATTTGCGTCACATTTTCTATTGTTTGTTTCACCAGTACTCAGATGGTTAAATTTATTCACATTTGCTGTTAATGTCCCCAATACACCTCCCAACATCTTGGGTTGTATTTTTTTCTGATAAACATGCATTATGTGTTTTTAATTAACACTTAGCTTTTTCTTTTAGTTTCCTTTTAAAACGAGTTCTTATATTTTTCTATCAGAATCTGTTATCAGTCAGGCGCCATAAGATCAAGGGGGGGATTGTACAAAATAAAGATGTCATTAAGAAATTGCTCTCAGGTGCTTCTTTACGCTTTCGTGCTTTTGAAAGTAGGCAGAAATGTTCAAAATAAATGACTATTGTTCAATTGAAGACCCCTGTCTCTATAACTATTCTATCGTCAAGTAAAGCGTGGGTTTTTCTCAATCATAAGAACAATGTGTCACAGTTTTTTATAATAAAATTGTTACAACGCCAAATGACTAATCATATTACGTACAGATTTGCACATTCATTTACATCTAACTCACTCTCCTCATCTCTCTCACTGTTTAATACTGGGATTTCATATATATATGAATGGGTTAGTGTTATATATATATATATATATATATATATATAATGTGAAATAAATCTGTTTGATGTTTCCACACATAATTTTCTGGTTTTTCAACATCATACCTTCTCTACACGGTAACTCAGTCGTTACTAATCCCAGTATCGACTTGTATGCCATACGTCAATTGTAATTTTCGTCATTTTTAATCACACAGATCAACCTCTCTTGACGCTCACGAAGAACATCTGATTCTCCAGCAATCTAAATTCAGCGATAAAAAATGAAATTAACGCAGTAACTGTTTCCACATAGCGACGCACTCAGCTTAAAATTGTACGTAATATGTATCTTTGTTTCCACACACACACACACACACACACACACACACACACACACACACATATATATATATATATATATATAATAATGTAATGTGATGTGACTGGCTGATATATATATATATATATATATATATATATATATATATATATATATTCGGCTACTTATATGGCTGGATATGTTCTGGTTAGATTATATGAAATCTTTTATTGCCTGTATTGATGACATATTTCGTAACACATCATAAACTAAAAGAAGTACCGCGTCTGTAGTAAGCTTACACAGTCATCAATTCTTTTCTCTCAGGTTTGACAGGAAATGGAAAATTCCCTCACATATAATGGAGTGACATGAGACAACAGAGAAGGAACCTGAGAATCCTATGGACTGACATGTGAGTAACGTGGAAGTATTTAGGAGAACGAAAAAGTGTGTTGATACATAGAAACTAAAAGAGACTGTTGAAATTTCTAAGACAAACAATGAGGAAAGAGGGATTGACAAACTTGACACTCATATGACATATTTGAGGTCAAGAGGAACAGCTGAAAGTTGTGAATAATCTATCTAACAAGTCTCTTTATATGGCGGGGTAAGAATTGTTTAGGATAAGAAGTTTTGGAGACCCATCATAATTTATGTCCTGACAGGCATGGTACATATAACAACTACAAAAACAACAACAACAACAACAACAACAACAACAATAATAATAATAATAATAATAATAATAATAATATTTTGTCTATGTAACGCTAAAGATGTTAGGGGAGATAAAAAAAAACATGAAATGGAGCCATGACAACACACCACGACCTACCTTACGTCTTCCTGAAGAATTGGTAGGTAGTGAGACTATAGCAGAAATAGAATTATGCTGAAAAATGACACAATACTACTACTACTACTACTACTACTACTACTAATAATAATAATAATAATAATAATAATAATAATAAGAAGAAGAAGAAGAAGAAGAAGAAGAAGAAGAAGTTAAAATGAAGGCTGTTGTGAAATGCCAGTCATGCGAAGCTCACGAGATCCATCCAGGCGTCACTAAGTGTGCCTCCTCGGTTCATCTTAATCATTATTAACAATTAATCCAGAAATTCCCAAACTAATCGTAATTATCTATACACATAATGCCACTATTTATGGAATACTTCCAAAAATTACGAAGATCCTTACAACTGATGCCTCCTCTGATCTATCTCTAACAACACAATGAATAACTAACTGACTATTTTCCCAAGCTGATTTTCCTTGTCATGATTAGCAGTTGCACACTGAAGGACATTCCGGACTTTGAACGGCCATAGGCTATCAATTCAAATTTATAGCGCAAGTAAAATTCCTTTACAGGATCCACTGATGAAGGAAAATTGGTCGACTTATTACATCATCTGAAGGAAGGACACGTTACTTTCTGCTATTATTTATATTTACAAGAGTTACGTTAATAAGTTGTTTGAAGCTGCTCAGTTTGTACTTTCCAGGATCGGCACTGTTCAAAATCGTTTATGCTGTCTTGTGGAGAGAGACATATTAAGCATTCTGCAGATTAATTCACTCAAACGAACTGCTATCGATATTTTGATGTTCAGATTTACCGTTTTCTTTAGTTCCGCCAGTTCAGGCATTTACAGCTAGAACACACAATGCTATTTCATCGAATTGAATTACTATCATTTACCCCGTATACGATATGTAAGGATAAATATGTACTCAGTTTTTCTACCAAGTACTGATACTGTATAGAACAAATTCCTACTTGGATTCTGATGTAATGACTATGTAATGAATATGCATACACCTTGGTTCCCACTTACAGTAATGTGACTGGCTGATGTCAGCCATAAATGCAATCTACGGCGAGGGCGCAGAGAGGTCTACGTCCATACAACTAGAGGTCTATGTCCATAAGTATACCACTACAGGTCTTCGACTACAGTTCTACGACTATTAGTCTACGACTATTGACTAGGCCTACGTCTCAGGATACTGCATACAAGTACCGTCCATTACATCTACGTGCTAGGTTGTACTACCCGGTTACATTTACCTAAACCGCTTAGCTACCTCGAATCAGATACCTTTCCGGGACATATCAGATTCTTTCCTGAACACTAGAATCTTACCCTCTTCAATTCATGCTCGCACCCATTTTCTCAAACACTCTTCCTATGTACCTCCTTACTCGTCTATCACCCTCCTTCTGACATTTCCTATATCCAATCGCTCTATGTAACCCCCTGCGCTATAGTGGCAGTGGAAGGCCTTGCTTGGGGTGAAATGATTAAAAATATTGCTATCTTTCCTCCTTTTCTGCATAATTTTCCTTTTCTACTTCATACTCTTTCAATTATATTCAATACTCATCTACTAACCACTGGAATCTAGCTCTCTCCCCTCCCCTGTATAACCTTCCCTTTCTCTCCACCTATGTATCTGTCATCGCACCTGCTTTCTCAGCTTTCTATTGTTCCTTTCTAACTAGCTTGTACTCCTCGCTCTTTTCTAATTAATCTTTATACATTTATGTAGCCCCCTGCACATCAGTGGCGTTTCTGCCTTGCTCGGGGTGAAATGATTAAAAAAAAACCAAAAAAAAAACCTCTTCATAAAAGTGACGAGTAAATTTGTAAACTTTATTGTATTTTCTATCTCCATAATTTAACGATTAAAATAGTCTACTAAATATTGATTTTTCAAATAATCCCTGTTTTCGTCACTGCTCTTCACCATATACTTTTATATATAACTTGTACATTTGTCTAACCGATGAATAGCATCTACATACAATTGTCAGTCGTTAAGTACCAATGACATAAGCCAAGAAACGGCACTAACTTGCTTTTAGTAGATTTTATTAGTGTCAACTGATACCTTTTTAAATGAAAATATCTGAACTGTCTCAAATATTTTTAACACTTTTATTGGATTTGATGATTGTTAGCTAAAAGAAGTAGCCGTCACAAGGATAATGGTAAACGATTCTGGCAAAGGTCACTGGATAAAGATGAATTATTTTTATACAAAGGTGACAAGACAAAGGACAATGTCAGTGGTCACTACCAGAAGAAAAAAGTAAACCCACCGTGTGTTCCAAGAAGACAGTCTGGCAGAGACACGAATGGGAATATGCATTTATACTGTTCATCTCCACCTAATCTTGATCTGTCTCTACATCGCCGATCTATAGCAGTAGATTACAACAAATGTTTCTTACTGCTACAAGAGTCTCATGGCATTATTTCTTGGGTGAAGATCTGGCCAGAGAATTATTTTTGAAACCACAAACGTTTGACTGAAAGAAGCTGTATTACCTTGTCTGTTTCTTCAACGATAACGATCGTCTATACAGACAAACTACGAGCAACGAATACATATAATATAGATTTATATTTTCATTTTTCTTCAGTGACGGTTGTGTGGCGTATTCAGTAGTAGTATTCAGAGGGAATCACGCACATACGACGGAGATGTCGGAAGTTGTCTTCTCTTCTATGCGCTCTCTCTAAGTCCGCTCGGTGTTCTGTGGCTTTCTGCTTGAAAAAAAAAACCGCGTTATTAAGTGTTTAAATTTCATCAAATTCCGCTTAATTGCGTCATCTATGGATAAGTACATCAATTTATGATTTTCGTCGTTTATTGCATTTGTAACCGGTAGCATTTGACGTCATCACTGTCTTGTTTGTCATTGTTTGAGACGTCAGTCATACTTCTGTCGGATCATTACGATTTTTTTATGCCAGTTTGCCTTTGATGTAAACACATTTTTGTTTGTCACTGTTTACATTACTGCCTTTGAACGAAATCATATTTCTGTGGGTCACAGAAATATATTACACTCCTCTTTTACCCATTTTTCAATATGTTCAACAATGAACATTATATTATATGAATTAGTAACATTCAAATGTCTCGTGGCAAAATTTGGGCCCAATCAGATAATTAGTTTACAAATTACAGTTATGTAGATGTTACTGGTGCAAATTTTCAAAATAATCGAAAATTCTTAATTTCGTCTGTTGGTAAAGCATTGATTTCTGGTGGGAAAATACGGTTCAAGCAAAGCAATGGCTTGACAAAAGTTATTCTACTGTGATCCGGCGAAAACAACAGCTAAGAGTTGGTATACTGACTTTAAACGCAGTCGTACAGGCACAAAAATGCTCAGGTCGCCGAAAATTGGCAGTGGTACCAGAAAACACCAAAGAATTCACATAGTCGTTTTGGCCGGTTGTAAGTTGAAGTGGAGTGAGATAGCAGAGAAGTTGAATATATCAGTATTGTTTACAATTGTTTCAACGCAACAAGAAGTAGTTTTTGCGTAAATATGTGACAATGAATGAAACACGAATCCATCACTTTACTCCTGAGTAAAATCAGCAGTCAGCTGAGTGGACAGCAGCAGGTGAACGCCGTCCAGAGCAATCAAAAATGCAAGCACCAGCAGGCAAAATTTTGGCCTCCGAATTTTGTTCATTAATTACCTTGAGAAAGGAAGGACCATCAATCACGAACATTATATAGCATTATTAATGCGTTCGAAGGAAGAAATTGCCAAAAAACGGCCAAAAATGAAGAAGAAAAAAGTGATCTTTTACAAAAACAACGCAACATGTCATAAGGCGATCGCAACGATGGCAAAACTACATGAATTTCACTTCGAATTGCTTCCGCATTCACCCTATTCTCCAGATATGACCACCAGCGACTACTGGCCGTTTGCAGACCTCAAAAGAATGCTAAAAAGATTTGGATCCAGTAAAGAAGCGATATCGGGAAATGATGCGTATTTTAAGGCCAAAGTCAAATCGTTCTTTAAAAAAAGGCATGGAATTGTTAGAGAAGTCTTGTAATTAGTTATCACCCTAGAAAGAGACTAGTGTAAATAGATAAAGTCAAATTTTGCGTAAAAGTTTCTGTTTTATTAGTTAAGTCGGGGATTAATTGAGTTATACGAGATTATTGCCTGCTCAGAGCGCACACTGTTAGTAATCTCCGATTGAACCCTTAACAATCGTTCAGATCATATCCGCTGGCATTATATTTACAAAGTGCTAGACAAAACATTCGCTAGTTACTTTAGTTGTATGTTTAGGCTTCTGATTTTTTTTTTACGACAATCTTATCTTATTTCTACCCTACAACGCTTCATACTTTTCGAACTGCTTTGTGTCTAAAAATTCCATTTTCGTTTCTTCAGAGCCGAAAATGATTATTAAGCACTTCTAAATGCTCTCAAGTGAACTTCATTCAATTTCTCAAAAGTTTTGTATCAGGTTTTTATTTCCTGTGGGTTTAGTACCATTCTTGTGTAATCCATTACAAATATTTCATTTAGCCATCAATATTCCAGCTGTTTTTGAATCAAGTTGCATTTCCGTTCATATTTGGTGGGTGGGGGAAACATTTTTTATTCTTTTAGTATCGTGCTAATTAAATGTGAAGAAATGTTCAGTTTAGCGTCGGTTGAAAAAAAAGTTTTTGGTGGTGCCAGCCAAATTACACTTGAGAATAATCAATTCAATGTTGGAATAGTTAACTGATCGGCAATGGCCTCGTAGCTGAAGGCATTATTTCGCTTAATTATGTCGTCATTCTATTGTTGACAGCTGTTTGACTTTAACCAAGTCGGTTTCGTTGTCAAATGATAAAGTAATGTATGACGACGGTCATGGCGTCACAGCCAAGTGAAGTATTTGCTGAAAATTGCTCTTTAACTGAAAAAACCCCAAGACTTGCAGTCCTGCTTAGAAGGTTTTCTGATATTAGATTCTTTCGTTTATATTTTATTTTACATACCTTGCTTGAGTACGAAATTGTTAAACAAAGAAAAGTGAGAAAATTTCTCGCTCCAATCAAGAAAGAATTTAAGAGAAATTTGGTTAGAATTTTATTTAGGAAGTCAATTGGGCCTAGAATTTTAAAAATCTCTCAAAAATCTACACAAATCGTTCTTCATATTTTCTAACCTTACGTTGTTTGGCTGTTTAAATTATCGTACTCTCAATTCTTATTGATTTATTTAAAATATAATCGTTTTTATTATACGTATAGATGAACACGGGTTTTGTTCATACATTACTCTAAGATAAACATTAACAACATTTTTACTTGAGTCAAGGGGAAAAAATTAGTCGTGTGTATTTTTAGTTTTTTTTTTTTATAAGTAAAGCATTGGAATTAAACTTGAGTTTCTATAAATTAACATTTGTGGTGTTTGTAATTTGGGATATTGATGAGGACTCTTCGTTTTTATTCTTGAATCTATAGGTAAAATTTGCCGTCTTAATGCATGAGGCGATAGGTAAACATAAGTGAGGTGATAGGGAAAATAGGATCACGTTTTTTATTTAAATCTATTGGTCAGAAATGGTCATTTATACGTTGAAATTATTGCAAGTTACTTGCTTTTGTTCTTGTTTGTTAGAAAATCAACATTCGTAAATTTTACCTGTGTTAAAGCATCAATCTCTAGCGCCCTTAGGAAACATACACCGGTCCCACCACAAAACCGCATTTATTCATTAAGCATCACAGTTACAGCTATATACGAGAACATCTAAAACGAATATGAAATCTTTAAGTTAAAGAATGCTTTCAATAGGGATATTGTTATGCCTTGTACCATAACAGGTATGCACATTTATAGTTACATTATTTGTTTAAAGTTGACACATAAGATTGAACTCATGGGTTAATTGAGCTATTGTTAACAATTATGTGTATCAAAATCATACACATGGCCCAAATGTTCAGACAAACAGGATGGAAATCTTTGCATTAGTAAGCGAGAAAAGCTTGCTTACCACAGCTCTGCGACGTAGGGTAGACTGGTTGATAGCCAAGGCTATAGAATTTCACAGGCGGGAAGTGCGGGAAAAGAAGTTGATGCAGTAGAAGTTGCGGTTATATGTTATTGGTTTCACTGCAAATACGTTGCATCTAATTGAGTGGGGGCACCAGTGAACTAAAGTCCTCGGAGCAGAAGCCGTGAAAGTATTTGTAGAAGAGACAAAGGGTAGCCACATTACGCCGGTGAAAAAGTGACTGCAGCTGAGCTACTAAATCGGGATTGATTACATTGCAAATTCACCGCTGAATTTTACCAAGAACCCCGAGGTGAATAGTAGGGACACCCGATCAGATTTGACAGCAGTATTCAATACACGGGTGGATGGTAGATTTATATATGTGCAGGATGTAAATTTCACAAGCGGAAAGACATGCGTTGTTCCTTCAAAGATTAGCATTCGAAATATGTCCCTTTATCTGTGTTAGCCGACTGACGTTAGTATTAAAATGGTATGGGAATATTATTTTATACAAAAGACCTAATTGTGATCCCTTTCAATAAACTAAGACTAAAATTGGAAATTTCATAGCAATCAGAAACATTATTTAACGAATAAAAATGCCGATGAGAATAAAAATAGGAAGGTCAATGTGCGTGACGTGATTCATTAGTTTTTTACACATCGAAGCCAATCTATTTGGCAAGGAATGACTATCGTAGTACCAATTTCAGTTCTGTATCTTTCATGAACGTAGAAAAGGTCTATGCACTGTTAGCTTAAATCGAGTCAAAACGTTTTATACATTTGAGAAAAGTTTATCATCTCAAAGATAAATCTACAATATTTTCTGTTTTTATTCGAAACAATGACAAGTTAATTAAATATAGACTATCGGCCATAATTATTAAGCCACCCCAGTGTTTTAAAAAAGTTATGTATTTTATACTATTTTTGTACTATTTATTGCCAAGTGGATGAAAATAGAATGGTTCTTTTGTTAATATTGCACAATAACATGTACATCAAATGAATTTGTAAATATTTAATAATTACCTAATTTGCAGTTTCATCAATGAAAGAATGAACAAAATTTACAGTGATTCGGACGAGTTCATATTTGCTTCTTTGCCTTGTAAAATTTTGCAAAGTAATAATAACAAAAGAATCATTCTATTTTCATTTGGCAATAAATAATAAGAATTGTATGAAATATATCATTTCTATTAAAAAAACTGGAGTTGCCTAATAATTATGTCCGGTAGTGTATATATAAAGTTAAATGAAAGTCAAGTCTATGTGTGTGCGTGTGTGTATGTGTGTTTATAAATATTGCATGAAGCTCCTTCTCTTACTCAGTTTAGCTGATGACCATCCATAAAAGAAGGCAAAAAGGCATAGTAAAAAGAGAAACATTGCTAAGTGCTAGGGAGGATAAGAAGTCGGAATGATAAGGAACATAGAGGAAAGTAATAAAATCTAGAACATTATAACATATCGAATAGGAATCAACGACTACGAAAGCGTTTAGAAGTATTAAAAATAGCTGTTTTTGAAAAGTTTCTCTGACGGGGCTTTGATTACACTTGCATAATACAGAAGTAAATGAGAATGAAGTAGATTTGCATAATGACGGGTATTAGCTAGTGTAAATTTATAGAGAACAAGTATTCATGGTTCTGCATACACTTATCTATCTATCTATCTATCTATCAATCTATCTATCTATCTATCTATCTATCTATCTCGGTCTGTTCATATCTATCTATCTATCTATCTATCTATCTATCTATCTCGGTCTGTTCATAACTATCTATCCATCTATCTATCTATGTCTGTTTATATCTATCTATCTATCTATCTATCTATCTATCTATCTATCTACATCTCTCTCTCTTCCTCTCTCTCTCTCGATATATATATATATATATATATATATATATATATATTAATCGTGTCCCCCCCAAACAAGGTATTCCACTGCCACTATAGCGCAGGGGGTAACATAGAGCGGTTAGGTATGGGAAATGTCAGAAGGAGGGTGATAGACGAGTTAGGATGTACATAGAGAGAGAGAGTTGGAGAGAATGGGTGTGAGTTAGTGTGTTAGGAGGTGTCTATTGACCCTACATTTAAACTACTGGAGGTTGTAGTCGTCTGGGAAGCAAGCATGCGGAAGGGAATTCCACAGGCGAGAAGTGCGAGGAAAGAAGCTGATGGAGTAGAAATTGCGGTTACATTTCATCGGTTTCACTGTAAAAGGGTGGGACCTAGTTGCCAATCTAGTATCTCGTGCAAATTCACATCTAGGGGGCACCAATGATTTAAGTTCGTCAGAGCAGAAGCCATGAAAATATTTATAGAAGAGGCACAGGGATGCCACGTTACGCCGGTGAGAGAGTGACTGCAGGCGGTCAGCTAAGTCGGTATCAATCACATTACAGATTCTTCGCTCTATTTTGTCAAGAACCCCAAGGAGAATAGCAGGGGCACCCGACCAGATGTGGCAGCAGTACTCAATAAACGGGCGGATGGTAGATTTATATAAGTGCAGATAGATTCAGGCGGAAAGAATTTCCGGGCCCTGCACAGGGAGCCGACTTGCATAGCAGCGGATTTAGCAATAGATTCGAGGTAGTCATTCCACTTGAGGTCCGCTGAGAGTGTCAGGCCAAGCAGGCGTAGTGTTTTACTCTTCTGGAGGCAAGCCTGTTCCATGCTAATGGGAGGGAGGTGCGGTTGTCTGTGTTGGTTAATTGACAGCAGATTCGTTTTGGAAGAATTGAATTTTACGAGCCATTTCTTACCCAATCCACCACGGATTGGAGGTCCTTTTCAATCTCGGCAGCGAGGTTCGCCTTGTCACCAACACCAGATTTTTGATCGAGGCGAGAGTAAACTGTGGTATCATCGGCGTACATGCCTACTTGTGATCTTATGGCATCGGGGAGATCATTGATGTAGATTAGAAAGAGCGTAGGACCTAGGATAGATCCTTGAGGGACACCCGTGTTTGTAGGGTAGTTCTGGGAGCCATGTCCGTTTAATACCACCTTCAGTGTGCGGTTAGAGAGGAATGACTGGATTAAGTCCAAAGTGGTAAAGGAATAGGGTTTTTCCAACGAGAGAAATTGGTATAGAATAAAAAATGTCAGAAGCTGTGAATGTTTTCTTTAAAATGTATATTTATTGTTGTTATTATTCATGTTATGTTACATCAAGTGTCCATAATGGTATTTGTGTGACGATACACGTGTTTCGAGTCTAAAATTGACTCTTTTCAGGTGAATAAATTTGCGGCTTTACTTATCGAGTTCCTTTTCTTTCTGATGTCCAACTTGTTGTTTTATAAGTAAGTAGAAAAAGTAAGAAAATAAATAAATCAGTGAAATAAAATAAAATAAGATAAAATAAATCAAATGTTGGCACATTGAGTGGTCTGTGTATTTTCACATCAGCACGTGTATAAGTGAATAAACAGATAAATAAATAAACAGATGAACGAATCAGGTGCTTACCCCAATATATATATATATATATATATATATATATATATAATTGAGTTCTTTCGGTGGCTGGCGTTTGTATGCGCCGCTTATATAAAACACGCTAAAATTTCCCTTTTTTGATTGAATGCACATACTGCTAAGGTTAGCGACTCCGACTGACACCAAATTGGTCGAGTTTTGATCCCGGGTAAAAGCAAGTAGATATCTAGCTACACTGATTTTCTGCGATACAGCAAAACAGGCTTGTATGTGGATGACGTATATATATATATATATATATATATATATGTGTGTGTGTGTGTGTGTGTGTGTGTGTGTGTGTGTGTGTGTGTGTGAGTGTATATATATATATATATATATATAGCACGGATATTAAGAGATTTTGTTCAGAGATAAATAAAAGTAACAAAATCATCAGATTTTAGAAAATATTACAAAGAAAAACATGTAACTTTACGATGAATTACACGAGTACTGTTTCTCAGTAGTATTTTTAGCGCTGAACTGCAGTGAGTATATTTATTTAAACCTGAACTGCAAAGATGGCTTATTAAAAAAGTAAAGATTGTACAGTAATATATGCCATCAAGAATGGTGGGTAGTAAAATTATAGGTTTTGTTTGAAGTCGATGATAAATGCAACGAATTACAGTAGCATTATAGTCAATAATTTTTTCTCATGTACCGATCAAAATGATTTAAGCTGGAAAAGAATACATGCACTGAAAGGGTTGTTAATGCTCATTTTTGAGAAAAAGTTTTCAATGACACCAAACAAATGAAATGACACTCAATTTATCCATATATTAATCCAGTAAAATGATAATTTATGTGGAATAGGAACCTTTATTCAAGCATAAAGGATGTCTAATATGCAATAAAAAATAGGCATGTAATTGTCAATTCGAAGCAAAACATAGTTGACATAACCAAGGGTTGAAAGACTACCTAAGTACATAAAATAACAGGATCCTATATAAACACATATATTCCAATAACTTATGAAGATACGTCGAATATGATGATAAGTATATATATTTCAACTTAATATATATATATATATTTCAATTTAGCATATCTTTCGAGAGAATTATTCATTTGTTCGGCAAATAAATCCTGAATTCTTGATCTCAATATTTTTAATATAGTTACATGAAAAATCTTAAGCGGTGAAGATATGTTCCACTCATATATATTCTATCTTTTTACCAAGAGTAATATTTAGTACTAATTGTTGTACAAAGATTTATATGCCAAAATAAAATAAATAATTACAGAGCTGTATAGATAACGGAGTCTACGGCTATATCGTGTTGAATACACCGGTTCCCGTCCGATCACCAAAGTTAAGCAACATCAAGCCTGGTCAGTACTTAGATAGGTGACCATTTGGGAATTTTACTCACCGGCGTAATGATACTTTCTTGAGTCTCTTCTAAAATACTTTAATGGCTTCTGCTCCGATGAATTTAACTCACTGGTACCCATATATATGAATTTACTCGAGCCACAAGATTAGCAACTAGGTCCCACCCTTTTACTGTGAAGCCAATAAAATGTAAATGCAAATTCTACTCCATCAGCTTCTCTTCTTGCACTTCTCGCCTGTTGAATTCCCTTCCATTTACTTGCTTCCCCGACAGTTACAATCTCCAAGAATTTAAATGTAAAGTCAAGAGTCATCTCCTATCTCACTAACATGCATCCTCTCTCTCATGCTTCTTTCTCCGTCCACTCTACTCTCATCGGTATTCTCATCCTTCCTGACACCCCCTATAACCTGTCACTCTTTCTCCTAACTTTCTTCCTATATAACACCCTGCAAAACAGTGACTGTAAACTGCCTTGATTGGGGTGAAATGATTATGAAATAAATATGCTATTTCTGTGGCTTATCACCGAAGAGCGCAGCAAATATGAATTACCTGACTATTGCGTTAAATCAAGAAACAGATTGTCGCGACTGGATGTTGGCTTCAATACACACACACACACACACACACATATATATATATATATATATATTAGAGAGAGAGAGAGAGAGAGAGAGAGAGAGAGAGTGAGTGAGTGAGAAAGCGAGAGATACACATATGGGCGTTGGTTGATTTTTACTGAATTTTTTATCAGGGACAGTTGGGCACCGTCTGTAAGAAAAGTGCAACATCACGCAATTTATTCTACCAGAAATTTGAAAACGGTATGCAGTACGACTTGGCATTCGCGTTGGAAGCTCTAAAACGAACATTGTTTTGAGTGGCAATCTGTAGACAGTGTAAAGTATTATGAAACGTTTGGAGGAGTCTAATAATGACTACGAATATACGTTACATCGGAGAAACTTACTCTGATTGTTGTGTTAAAGATTACTCTGCGGTAGGAAATTAAGAATTAAAATCAACCATTTTCTTCCATTTTACAAACATTCACAATGACGTGTGAAATTCTGGTTTTTCACAAATAGAAAAAGGATTGACCATGTGCTTAAAGAAAAAGTTGAGACCGGATTTTGCAAGTAGGGGTTAAACTGATTTT
Organism: Ascarosepion bandense; assembly: GCA_037127315.1. NCBI lineage: Eukaryota > Metazoa > Mollusca > Cephalopoda > Sepiida > Sepiidae > Ascarosepion > Ascarosepion bandense. The sequence goes on from JBBBDQ010000280.1 coordinate 1,397,265, forward strand.
CTGACCAATGAAAGGGATGTGCAAGACTAACACGGACTTCGCCAGTCAGTGCGAAATATCTAGATAACAATAAAAGGACTTCTATCAGCGTCAGTCAGTCACTCAGATGGGAACAGCAAGAGACACTGCTAAAATGTAACGAGAGAAGATTCAACTCAACTCTAACATTATTTCTCTTTCTCTTTCCTTCTCGCGTGCTGATTCCTTTTTCTTCTTCTTCTACATCCATAGACTTTCCTGCTGAATGCATACGTACGTACGTACGCATATACACTTTCAACAAATTACTACTACGAACATTTATATATACACTCTTGATACGCTTAACTTTCTCATAGAATCTTGACTGCTGCCGATTCTTGTTATTCTTTCTTTTTAATAAATTCAATTTAATATTTAAAATGTGTATTCTTTCTTAGACTATTCCACATATTCCAACCTGCCGACAAACAACCTTCTGATGAACACTTTCTGATAATTCTGATGATGATAATTCTGCATAAAACTTGTAAGCTGTAGGGAGTTTGATTATGTATGAGCCAAGGCCGAAGTAAATAAGAATTAACCATCTCCCTATGGCCACAGTACTCTCTAATTTGTTGGTGAAATCTTTATACTGAACACACCTGTCTACATCATGTATTTTGAGAAGTTAGTGAGTCCTGTCTCAAGAGAGTAGCTGCTGGAAGACTCTGTGTTTGTCAACAAGATTCTGTATCATGCTGCACAAGCAGGAGAACCGAGTCATGGCTCTCAGTTAACCTCTGCCACCATTCACCATTTATATCTGGCTACCTAACTCCCCAAACGTCAAAATTCTTAACTATTTTGTAGCGCGCATGTAAACGAGAGACGAGGAACTCTTTTTGTAAAGCTAAAGATGAACTGAAGGCAAGGAATATGGCAGCAAATTAAACAATGAGACCGTCCAGAAAAGATGCAGGAGATTCCGAAATCGTCTGGCGGCCATATTTGAAGCAAATGAGGATATTAATGAAAAAGTTTAATCTTTAGTATTTCAAAATATCATCATTATTTTTATTTTGGGGCAATTTACACAACTATTTATCCATCACACCTTGCACATATATACTTATTGAACACCGTTTGATACATGGTAGACTTTCAAAACTGTAGCTACTCACGCATTTACGCATCGTTCATTCAGTAATGAATTTGAATACTCTCGGCTACTGGCGTGTGTTTCCATTGTGTATATAACAGGCTAAAATCCGCCTTCCACCGAGCACCTGTAGCTCAGAGGTAGAATCGCCGACTGATGTAAATTCGGTCTGGTTTCAATCCTGATTGTAAGGAACCGGATGTCTAAACGTACTGATGTACTGTAATGCAGCACAACGGTATACGATTATATATTTATTCAGATACTTTAATCCAAGCGGAAAAAGCACCAAGGTAAATTCCAAAAACCCGATCCTAATTAATATTAAAAATTTTATTTTAATATTAAAAAATGATACAGGAAGAGAGCTCTATGTAATAAAATATTACAGAGCAAATATAAATTAAAATAGGATTAATTCAATGATGTTGGATGATCATTTCGATATGAAAATCCCCACGGAGGATAGCACATCACCTCAGCAACAGAAAAATCCTTTCAGAAACTGGAGAAAAATCAGTCTAATTTTCCTTTTTAAATAGATTTAATCATATCAAAGAAAATAGTTCTCCCACCTATATAAATAGTTTATCCAACCACCCCAAAAATATTATAAGACAAATACCCAAGATAGTAAATAATAGGGTTAACCAATTATCATCCAATATAAAAAAATTTAACGCAAGTAAAGAAATTTACGATAAGGTCTTTCGGAAAAGCGGTTTTATTAACAAGTTAACGTATAATAAGCCTGCTATAAACCCAGAATCATCAAAAACTAAAAACACCCGAAAATGTAGAAAAAGGAAGATAATTTGGTTTAACCCTCCTTATTGTAAACTAACTAATATAAATATTGGTAAGTATTTTCTCAGATGAATTGATAAACATTTTAATAATAATAATAATAATAATAATAATAATAATAATAATAATAATCCCTTAAATAAAATTTTTAATAAATTCACCCTAAAAATCAGTTACTCTTGCACCTCAAATATAGATGATATGATTAATTCCCATAATAGGCATATTTTAACGAACTTAAATAATACCAACGTTAAATCTGGAATTGTTGATAAATGTAATTGTAATTCTGTGGATACCTGCCCGGTGCAGGGCAAATGTAAATCCACCCAAGTAATTTATGATGCCCGTATTTCTCCATCTAACAACAAAGACAATTACCGAACTTATATTCGTATGTCGGCGGGCCCTTTCAACCCTAACCAAAGATTCCAGACGGCACTATCACGTAGATTCTGGAAAATGAAGGAGGAAGGGCAGGACTCTATAATCAGCTGGAAATTAATAGGCTCAGCCTGTACCCCTAAAAATTTTCGTGATAGGTGCCGTCTATGTTTATTGGAGAAGATTCTGATTTTGAAGTATCCTCATCAGGACTTACTTTTGAATCTTAGAAAGGAATTCATTAATAAGTGCCGTCATAGGGCGGATTTTAAATTTTATATTTTTAAATTTTAATTTTTAAATTTTAAATTTTTAAATTTTAAATTTTAAATTTTAAATTTTAAATTTTATAATTTTTATGTATATGTGTATGTTTGTGTGTGTATGTGCATATTTGTATATATGTCTGTATATATGTATGTATGTATATATGTATGTGTGTATATATGTATTTATGTGTGTAAAATTTTTTTAGCTTTTTAAATGCTCTTTTTATAATATTCATTAAATTTTTATATTTTTTATATGTATGTGTGTGCGTGCATATATATAATGTACATATATGTTTGTGTGTGTGTGTATGTATATGCATACATATGTGTGTGTACATATATATTGTGTGTGTAGATTTTTTGTATATGTGTGTACATATATATGTGTGTATGCGCATGTATGTGTATATACGTATATAAGTGTGTATGGAATTATATGTATGTGTGTGTATGTGTATATATGTATATACGTATTCATAATTGAATAATTGTATGTGTGTGTGTATGTGTATATATGTATGTGTGTACTTCTATATGTATGTATAATTGTAAATGAAAATATTTTTTTTTATACCTAGCGGTATCTTTATTTAGTTTAAACCAAATGACCTAATGTTTTTAAAAAAATTATTTTAAATCCTATATCTTTTTATTCCCTTTAAAAATAATTATACCTTTTTAAGTAAAGGCCTTTTTCTAATACTTCAACGTTTTTGGGAAGTTAGGTTTTTGAATATGTCCAGCGTCTGTAATATATAAAAAATTTTTTCTTTCTTTTTTCCATCCCTTCCTTTATCTCTCTTATCTCCCACCTTTTTTCCGTTTTGCTGAAACTTACATCAATTCAATACGCCGTCCGTTCTTTTTAAGTTACAATTCTCTTTCCTTTTTTGCGAACCCAGACGATGTCAATTTTTTCTTTTCTTGTTTATTTGATTTTATTTTGTTTTATCTTTTTTTTAAAATTCCTTTGCAAATCTATTTAAAAGGGAAAATTAGACTGATTTTTTTCCAGTTTCTGAAAGGATTTTTCTGTTGCTGAGGTGATGTGTTATCCCCCGTGGGGATTTTCATATCGAAATGATCATCCACAATCATTGAATTAATCCTGTTTTAATATATATATATATATATATATATATATATATATATATATATATATATATAATCTATCGTATACAGCTCATTTCTAAGAATCAAACGCATATGATCAGATCATCCAGATTTTCTCTATAACATTAACAACCTAACAAAGCAATTTCTAAAATGTAAATACCCAATAAAAATAATAGAAGAAGCACTAAATAAAATCACCCACATAAATTGTAACACACTTCTCACATACAAGAAAAGAAAAAACAACAACTGAATTCCCATGGTTTTAACCACAATCACTATTCCCACGCACGTATTCAAAATTTAAAAAATGATTACAAGAACCTCCAATCAAACTAAAAAAACCAAAGACATTTTCGATACCTCACCCATAAATGCAATGAAACAAACACCCAAACTATCAGCTATTCTCACTTCTACCAAATATCTAAAAAATAAAAACCTATCAGGGAATTTCAAATGTCAGAAATCCCGTTGTTTAGTTTGCAAACATTTAGGAAACGATGCAGTATGTTCTCTACCCAACACCAACATCAAATTACACCCACCACGCCTCACCTGTGACAGCCAAAACATAATATATTTTCTCTTCTTTTCAATATGTCCAAATAGTAGATATATTGGTGAATCTGGAAATAGCTTTAGATTCCGTTTCAATAATCATGAACTAAGCATACGCCAAAATAACCCGTATTCACCCATAGCAGCACACTTCAATCAACCAGGACACATTAGAAAACTGCAAATGTTTACTAATAGATTCTGATTTTAGTTCTACATACTCACTCATGCTATGGTGTTAGGTGTTTTGAATCTTTATAAATATTTCAATAGTTAAACATTTTTTAGATACACTTAAAAATTTTTTCTTAAAAACAACATTTATAAGTATTATTAAAGATAGATCTACGTTTACAAATACTTTTTAAAAAATCTGTCGCTTTCTGCGTCACGTGATGTAAACAATCTCTCCACGAACGCTCCTCGCGAAAACGCTTATAATTTAAATTTTAAAATCATTTGTTTCTGATGAAAGTCCGAGGACGGTCTGAAATATCAAATATAATAGTAGAAATAAATAAATACCGTCAAAAAAATACATTTTTAAACTTACAACTTTTTAGTAGTTTTTGCTATATATATGCTTGTGTGTGTGTGTGTGTGTGTGTGTGTGTGTGTGTGTGTGTGTGTGAATTTATATGTATTGAATGATAGTGAGAGTAATAAAGTGAAAAAGCGTGCTGGGATGTGAAGTGACATGTTTTAGTGTTGACTCTAGTGCGTGTTATATCAATATTAAGCATTATGTCGGCTGAGATATATTTTTCATCCGCTAAAATGTGATTTGTCTTTCTGTGCACAAATTACTGTGTAATTCACAATGTCCACTATTAATCACACTGGAAGATGGAGAGAGAGGGAGAGAGAGAGGGAGAGAGAGAGTAAGAGACAAAAAGAAAGAGAAAGCGTGGAAGATTAAGAGAGAAGTACCAATGGAAGTGAGATAGGCATATTACATGATAAAACCTCTGCG
>JBBBDQ010000280.1:1407500-1447459 GCA_037127315.1 Ascarosepion bandense
TGCACCACAACACATATTTAGTAGTGCTTACTAAAAATGTTTCAAAGACAAATCTATTTTTCATTATCAAATAAAACAGAATTAGAAACGATGTGTAAGGAAGACCAAATATATTGCTACACCACATCATTTTGTGATTTTTTTTTGTTTATCGCAGAAATCACTTATCGAAAATATTTTACAGTTTTAAAAAAATTCTTAAATGTCTGCAATAAATAATACGCTTTTGATAAGAATTGAATTCTCATCGTTTATTCTTAATAACTTTTTTATCTGGTTCCAGGCATGACAATATATTTCATGCCGCAGTAAGGCTTTTGATTTGGAGAATTTAAATAGCAACAAACCGCCTCTCATTTGCTGTTGTTTCCAGATCCACTATGATCCCAGCTATGGGCAATTAGTGACCTCCACAAACTGCTGTTGAAACATTATGGACTAGCAGTATAGCCCGGCGTTGCTCGGGTGTAATGAAAGCTTTAAAACTAATCCATGGTCCCGGAGCTCAGACTTAGCCTAAATAATATTTGTGCGAAATATGGTGAGAATCGGATAAAAATTGTGGATTTCTATAAAGGACATACAGACAGAAAGAGACACAAACATCTTGCCTTTTATAAATATATATATTATCGATATTCTGCACCATTGTAAGAACTGCAACCTTGAAACTTCTAAATATCGCTTCTTATGTCTTTGTCTATGAGTGTATCGAATTTGATTAAAATCGGACCACTCTTTCTATAACCCAATTTTTTCGATTATCGATTTTCGATGTTTATCGGGGTTACCTCGACACAAAACCTAGCTAAGAACACTCACAGACCCTTATAGTACAACTGTGTAAATTTTCAAAAAATTCGGTTCAGCCGTTTCGGAGTCTATAGGTAACGGACACACACACACACACAAAGACACACACATACACAGACAAAGTTCCATTTATAAATAAGTTTAGATGTATTAAATAAACAATTTGTATCGTAAAAGTATGTGTTGTGGTTTAATGGATATCAACTCGGAACGACAAATCGGATAGCCGAGTTCGAATTCCAGTTGAATTCCTTGCATTCGATTACACCTGAGAAAGGTATTAATCCGTCTCTTCCCTTCAGTTATGGGTTAAATAATACCGCAAAAAGTAAAATCAAACTACTGCGGATAATCTTCTGCCCAGAGCGTGTATCACGTATGGCACTTAACTAACTAACCAGCCAGATAGTAAAATAATATTACCAGCAAAAATATTTTTGCAGAAGAGAAATCTACTAGAAATATGTTTTTGTAGAAGAAATAGTACATTCTTGCTACATACTTGTTCGTTCAATTATACCACAAAATTGTGTAAATAATATTTTGATACAAATTTTTATCATATCTATTTTAATTGTACACTTTTTTCTTGGTCATTTTTATCTCTTTTGTTTAAATGTCAAAATCTTTTTTGCAAAGCTGAGAAAAGAAATAAATATATTTTGTCTGAAAATTACTTATTCCAGAGTGTGGTAGAAAATCAATTCTTTCTTTCTTTCTTTCTTTCTTTACTATCTAAAATCGTTCTCTCACGTTCGTGATGTCCCTCTTCGGGGACTTTCTGACTCGACACATCAGACGTGCTTGTCAAAACTTATTTCGAATTAATTCACTTTTCGTTTAGCAGGCTATTTTTATTTGTTTCACGACAAATAAAAACCGATTCGCATGAACCCTGAGTCGATATTTTCCAAAGCAACAATTAACCATATATTTGACGCATACATAATACTGCAATCCAGATTTGAAAGAAAACTAGCAGGCAGTTAATTCACGTTGCCCAGAATATTCAAATAAATACTAGAAATTGGACATTCATAATCACATCAGCTCTACAAGAATGAAGAGTTCCTACTAAACAAAAAAAGAACTTTCAGAATTATACATGTAGAACAAGAAATATGACCTAAGTTAAGAAAAAGTAATATAAATATGACACATTTTAAATGAAAGAAATCATGAAATAATCAAATGGTAATCTCAACTGCAAAAACAATAATTTAATGGACAAAACACTGGCGCAAGCCAATTGTAAGAAAGATTAACATATCTGCGAACTGAAGAATGTGTCGAATATAAAATTTATTATGCTACCAATAATTATCGAATCTGGAATACTATGAAGAACAACAGAAATCGATGTTATATGAAGTAACAATAATAATAATAATAATAACTTGAACAGATGAAACAACATTGGCAAGACAAACCTCTCCATGGGCAATATTCAGAACGTGCCAACAAATCCAATGTTGATAAAGTTAATACTCATCGATAGTTACCTGCATCTGGGTTAAAGTCTGAAGGCTTCATTCTTGCAGCGCAAGACTAAATTCTTTTCACTAGGAACTTTCAGGCAAATATTATACATAATAATGTGGATCCGAAATGCAGGTTCTGTGACAAATACCAAGAAAAAAATAGACCATCTAATCTCAGGATGTTCTGTACTTGCCTCAAATGAATATAAAAATCGTCACGATAGATTGGGGCAATCATTACATGAGACAATGTGCAAACACTATGGAAAATCTGTAAACAAACCATGGTATGAACATCACTCAGCACCGGTTACAGAAACAGAAGATGTCACCATTATATAGGATTACACCATCTACACAGGCAGAAAAACTGAAGCAAATAGGTCGGACGTTATTGTTAAAAACCGGAAAGAAAAAACTTGTCTTTTACTTGGTATGGCTTGTCCAGCGGATTGTAACATAACAACCAAGGAATTCTAAAAACTGTCAAAATATAAAAACCTGGAAATTAAAATAGAAACAAATGTGAAAATTGAAAACAAGTATCGTACCAGTGATAGTGGGTGCACTTGGAATGATGAAAAATGGAACCAAAAAAAAAAATTGAAAGAATCCCTGGAAACCCCAGCTTAAGAGATATACAAAAAATTGTTTTATTAAGTGCAGCCCATACATTAAATAGAACTTTGTCTATGTAATGCTAGGAATGTTAGGGAGGCATGAAAAATCATGAAATGGAGCCATAGCAACACACCACTATCTGCCTTAGGTCTTCCTGCAAACTTGGTGCGTAGTGCGACCATAGCAGGAATCGATTTATAATGAAAAATGACATAACAATAATAATACCGCTTTCTTCTGTACTAAACAGTAATATTATAAATCTTACCCATATAAAACATGGACTCGTCCAAACTATATAAGCAGCAGTTCTGCTTTGTAAAGGCAGGGAGTGAGAGCGGAATCTATTCCACCAGATAACTCGGACTAAAATTTACGCTCATTGTTATATGGTTGTACTACTGTCTTTGTTAAATATATTTGTTAATTCTATTCTTTTTTTGTGTCTTTATTTCTGATATTAATAAAGCAACAACCTCTTGGCGACGAAGACTCTTAAGAACTCTTGACAAGCACAACAACTTGGCGACAGTGATTTCTAAAAGACCTTTGTGGATCTCAAAAGGACTGCGTGGGAATTGTCAATAGCGGTTCAACATTGTACGCATGGAATTCTAGTTTTCGTCACAATCTGTTCTACTCGACAATACTTTCAAATTCAGAAAAAGAATCCGAACGAAAAAAGTGTAACTACCTTACACTGAATTTCAACACGAATCACTAAACTACTTGAATTAATGTTTTTCGAGAAAATAAAAGCACCCATTATTCTCTAAGTAAGTAAGAAATTAAACTTATTCACTTTCAATTTATTGTTATTTCGTTACTGAGAGAGAGTAAAAACTAAAGATTTGGAAGTTTTTGTGGTATTCAAACAAAAGACATGTTTTTATTTGAATTGAATTTGTATTCGGGTAATCCTAAAAAAAAAGACATGGATAAACATGGGTGTTGGGGCGCTCTCCACCTTTCCACGGAAATGGACTATGCGAATCACTATATAAAATATTAGTGATTATATCTCGAGGAAGGAAGTCGAGTGAGCAAGTCAGTCGGGTATTTCCGGTATTGCACCAGAAGTGTTCTACTAGTCAATCTATCACGTCTCTACGACGATACTGTATACTAATTACCTTGTTTTGTATTCTACTAATCCTCACCTCTTGTAAATACTTCTCTTTCCTGTCAATACACCTACTTTTATACTATTTCGTTGTTTTGTATTATTTCACATAATTCTGTTACCGACGTAACAATTGGCGAATTTAAATCCATCATGCTTGAAATTCTTCAATTCCAACTTGAACCGCAAAATCAACAGGAACTTAAATGGCAAGAAAAGTAATTTGAAATTCAAAAGCAAACGGCTAAAGAACGACTAGATTTTCAAAAGCAAGCTGAAAAAGAACGGCTTGAATTTCAAAAAACAAGCTGAAGTCAGACATCAGAAACTCAAAGAAATTCTACTTTAAACTCAACAAAAGCAAAGAAACTTGCTTAAACTGGCAGACTCGGAACAAATTAGTGAAAACGAAAATGTATTTTTACAAAACACGATCTGGAGCGCAACAGACACTTTTACATATTCTCCGGGCGAAGAGATAACTTTCGCCTCCTGTTTTAGAAGATTCGAGGATTTATACGCCACAGATTGAATGAATTGATCGGACTCTAAGAAAGTGCGCCTTCTTCTACGAAAATTGGGCACCACAGAGCACACCAAATTTGTGATATTTTACCCCGTAAAATAAACGAACTGACATTTACAGAAGTGGTTAAATTTTTTACGGAACTTTTTAGTTCTAAAAATTGATTTTTAAAGAGAGAGAAGAGCATGAATTTAGCCAGATAGCATAGTGAGGATTTCACTACGTTCACATCGGTTGTGAACAAGCATTGTGACGATTACTGTCAGAATTGAGTGCAAGTAATTTTCAGTGTCTAATATTTGTTCAGAGACTTGATTCAGCTAAAGACGCTAAAATTAAACGTAGAGTTCTAAATAAATTAGAAAATTAACCGAACTTTACCCTCCAGCAAATACACAATGATTCGAAAAATATAAAGAAGTTTGGCATTGCTCACATAAGAAAAGTACGCCGAAAGAAAGAACTAAATGATTCTCCCTTTAAATCAAACAAATAAAAAAGAAACAAGACAATTTGCTTCCTAACCCGTGTTTCGGTTGTTAATTATTACATTGGTATAAAGACTGACTGTACCGGAATAAAAGAAATCCCTACATTGTAGCCATATGGGCTATAGGAGCTCACATTGTTGAGCGAGAAAAAAAGGTGATAAATTCATAAAAACAAAAAAGCAGATGAAGAAGATGGGTTGAACATTAGGAAGTACATGCAAGCTAAAATCCTAAATAAAAATATTAAACTGCAGTTAGATTGTGGTTCAGGTTTAACAATAATAAATTTACACACATGAAATCAGTTTGGAAATCTCACCTTGCTAAGAACTAATAAAATGGCCATGTACGTGACAGAGAAGAAAATCAAATCAAATTTACTTATCACGAATGTTACATTTCAAGGAAGGACGTTAAAACTAAAACTGTTTGCATTAAAAATACAGAGAATTTATTTGGCACCAACTGGATAGAGAATTTAAGTTGTGGGGCATGATTTTTTGGAAGTATTTGTTTTTGAAGACCTTGCTTGGTGTGATAAGATGACGGCAAAATTCGAGTTAAATGATGACATCCAACCAGTGTTCAAGAAATAACGAAATATACCTTTTGCCTCTTTATACGAAACAAATGAAAAAGTCAACAGACTAAAAAGAACCGGTGTCTAGTTTACAGTCAATAGGCTTCACGACCGTCTATGTGTAAAAGAAGTCAAACGAGATTCGTTTTGCGTCGAATTCTCGACGTGGATTAATGCGGAACCCAAAGACTATCATTATTTTTTACCTTTATCGTCGTAAATACAAAAAGAAAAAATATAAAGATTCCTTGCGAAGTTAATACTTAGGAGGTGGATGTTATGGAGACTTACCCATATAAAACATGAACTCGCCCAAACTATATCAGTAGCAGTTCTGCTTTGTAGAGGCAGAGAGTGAGAGAGGAATCTATTCCTGCAGGCAAGGCTGACAGCTGGACTAACAATTAGCAAGGCTGACAGCAGGACTAACAATTACTAATCTCTCATTAGTATAATTTGTACTACTGTCTTTGTTAAATATATTTTTTAAATCTATTCCTTCTTTGTGTCTATATTCCAGTGCCCAACAAGGCAACAACAATATCTATGAATACAAAATAAAACGAATGTTTAATCCCCTTTTTTATTAATGATATCAAACTCTTTGCCAAAGACAATACTGTGTAGAACGGTATCGTAAATGCTGTAAACTCTTTTAGTGATGACATCACTGTGAATTTCGGATTAGATAAACACGTAAACGTAACATTCAAGAAACGTTGTATTGCAGAAACACACGCAGTAAATCTAGATTTTGTCACAAAGAGTAGGGAACTGGAACAAGAAAAAGCATATAAATGTGTAGGAATTAGCGAAGGAGATGAAATACAACATACCTAAATGAAAGAGAAAGTAAGAAAAAAATATTACAGTCGTGAGCGTCTGGCGATTATCAAATTGAATTCACAAAACAGAATATCAGCCATAATTACTTTGGCTGTCACTGCGGTGCAATTCGGTCTCAGGTTTTAGCAAATAGATGCGAAAACGAAAGCGTTTCTGATTTTCCAACGCATGCAGCATCCTTAGTCTAATCTGTTTGGTTTTCTGCGCCCAGATCTGAAGAAGGCAGACGATTAATTCAACTAGAACTGGCTAACAAAAATTGATCTTCAAAGATACTAAGGAATTACAGAAGACTGCATGATGATCTGTGTCAAATAACATGAAAAAGAAATAAGAAACTTAATTTAGCCAGGAAGCGAACAAACGAACTGTCATACACTTAATAACGCGTTCAGTCTGAGCCTTGGGTCCTAAACCGGTCACGGAAACCAATTATGACCAAGTCCGGAACATGAGTCAGAGTTTATGCTGTCGATACGGCACCAATTATGACGACGCTCTCTGATCGCTAGTCGTGATGGCCTCATTACAGTAGCTGGTGTTCGAGTTGTCACTTACAACGGTGTTCTTCCTTGACCACGCTGTGAATTTTGATCTTAAGGAAGACACATTGTAATCATGGTAGCCGTTTCTTTACCACTTCAAACCAGACAGGACACACGTGCACACTTATGTTAATAAGAAAAGAACGGCACTAAAAAAAAAATAAATAAATTCGATGACACCTGGATATATTGCGGAAAAGTTTTTATATACAAAAAAACAAAAAAAAAACCAAAAACAAACAAACCAGCAAACAGAAATAGAATATAACAATAATCGAATTCCTATTCTTACAACGGAGCGAAAGTTTTTGTTTGAGAGTAATGGTTGTTCACTTCAATCAAAGATTTCAAGTTTTTCTTCAAGTTTTGACGGTTTCAAAACTAAGTCATATGAGGCTTTTCATCGAAGCCTTACAGAAACAGACGTAGTTGGGTCTTTGTGACGGCGGTTGTAATTCGTCTTGTCTCCCTACTTTGGCGCGGCAACCAATCTATCTATGCTTCTAACTCTTTCTCAGCTCTTTCTGTTTCTTTACATCTTCAGTCAGGACTCTATTCGTCTTTAACTCATTTAAGTCGATCGGCGGCAGGCTTCCCTACAGATTTTACATCTTCAGCCAGGGGTTATATGGGAAGCGGCCAACTTAGGTCGTGGCTCCCGGTTGGAAATACTTTTTTCTTAGTCGTTACATCTCGACTGGTCCTAAGACTCAGCTCCATCTCCAACTGATTTTGGCCTTCTCGGCTGTGGTATTTATGCGTGTTCTCTTTATGGGGGCATTACGGACACTAGGTTTCCATGCAAATCAAATCTTTAACCAATGAGATTACTTCCAGATCGTATCATGAGGTGGTGGGATTTTATTCTTTTGGCTTAACCAATGAAATAGCAATATTTCTATGGACGTCGTTTCTTTTCTTCTTCTTTCAGATTACATCATTCAAGTTTAAATTTTACAAATCCTTTCCCAGCAAGATTTATATTTCCATTTATTCCATAAACTGAATTTAAACTTTTGTGCATTCATCAAAACATTTGTGACAATCTTTTTTCAACAAGCCGAGATCCACCTGGCTAATAAAATTCTCTGTATGTTGAAAACATTCGTTGAAACTTTTTTGCCATGTTATTTCCTTGTGTCAAATAATGGCTGCCAATGATGTCCTCACGTGACCCACAACCGCCAGCTGCAAAAACATATTCTCCCTTCCATTCGCTTCTTAACAATTTTTACACATTTTACAAATTTTCTAATAATTATTCTATTTTTAACTTAATTCCTATTGCGATTGACAATAAACTGCAGAATTAATAATACCACTAGTAATAATTTCCTATTCAGTATTATTATTATGTATTATTATTCAGAATTAATAATACCACTAGTAATAATTTCCTATTCAGTATTATTATTATGTATTATTATTCAGAATTAATAATACCACTAGTAATAATTTCCTATTCAGTATTATTGTTATGTATTATTATTCAGAATTAATAATACCACTAGTAATAATTTCTTTTGCCCCGTCGTACTAAACTTAGGATTACTTATTTTTCTTCACATGCAAGATTATGTTATCATATTTTTCTACAAGCAATATTATATTCTCATATTTTCCCATATACTAAAATATTGTTACAACTTACTGCAGCGGCAAAGAACCAAAAACAGGAAGCAAAAGCCAATGCAATGGTCCAAATGCAGAAAAACTAGCATGATTAATATATTCTTCCTTAATACTCTAACCATACCATGAAATCTGATGTAAATAGGTTCCGTACCCATTAGCAATGACGTTGTGCAGGGTTAAAAGATGAAACTGAAGGTTTTATTCTTGCAGTATATGAACAATGCTTAATAAAGTAGAAATTACCTCGAAAGGCAGATTCTGGTAAACAATCTAGAAACGATTGGCCACCTTGTATCAAGAATCTCAGTGTTAGCACCAACTGAATGTAAAAATAGGCATAAAAGAGGGGACCAATATCTGCATTAGAAAAAAAGCAAGTTTTATGAGGATGAAACTAAGAAGCCTGTATGAATATCATCCAAATCTTTTTACAAAGATAGAAATTGTAACAATTTGACATATTAATGAAAGGGGTTATTTTATCTTTCACGCCTCGCTGTCTCTCTTTATTTTTTTTATTTGTTTCTTTCATACATATCTCTCTCTCTCTCTCCCACCTCTCTCTTCTCTTTATCTAATACGTGTAAATCATTTTAAAAATATAAACAGTTAATTGCTTAAATAAAGAGAATCATTGGGAGAACAAGTTTTTATTGCAGATTGTAATATATCTAAAAATATAAATAAACTATCAGAATAAAACGATCATGAAGTGGACATTCAAAAACTGTGGCACTTGCGGATATCAATAATTCCAACTTTAGTTGGATCTCTCTGATTGGCTGGAAAAATCATTTTGATTAATTTTCCGGTAGCTCATGCTTCGAAGAAATACGAAAAGAATAAAAATAAATATATTAAAATAAAATGTGTGTGATCTTAGGTTTTATTTTGTTTTGATTTTTACAAAAACTGATCAGTGAAAAATGTGATGAAGTCATTTCTGACCGTAAGTCTGAGTTCATGATCCGGAAAAAGATTCAACAGAAATTCGAGGAAATTTTAATAATAATAATAATAATAATAATAATAATAATAATAATAATAATAATTACGAAATAAAAGATGTCACCTTCGATGGGATTACACCATCTACGCAGACAGAAAAATTGAAGCAAATAGGCCGGACATTATTGCTAAAAACCAGAAAGAAAAAACTTGTCTATTAATTGATATGGCTTGTTCACCGGATTGTAACATAGCAACCAAGGAATTTGAAAAACTGTCAAAGTATAAAGACCTGGAAATTGAATTAGAAAAAAATTGGAAATTGAAAACAAGAATCGTGCCAGTGATAATAGGTGCACTTGGAATGATAAAAAAAGGAAGAAAACAACACATTGAAAGAATCCCTGGAAACCCCAGCTTAAGAGATATACAAAAATTGTCTTATTAAGTACATCCCACATACTAAGGAGAACTTTGTCTATGTAACGCTAGGTATGATGAGGAAGATAGAAAAAACATGAAATGGAGCCATAACAACACTCCACGACCTGCCTTAGGTCTTCCCGCAGTCTTGGTTGGTAGTGCGACCATAGCAGAAATCGAAATATGATGAAAAACGACATAATAATAATAATTATAATAATTGCTTTCCTAAGAGCCTCAAAAACATGAAAATCCAAAGACGAATTGGTACAATCCAGTCGACATCAGTGCTAAATTAGCAAGAATACTTTATATCCTTGAAAAGTAAGTAGATTTAATGTTATTTGATCTCCATTGAAAACCAATGTGTGCTACTAATAAAAATTATAGTGACATATAGATAAAGCAAGCGCATCTAATGTTGGGTGCCTTGGGGGGCTGCGCTTGACATTACTGGAATCGATACTTGATATGAGAGAAAACAGAAGTGACTTGAAATGACATCCGCAGCGTCGTCATAATGTAACCGGAAACTGGACAATAAGTTGGAAATATGAGGCCTCAGATATCTACAATAATAGTAACAATAATGGTGACTATAATCGCGATGATGATGAATATGATGATGGAAAATAAATTCATCAACTCTTGACAAGCAAGATCTACCGAGGCAACCGAGAAAATGAAACACCCATTAAGTTAATGAAGTACATTGCTTTAAAGAAATATGAAAATAGATACGGCTTCATCTGGGGTTCATTCACTGGAAGCTCGGCAATCGTTTTGAATTCGATTAGACAGGTAAACTGTATAAGAACAAAACAGTGATTTAGTTAAAAATGAAAAATACCTTTTTGATGGAGAAATTGAAAACATAGCCTGCTGCCCATGGTTAAAAGAAAACAAATTTGATAATTAAGTAGAAAGAAATATTAACTAATTTCCAATCAACCCAGGCTAAAAATGAATAATTTGAGAAGTTGTAAAAAAATTATGAATATCGAGAAAAAAAAAGTGGGTCGGGGAATTCCTGACGATTAAACCGTAAACAAATTTATTGAATTATTTTAAGTTGATCCATAATCTGATTAGGAAATCCCAAAAAGTTGGTAGTTAAATCCGAATAAAAATGATAACATTCTTATTTAAACTGTTCGGACTGTTGTTCTCATCTTTATTGCCATGTTTATGACGTTTCAGCAGTTGTACGCACCGGCCTTCTTAAGATGCTGGGAACTTTTAACTGGACCATATATTTCGATCTCTAAGGTATATCACTCTCATTCCATGTACGATGACACTTCTGGTGCCCACGAAGTTATCCTCCTTAAACTTAACTTTCTATATTATTTGTGTCACCACAGCTTTAGCCTGGTATTGAACTCACAATTCTTTGGTTCAAATCACTGGAATTAACCAACAAGAACTACTGGCCTAGTGAATATAGGCGTTGGTTTGAATAAATGTAACACAAAGGCACAATAATGTTACAACACATGAAGTCATTTTAGAAATGTTTGAACTAACTGATCGATCGTATAATCTTATGATACGACAACACATTAGAAGCTGAACCAAAAAAAAAAATAAATTAAAAAGTCGTTTTTTAAAGATTTTAGAGGGGTTAGAATCTCTAAAATTTGATTTCATTCAAATAAGGAAATTTGGTTTGCTTGTCAGATCGTGAAAGGTATTTTTCCACAAGTAAGTTGTAAGTATTACTTTAGCCGACAAAATATTGATTGACAAAAGTATTTTCCAGCTGTGGATTTTAACGGCGGAGTGTAACAAAGACAATAACCAACAAAGATATGATCGACATCATGGCCAGAAAACACAGACAATAGCCGACAAAGATATAATTGACATCAATGGCAAAAAACAGAAGGCGACAACAAAGGCTTAAAAGGCAATAGCCGATAAAGATATGATTGACATCAATTAAGAGACAACCCGAAAAAGTGAAAATGCCTAGGTTTTTTTGGCCTTATATAAGTTAGAGGTTTCTGAAGAGAAACAGTCAGAACCCCCCCCCCCCCACACACACACACAGAGAACAGAGAATTTCCGTTGGTTAACGACTCCGCGACAGCTTCTGCGTGTGTGTAATTTTCTCCGGCAACTTCTCTTACACAAAACCGTCATTGACCAAGAATAAGATTATAAGTTTATATTTTTATATATACGGGCTCCTATTCATCGTTATATTATAAGACAATCATTGTTCGCCGATATCCAGAACCAGGTGTTATACAATAAAGATATTGATTGTCTGGTAAAATCATAATAATTGCTACTCAGATATTAATCGGATAATATAGTGATTCAGTTTTACATAGATGTTAATTTTTACATAGAGAGATAATGATAATCTGATAATTAGATATTGAATAAATAATACACACATACTAAATGGTTGGTATAAATATGTTCATTGACATAATGCTTGGATAGTATAAAATAATGAATGTACAAATATTGACCGG
This sequence comes from Ascarosepion bandense, assembly GCA_037127315.1. Classification (NCBI taxonomy): domain Eukaryota; kingdom Metazoa; phylum Mollusca; class Cephalopoda; order Sepiida; family Sepiidae; genus Ascarosepion; species Ascarosepion bandense. Next base: position 1,420,019 of record JBBBDQ010000280.1, read on the forward strand.
TTTGGAGAAAGATATTAACATCCTTATATTCTGATACTAAATGGATAATTATTGGATAATGTTATTTAGAAATTTAGAGAATTACTAATACTCTCACTAGTATATTAATATTTCTTTACAAGATGTACTTTATTTTCCTTAACAAGTATCGGTGTTAGGTATCTTTTATTTTTCACTTATTAAAATGATGTGTGTTATGGTGCTCGGAACGAGACATCAGAGAGCCGAGTTCAAATCCCAGTTGAATTCGTTGCGTTCACTTACCCGGAAATACTCTTAGGAAATGTATTAATCCCTTTTTCTTCCTCCATCTATGAGCTGAATAGGAGAACTGATTGGACTCTATAGCCTTGGATGGAAACGCGTCTACTGCAGAAAGTAATGGCGACCTAAAGTATACTGCCTAGTCAGTCATGTTACTTTGGAGACATGATCGTCCAAGCATATACCCTATATGACGTTTTATGACTCTAACTGATTTATGCATATATATATATCCTGACGAATAAGATTATAAGAGCGATGTCACCACGAAACGTTGAAGTCGGCATGAATCTGGTCAGTAAAAGAGAAAAACTCTTTGTATCTATAAACGCTCCATTTCCGACCCATATCAAGCATTTTACAATAAATAACCTGCTTGCAAGATTACATTCTATCAGTAAAACCACTGAATAAAAAACAAACAATTTTGGCGCTAAACATTATCACAAACATTAAAATATATATGTGTGTGTGTGTGTGTGTGTTGTGTGTGTGTGTGTGTATGCATGTGCGTGTAGCAAACGTCTATTTTCTTTAGTGACCTGTTAGAATTTGACAGATTGATCAAAAGGGAACGTTTTATCCTTCACGCCTCTCTCTCTCATTTTTTATTTGTTTCTTTCGTGCATCTCTCTCTACCACCTCTCTCTCCTCTTTTTCTACTACATGTAATTCTTAATAAAAGTCTAAACATCCGTCTATCACCTTCCTCCTGACATTTCCTATAACTAACCCCGCTTTCTCATCACCTTCCCGTATGTAACCCCCCCTGCGCAACAGTGGCAGTAGAATGCCTTGATTGGGGTGAGAAGATTAAAAAACAAACAAACAAAAAAACAGTTAATTGCTTAGAGTAATGAGAATAATTTAGAGCACAAATTCTAAAGGCATTTCAAATATAAAATATGTAAGTTAACAAATAAACGAATCTGAAAGAAAACAAATCAAATAATAGTGTATAATGATCACTAAACGGATGTGCGTTGTGGCGCAGTGGATATCGGCTGGGAATGAGAAATCGGGGAGCCGAGTTCGAATTCCAGTTGAATTCATTGCATTCACTTACGCGCAAATACCCTTACGAAAGGTATTAATTCGTCCCTTCCTTCCAGTTATGGGTTAAATAACAGGACAGATTGGGTTCTATAGCTTTGGCTGACAACCTACTGCGGGATAATCTTCTGCCCAGTCAGTCATGTCTCTTTCAAGACATGATCACCCAAGCGTGTTTCACGTATGGCACTTAACTGACTGAAGCGGATGCATGTACGTCTTTTTAATACTAATATAGTCGAACTAGAATCAAGTCAGAATTAAAATATAACCAGGAAAATAGAACTAAAACAACGGTCTTTCATTATAATTTTGAGCCGAACTAAAAAATATGCCCAGAGAGTCTACTTCCTGTCTGCCTTTGTTCTCTCAAGCGCAACTTGTATTCAATACCGGCAAACTTTCAAAGTATTCCTGACCTGTGTGGCTTATTCTCCATATACACAAGTGAGCGCCGAGTTGCCGGCCATTCTCGATGATCAAGAATTTTTCATATCAAACAGACGTAACGGCCGGAACATTTTGCTCATTTTTAGCAAAATTATTTCCAGTCAATCACACAGGAAATGGCAGAAAGACAAAAAACAAGGTTTCATTAATATTCAATTTAGTTTTATAAGTTTTCCTTCATGATCACCACGGCAATTAATTGAATCCGACTGAGAGAAGGCGCAGCGATATTAATGGTAGGAAATTCGAGCTGTGTTGGAAGATCAGAATTGAAGATAGCAACTAACTTAGTACATTTATGTTTGATGAATGCAAGCTATTTATATCGAAGTATTAGGAAAACGATTCACAAATTTCCTTTGAGCCTAGCTCATGTATATAAATCTAATTCAGTTCACAAAGAATCGTTTCAGAGGCTAGACTGCTAACGGCTATCTCTGTGGGACAGGCACCGATTCCTTTGTTGCAGACACACACACACACACACACACACACACACACACACACATATATATATATATATATATATATATAGGGAGGTACTGAAAAGTTGACTAAGAAGGGATTCACAAATATTTATTCTTAAGAAATGGATTAGACCGAGAATTTAGGAAGCCTGTCTTTCTCTCTCTCTCTCTCTCTTTCTCTCTCTCTCACACACACACAGATAGATAGATAGATAGATAGATAGATAGATAGATAGATAGATAGATAGATAGATAGATGGTGTATAAAAGGAATACGTTTCCAAACTTTGGTTCCTGACATAAAACAATGCAAAATATCCATTAAAATATATATTCAAAAAGGCATGTGGGATGAGTCTTTCGTGGTCTGGTGGAGGAGTGGATCTCAGTTTTCCTCGGGTCATAGTTTGTGTGCTAGAGATCATTTCTCAACAACCCGATGATAAACAGCACTAAAGTTTGGATGACTCGGTTACCTGGAAAGGCAATCTAATGCAGTTGTGCAACGTCGCGTCCAGTACCATTCCCGCAGCCGCATAGAAAATCATATCTGCCTGCCTATACTTTCTGCTTAAATATCCTTCCATTGTGAACTCTGTAGTACGCACAATAAATGCTAAAGACAGATAAGACACAGATATATACGAATGACCAATCCAACCTAATATTTACGGTAATAAAACATAATTTACCGTAAACTTTCTTAAAGCTTATTAACACGAATATAATGCATTTACGGACATACATTTATCTTGAAATTTGACGTTGTTTTGGTGAAAGAGAGCCGCCCCTATTATAGTGTAAAATTATTTTTAATGCAATATATATATATATATATATATATATATATATATATATATATATATATATAGTCATCCGCAGACAGATCTGTTTCGCTGTATCACAGCTCATCAGTACGGTTAGACTCCGATTGCTTTTTAACCCAGGATTGAAACCCGACCGAATTGGCGTCAGTCGGTGATTCTACCTCTGGGCTATATACAGGAAAAAGAAACAGAGTTGTTCCAACGAGAGAAATCGGTATAGAACAAAAAGTGTGAGAGGCTGTGAACGTTTTCTTTAAAGTGTATATTTATTGTTGTTGTTATTATACATGTTATGATACATTAAGTGTCCATAATGGTATTTGTGAAGCTACACGTGTTTCGAGTCTAAAATTGACTCTCTTCAGGCGAATAAATTTGTAGCTTTACCTATCGAGTTCCTTTTGTTTCTGTAAGTAAGTAGAAAAAATAAGAAAATAAATAAAACCAGTAAAATAAAATAAAATAAAATAAGATAAAATAAATCAAATGTTGGCACGTTGAATGGTTTGTGTTTTTCTTATCAGCACGTGTAAAAATAGACAAACAGATAAATAAATAAACAAATGAATGAATCAAGTGCTTACTCCATTTTGAAAAGATATTGGTCTGGTGTTACCTTTTTAGTATATTAAAATTATCTTCTAGTCGCTTTGTTTATCTATAATCCTTTTCACCGGTCATTTGTTTGTCAGTTTTAATTGCTTTAACAGTGTTTTGAATTTGGTGTGTGTGTGTGTGTGGGGTGTCTGCGTCTGTGTGTCAGCTTTTTATTTCTTCTTTATGTTTTAGAATTGTTTTTTATGGGTAATCTGTTTTTTTATTGATTGTGGTTATTTTTTGAATTTGGTGTGTGTGTATATATGTGGATGTGTGTATGTGTGGGTGTGTATGCATGTGTGTCTGTATGTTTTTTTTGTGTGTGTTTTTCATGTTGCTTTGTTGAGGCGAAGGCTTGTATTTTTTATGGATCTTTATTCCTGCATTATTAATATTTCGTAATCTGTGTTTTGATATATAGGTATAACATTGAATTTGCCATCACTACATTCATGCAAATGTTGGGAAACATATAATTTCCTGTTATGTGATAATCTTATATTGCTTATATGAAGGGAAATTCTATTATTTAAACATTGTTTCGCTCCCCCGTGTATCTTGGCGCATTCGTCGCATTTTAGAGCGTAAACTACATTTTTCGAGTTTCAGCTCAGATCCAATTTTATTTCGAATGTAGTTGCGTTTTCGAACTGGAAGTGTTTTCCTTTTCATTATGTTGTATACGTCACATTTTTTTTGTTGCCTTTTGTGACCCCTTGTATTGTGTGTTGTTGTTCGAATTTTGATGAGGTGAGGATGTCTTTTAAATTTTTAGCTGGCGTTTACTGTTAATTATCTTGGTTGTCTTCAAGTTTTCTTTTATTTTTTCATTATTGTTGAGTAATTCAATGTGGGTTTTGATCTTTGTGAATAATTCTGGATTGTTTTGTTGTGAGTGGAAACGTATGCTAGAATGTTTTCTTCTTTTTCGTTTTTTTCTTGTTGTTTTGTTTGGATTCCGGGGGGGATTCTAATAGTACTTTTTCTGCTAGTTGGAAATCCTTGTCTATTAGTGAGGGGGCGTATCCTCTTATTTGTAATGTTTTTCGTAGTTCTTCTAGGCGTATTTTTCGGATGATTTTGTCAGTTACTATTGTGCAAATTCGTCGTGCAAGGGAACAGGGTCTGGATTTTAAAGTGCTTTTTAGCTTAGCATTTTCACACACAAGCAAAGACTAGCACTAGAAAACATCCGTAAGAACAATGATACTAGTGTTGAGCTTACTTTTTCTAAAGCACTATTTTTTTAAATTTTAGAATTGTCAATTTCCTAGATGTAAGATAATATGCGTATATATATATATATATATATATATATATATATATATATATATATGAAAATGTATATTGAAGTCAACACCCAGTCGCGATTCTTAATAATCGTCAAGCAATTTATATTTACGTACGTAAAATAAAAATATACCATAACTTAAAAGTATATTTTATCATATATATATATATATATATATATATATATATATATATATATATTAATGCAGATTTCAGTGCATATTATAATCAAGTTTTGTCTATTAATTTTGTGTAGGATCCGTTGGAACCGTCTGATATAGTTGATGGTGATATCGTTGAAAGACAACAAAAATTACAGTAATAGTTAATTTTTTCATCGGGTCTAAGCTTTCGGCTCACATAAGCTATTATCAAAGAATAACACACAGTAAACATAGAAAATTTAAGTTATTAACAATAAAGAGAATTAAATTGAAGATACAAGTCCATCCCTACTGTGGCGGATGGCCGAAGACAGTGACAAAATAGTGGCGTTGTGGTCCCTGATCAGATGTCATGTTTGTTCTTGTATAGTGTGTCCAGATTTTCTTTCGCTATTTCAATTTGCCTTTTCACAAGTCTCCATTTATATTTCAAGGTGGTGATGGTGTGTTGGGCTGCTGGATCATGTAATTTAAATTGTGTGTATTGACCTCTGATCAGGGACCACAACGCCACTATTTTTCACTGTCTTCGGCCATCCGCCACAGTAGGGATGGACTTGTATCTTCAATTTAATTCTCTTTATTGTTAATAACTTAAATGTTCTTTGTTTACTGTGTGTTATTCTTTGATAATGGCTTATGTGAGACGAAAGCGTACACCCGACAAAAAAAAATAACAATTACTGTGATTTTTTGTTGTCTTTCAACGATATCACCATCAAGTATATCAGACGGTACCAACGGATCTTACACAAATTTAATAGACAAAACTTGTCTATATTATTCAATGAAACCTGCATTAATGAAAAAATGCTGCCAAAATACAAACAATATATACATATATATATATATATATTGTCATCCGCAGACAGATATATATATATATATATATATATATATATATATATATATAAGTTCGTCTGTGTGTTTGTTTATGAATGAGTGCATTGACTGTTGTGAAATATTTAACTGCCCAATTATTGCGAAATTATCTATCTATCTATCTATCTATCGATCTATCTATCTATCTATCTATCTATCTATCTATCTATCTATCTCTGTGAGCATACGTGTGTGCGTGCGTGTGCTTTTGTGTATATTGGTGCGTATCTTTTACTCATGAAGAATGGAACTTTTTTCACTGTGATGTTGAGCTTGTACAAGGTCCGAAGTAACTCGTGATAGACTGAAGCCTAACTTAACCTGATATGTTCAGAAGGTAACGTTTATCCTTAGAATTCGCCAGGGTAAGGTTGTAAATTTCGGAAAACCTCCCCTTAGAAGTCTGTTCAACAGACCTGCTATTCGTGAAATATTTATTATGAATATGTTAAACTTTTATAACAAACGTAGAAATTTGTAGATATTGAAGAGAAGAAAATACATCAAACCAGTCATTCATTTAAGTACCATACGTGATATGCACTTGGGCAACCATGTCTGGAAAGAGACATGACAGAATGGGTAGAAGATTATCCCGCAGTCGGTTGTCATTACTTTCTTCATTAGACTGGTTACCAGCCAAGGCTATAGAACCCAATCTGTCTTGTTATTTAACCCATAACAGAAGGGAAGAAATGAATTAGTAACTTTCCCAAGGTTATTTGTGCGTAAGTGAATGAAAGCAATTCAACTCCCCGATTTCTCGTTCCGACTCGATATCCACTGCAACACAACGCACATTTTATTAAAAAGGGACCTAGGTAAAAAAAAAAAGGTGGACCCGAATAAAGCATTTGCATTCGGGTAACTGTAAAGGAATTCAGAGCGACATATGCACACAAATTCTGATCACCTAAAAGAAAAAGAAGTAAAGAAGACCATCTAAAAATATACAGAGGCGTTTAAAGAGAATGTAGCCGATGATCGTTTAAATAGAATGTGCTATAGAGGAAAAAAAGTGAAGTATTCCATAAGCAAAAGGAATGAAATTATTTCGAAAAGAGCCTGCTGAGGCATTCCTTTCAAAATTTATAATGACGGGCATTGAGTCGTGATTTATTTTTCATTGTTTAAAAAAATAAGGTTCACCGTGTACAAGGCCTAAACGCCACTTGAGATAGGGCGTTACTGAGGAAGATGCACAGTTTATACGGATATGTGTGAAAGATAACGGTTAACCCTATACTTGAATAGGTTACAATTGTATAGATCGTGAAAGCAACCACTGAGGAATTGGTTCCAAAACGCAACTGCTAATGTCTTCCCCGCTGAGAACAAAAATGAATACGTTTGTAATTCCCACACGTGCATGAGAGTTTAAATTTTTCATCTGTTGTGGAGGAAATGTACGCATTTTTTTTAAATATCGGAACTGTGTGGAGAGAGTATTTAATATTGCATGGTGATGGTAAGTTTCACAACATGAGGGATTATATATATATATATATATATATATATATATATATATGTGTGTGTGTGTGTGTGTGTGTGTGTGTGTGTGTGCGTGCGTGTGCGTGTGTGTGGTTATATCTGGGCAGAAATCACTCTTTTATACATGTTTCATTAAAGACGAAAACCACGGAACAGCAATAGTATTTTTAATTAGATTTTTCCTGTTTGTACAAGTGTTTTCCTTTCTGGATACAAAGGGTGCAGACAATTTGCAAATTTTCTGAATATCCCAGCATATCTGGGTATTATTTAACCATTATCAAGAACAATTTTTACTTTTAATTAAATGTAAAATTTTGAGGGATTCAAAAATTTAAAGGAAAGAGTAGTGTCAGTCGTCTTTAACGAAGCACACACAAATATATATATATATATATATATGAGACGAAATGAAGTACCAATATATTTACTCATATTCTTATCTATCTGTATTTCTATATATCCTCGCAAAAAGTTTTATGACCTGATTATGATGAAATTATGTCTGTTGTTCTCTCTCTCTATATATATATATACACACGCGCACACATACACATGTGTGTGTGTTAGTGTGTGATGTGCGCATATGTATGTGCGCACACGTACTTGTAATGAATAAGTATTTTTATAGTCAGCTGTTTTGAAGATGAATGCTAACGGTCTCTTGCCAACTCTCAATAATCGAAAGAAAGAATCCGTTTAGTATCTTTATAACCAACTGAGTTTACTGTGTACGAACGGGTATTTTATTTTATACTAACATGCAGACATAAACACACAGTTACCCGCATGTACATATACGTACATCTATATATATTCGGTTTGTTGTTTTTCTTTCTTCCTTTCTCTCTTTCTTCATATATATATATATATATATATATATATAGAGAGAGAGAGAGAGAGAGAGAGTGTGTGTTTTGTGGACAGAATTATTTATCCGCAATTAATATTTGCATATTAATATATGCAAATAATATTTGCAAATGCTGAATCTACCATAAATCTTGGATTCTGTATATAGTTTTGAGTAATTCCTGACATTTATTTAAGTTTCGATTTATCATATTCATAGTTAATAATATTTGTAAAAATTGATGTAGTCCAAAATTGATTGAACCCTCCCTTATCGAAATTATGAAATAATATTGCTCTATGGCAATTGTAATGTTTTATTTTTATTAATTTAACATTTAATAGAAACACTCTTTGAGAGTAAAATACTACTGACCTGATTCTATAACATTCTAAACGTAATAAAGAAGGAAATAAATGATTATCACGTACCACGATAACTCATTCGTTATGGAACTATAGCGAAAAGGGTTGAGTTTGATAAAAAGCTCCAAATGAAGACAGTTTATGCGTACAAGCATGATGATGGATGCACATCACTTTCCAAGTTTTTAAATGTTCTTAAATTGACAATTATTAACATTATCAAGAAGAACAACGAGATTAATTGAGCTAAGAATATATTAGGGACTGACTGAAAACAGTTAATGTCTGGGAAAATGGAAAATAAACTTGTTACTGATATTTGAAAATCTTCATTTAACGACAAAGGGCATTTATTAATGATAAAAAACATCAAGGTGAAATGTATCGACGAACGCAGTCACTCGATGCTTTCATTGAGTAAGGCGTTTAGCATGTCGCCTAATGAAACTAAAATGCCTATTAGATTTGGATTGAAGCCATTTAGAAAATGGGAGTAAATATTTGAATTTTGTTGTATAGTTAGAGGAAACTAAACGAAAATCACATGTCCACATGAAAACCCCTTATGAATGCAGGAAAATGAATGAAGCTCACAAACCAAAAATACCCAACCTATAATTAATTATGGTGGTGGAAGCCTTCTGCTTTGAAGGTGTTTTGCTGATTCTCAATCAGATCTACTGAGAGTACAGGCTATTATGGAAAAGGAGCAGTATTTGGTTATTATAAAAATAATATAAAACAAAGTGTCCGAAATTTGTACCTTAATAGACGTTCTAAAATGACAAAACCCCAAAACAAACGGTACAAAGTGTTAAGAAATAATTAGATCAGAGCGAAAATTATGGTATTGGCGTACCCTACACAAAGTTTTGACTTAAAGCCCACTGAAAATTAACGGACAGATCCGAAGAAAAATTAAAGGAAAGATGACATTCCAATTCGAAATAAGTAAATAGCTATTGCCCAGGAAGAATGAGGCAAATGCATACAAGTGTTTGTAGTGATCTTTTAACGGATTAAAAAGCACAATTAAAAGTAATAATCATGATTAAAATTTGCACAATTAATTCTGAGGCAAGAGGAGCAAAACATTTTTCCTCTGTGTTTTTTGTTTTGTTGTTTGACATTAAAAAAAGTTTTACAGTATTTACGTTATTCAGTTCGTCCTCATCTTTGTTGCCATTTATATGACGTTTCGGCCGTTGTACGCTCCGGACTTCTTTACGTGCTAGAAATGTCAAACCTAACCCTTGATTAAAATCACTTGGGTATATCATTCTAATTCCTTGTGTAAAGCCTATTCTGGTAGTCATGAGTTCTCTCTCTAACCATGTAAGTTACTTGTTCACCACTGCTGTTGTGACGCGGTTAATGGATCAGATGGAAGAGGAAGAGTATTGTTTTCAACACTACATTAATTCAATATAACGACATTTCACAAATGCCGTGGTCTTTGTGTATGTAGATGAAGGCGGCGGTAAATTCTTTTTAGCTTCCTTAGCTCAGCGCAACAGCTCTCTGAATTCGAGTTTAAATTTTTCTCGGCTCTTTCTGTTTCTTTACATCTTCAGCCAGGGCTCTATGGGCGGCAAATCATTTGACTTTAACTCTTTTCAGTCGGTCGGTGGCAGGCTTCTCTACGTTTCTTTACATCAGGAATTCTATCGGAGGCGAACGTATCTGTTTCTACGGTCGTGGTTCCCGGTTGGGAACAATCTCTCCGTTTGTCTTTACATCTTGACTGGTCCCAAGACAGCCCCAACTCTGTCTGTCCGAGTGAGTGCCGACTCCGCTTCAGAGTGTTGAGCGTGTAAGTGAGTGAATGAGTGATCTTGGCCCTCTGGAACCCTATTTTTATGCCTGTCTCAGAATCTCTTGTGGGAGGCATGACGGACACGGGGTGTCCATGCAAACCAAAGTTTTAGCCAATTAAATTACTACCACCTTCGCAGTTTGTGGTGGAGCTACACCATTCCCTTAGTTTAACCAATGAAGTAATAATATTTCTTAATGACATCATTTCTTTTCGTCTTTTCCCCTTCTGATTATATCATTTATTTTTCCGACTCTAAAATCTGTTCTCAGGATTTGAGGATTAACCTTACCTGACCCCATCAAAAAGTTTGTGACAATACCGAAACGATATTTTGGCTAAGATTTATTTTTCGGTTTTCCCAGCTGCAAAAGCTCCCGCTTTATCACATACTGACTGACAATATGATAACCCCATCTGACCTGACGTTTATATCTGTAAAATGTTTTTTTTAATTCACTTTCCAGTCAGTTTCCAGGATTTTAAAAATTTGCATTACATTTCTTCATAATTCCTTAGCTGCATTCATATTGCAGTCGACAATAAACAATTTTATCATCTATTAGAGTTGTTTTCCTCTATGCTCATATTGTAAAAATAATCTGCAGAATTAATAATACCACTAATAATAATTTCTTTTGCTCCGTCGTACTAGTGTTACATTTTTTTCACATACCGAAAATAGTGTTACACTGTAGCCTGGTATTGAACTAACAACTCTTTGGGTCAAGTCACAGAAACTAACTAAGGTCAACATCTACTGGGCCATGTGTCTTTTAAGAACAGCTGATTTTTTGGGGACTTATAAACCTAATATCCAGTAACCCTTTCTTATCAGAGTTCATTTTGCAATTTTTTGTTGTTAATTGTTTTCTCAAGTATATTTTAATGTTAATGTTTTTCTGTAGGATTTTTACCAGAGCTCATATTGCAATTTTTACACTAATGATTTTCTCTTGCACTCCGTATTACTGGTTCCGATATAGTGTTCATCTCTATGCTTAGTCGGCTTAGGAGGATTTTGTAGTCTATGATATGTGTTGATTCCTTAAATTTACGTAGTTTCCAGTGGTATTCTCAATCTATTAATTCAACTTCATCCCATAGGGGGCACTGGTTCTCTTTTTCTCTCCATATGTGGTCAGTGACGCCTGATTTTTCTATCTCCCCTCGTGTTATGGACTTGCGATGTTCTTGTAACCTTACCTTAAGGAGGCGGCCTCTTTCTACTTTATATTTATTTCCCCAGTTACATGGAATTGCGTACACACAGTCCTTAGTCATGTCCTCCTTTGTTACAGAGGTAGAGCGAGATAACTCATAATTACCAGAAGATGCTCTAGGGAAGGAATTAAAATGAAATACCCCAGTGATTGTAATAAAGGATTCGGTTCGAAAATACTAGCACCTGAAGAAGGCTGGAGCGTACAACGTCGTAAACGTCGTACAAATGGCAACAAAGATGAAGACAATAGTCCGAATAATGTAAATACTGTAAACACTACCTCATCTCAGAAATGTTGGCAAAGAAAGTATGTTTTGTTTTGGGAATCACAAAACATTCTTTCAAACCCATTATTTCACCATTTGTAAAAACATACACATGAAGTTTTCAATGAAAATTTGAGATAATATACCTTTATTTGTAATTATGGAAGATGATTAATAATTCTGTTGCAATTATATATATATATATATATATATATATATATATATATATATATATATATATTAACAAAGAGGAACAGAGAGAAGAAAAAACTTCACCCATGTCTCATAAAGGTGTTATCTCGTAGTTTTTTAAAGCGTGCATTACATTTTTATGACTCTGCCACTTGTTCATGTAACCACTATCAATCAAGTGGAATAAAACTCTAACTTTTGAAATATACGGTTACTTTCTTCTTTGTACAAAGCACACATCTTAGGAGAACTTAATTTTATATCTTCGAAAAACCAGAAACATTGGCGACTACTCAGATAAGAAATTTATTATTTATCTGAAGTCAAATTAATAGATTTTCTGTAGCAACGTCTGACCATATTGAAAGGAAGTCGCGAAAGTGTATCTGAAAGACAACGTTATCTATTTTCTAAGAGAAAAATAGTTTTAGAAATTGGTAATAGTCTTAAGCGAAGACTAAAACATTCGTTTGAAATAAAATGTTAATGAAATTAAAATAATATAAATGTGTTTATAATTGTTTATAATAGATTAAGGCTCAAAATTTAAAATGGACAGTGAAAACCTCCTTAATTTGGAAAATAATTGAAAGAATTGTAATCAATATTTGTAATATATATTCGAGCTTACTAACTATTGTCATTATACCAATCTATTATTGCAGGAAGCCGTTTTTAAGAAATGAGTAAGACAGACAAAGAATGAGAGAGAGAGAGAGAGAGAGAGAGAGAGAGAAAGGAAATCTTTGTTTTTTACAGGGTCTATGTTTCAGGCGTTTTTGTTAATTTCGATACAGACAAGGTAGTAAATCCCTTAAGAAACAAGTGTGAAAGAATGTAAGTAAGATTAAAACATTTTTAAAGAATGGAATCAATAAAAGAAAAGAAATTAAAAAGACAAAGTATAACGATTGACATTATATTTAAACTTTTAAAGATCAAAATTGAAAGTTAAGAAAGAAACTTGAAGAGAGATACACAATCATTTTTTTTAATCGTGTCACCACGAGCAAAGCGGTAATGACACTGATGTGCAGGGGGCTACATAAGTGTAAAAGGATTAAGTAGGAGAGAGTGAAGAGAAAAACGAACCAGTTAGAAACGAGCAAGAGAAGGATGGGAAAAGGAAAGGATATATGGGGTGGTGAAAAAACTAGAGTCAAGTGGTTAAAAGATGAGTATTGACATTGCATTTAAATTCCTGGAGGTTGTAGCCGTCAGGAAAGCAAGAATATGGAAGCGAGTTCCACAGGCAGGAAGTGCGAGAGAAGAAGCTGAATGAGTAGAATTGTCGTCTGCATTTGGTTAATCTAACTGTGAATGGGTGGAACCCAGTTGCCAATCTGGTTGCACGAGTAAACACCTGTTGCAGAGGCACTAGTGACTTAAGTTCGTTGGAGCAGAAGCCACGAAAGTATTTATAGAACAGACAAAGGGAGGCCATATCTCGTCGGTAGGTAAGTGGCTGTAGTGGAGCCGCTAAGTCGGTACCTATCACATTACTGATTTTCCTTTGGAGCCTGTCGAGAACACTGAGATGAACAGCAGGGGCGCCTGATCATATATGGCAGCAGTATTCCATGCACAGACGAATGGTTGGTTTGTATATATGCAGGATGGATTCAGGCGGGAAAAAGATCTTGACCCGACACAGTGACCCAACCTTCTTAGCAGTGGATTTAGCTATGTACTCAATGTAGTGGTTCCTTTTCAGATCAGAAGAGAGGGTAAGGCCGAGGAGGCGCAGTGTATTAGTCTCAGTGAGACACGTTTAGTCTATATTTATGGGAGGCAGGAGAGGTTGCCTGTGATGATTGACAGACAACAGCTTGATCTTAGTCGCATTGAAATTGACAAGCCACTTCTTGCCCCTATTCACCACAGAGTGTAGATCCCGTTCAAGGTCAGCAGCAAGTTTATGTTTGTACGCTACGACGGGTTTCTTACTGATGCGGAAGTAAATTGTGGTATCATCTGCGTAGATGCCTTCTTGGCTCTTGATCACATCTGGGAGGTCATTTATGAAAAATAAGGAAGAGCATCGGGCCCAGGATAGAGCCCTGAGGGACACCAGCGTTTGTGCTGTAGGATGTAGTCATGCCTGTTTGCGACTATTTAAAAAAGTTTGGATTAGATCAAGCAAGTGTCCGGTAATACCGTAACCCCGTAGCTTGCATAGAAGGCCAGAGTGGCAAACCCTGTCAAAAGACTTGGAGATATCCAGAGTAACAATACGAGCCTCGCCTGGCTCATAAAGGGCCTGGAGCATGTACTCCGTAATGGTTGTTAGCATGTCGGCCGTGGACCTGGCAAAGCGGAAGACACACTGTGTGTCAGAGTAGAGTTTGTGGGCAGTAAGATGTTGAACTACTTCACCATTAATTATGGCCTCGAACACTTTCCTGAAAATTGGTAGAAGGCTGATAGGGCGATAATTGGATGGGTCCGAGTGTTCATCACAGTTCTTAAATACTGGAACGACTGAAGAGAACTTCCAACATGCAGGAAAACAGGAAGCATAAATGCAGTAATTATACAGTTTAGAGAAGACAGGGGATAGTTCAGGAGCACATTTCTTAAGGACTGTCACTGGGATTCCATCGCCACCGCTCGCCTTATGGGGGTCAAGTTTTGAAATTACTCGGGATACTACTGTCGGGGTAATATATACATCGTACAGTTTAGCCTCAGTTCTAACAGGGAAGTCGGGTAATGGTACTCCAGACGAGTCAAATGTGGAGTTGGATGAGAATCTGCGAGCAAAGCACACAGCTCTGTCCGTAGATGACGTGAGAACCTCAAATTCATTGATTAAAGGAGGGATTGAGAATTTGCTATTGTTCAGCACCCGTTTGCATAACCGCCAATAATCCTTGGAGCCAAATTTGCGGTCATCTATGCGCTGTCACATTCTCTCAGCAAACAACCGCTTGGCGTCATTCAGGATTCTCTTGCACTCATTACGAGCAGACGTGAATAGGCGCCTATTGTGATCAGATGACTGTCTCCGGAGTAGTCGGAAGTAGTGGTTCCTGTGGGCAATGGCGGCCGAACAGGCAGGAGAGAACCAAGGAGAGGAATGAGGTTTTAGACAATACTTCCTGGTAGGTATGAAGGCATCAATGCCAGCTTTCACTCAAGACGAAACTTCAGAGGCACAGTCATCAACTTGGAGATCGAACACTTTTTCCCAAGGGACGTCACATAGGAAATCGCGAAATGCGTCCCACTCAGCCTTTTGGTAGCAATAGGAGGTCCTATAGGTAGGAGGCTATTGAGAGAGACAACAGCATGGTCGGAGTTGCCGAGAGGGCAAAGCTGCGAGGCTTGACAGGAGTCAGGTGCAGAGCTAAAGCATATATCTAATAGAGACGAGTGACCAGAGAGAGTACTTGGAAAGCGTGTGGGGAAGTTCACCACTTGCGTAAGGGATTGGGAAATAACAAAGTTCATGGCGTGGATGCCCGCTGAATCAGTAACAGAGTCTTTAAGCTACTCAGAATGATGGGCGTTAAGATCTCCGAATACAAATATGTGAGCGAAAGGGTGGTAGGAAATAGCCTTATCTATGTTGTCAGAAATGCTATTTAAAAGAGAGCAGCCAGGGGAGGATGGAGAACGGTAAAGAAAGAAAAGGTAGCTAACCGAACTGAGAAGTGACTGACGGAGATATAAATATTGGTGGTCAGGAGATTCGAGTGTCACCCTAGCTATTGGGAGGTGTTCACTAAAGTAGTCCCCCCAGCCCATGCATGTGGACAGTTGAATCCTTCCTTAAGAGGGGGGAGATAACCAGGGATGGAGAAGTCAGAGGAGGGAATTGATGAGTTGAGGTTAGTCTCACAGAGCGCTAGGATGTTAGAGGACTTTTCGTGGAGGAAAGCTTCTACACTAGGAAAGGTTGTACGAATGCCCCGATATTAGTAAAAGAAAAGTTAAGGGATTTTAGTGATTTGGATTTGGCTGGTTTAGGATATTTTCTGATTCTGTTTATCATGTTATGGTTTGTTGATAGGAAGGGACCTAGAGTATAAGATACAGGCGGTCATTATCCACGATCTGTCGGAAGCAGCAACCAGGTAACTGCCAGCCCGGTACCCTTATAATGATGAGACGTTGCCACCAACCAGACACATCACGGAAGCACCAATACTGAGGTCTGAGGAGAGAAAAGAGAAAGCCGGAAACCCCATCCTAAACAGGGATCAAGCTGTAAATCTCTACTCCTGTTTAATAAACGTGGGTGGAGTGTGAACCGGGCGATAGTTTGGTCTATCTACCCCAATTCAAAAAAAAATTAAGAGTGATAAGTTAACTAAGTTTTGACTTAGTTAAAGTCCAGTCAAAGAAATGTCTTTAAAAATGTTATGTCGCCAAGTATAAATTACTAACTCAACAGCAGAATCAGAATATAAGTTGTATTCCGCGGAAAGACGGTTAGTATGTACAGAAGTGATTAGTAATATTTACAATAGAAAGATACGAGCGTCCAATCCGTCGTAAGACGTGTGTATACGTGATTACTTCCGGTACGCCACCGGAAGTGTGACTAACTCTTCACTGACTCGCACTGACTCTTCAGTAACTCATTAGAGACTCTCAAGTGACTCTCTACGACCATCCCTGTAGAGAATCCACCATTGCTATATATAGCAATGGGAACAGTCCATTTGTAGTCAAATAGGAGCGACGCCCTAACAGAAAAAAGACGAAAAAACGCTCGTTCGATTAACCATGAAACATAAAATTAGACACAAAAATAAAAACAAAATCATGACTTACTTTTAACAATATTTAAAACAGTTGTTTCCAACCCAAACACACGAGCTACAATGGCAGTAGGTAAAAAAAATTATTTTATCCTTTTGCCCAGCAGACGTGGCAGAGGCGAGGGGTGGAAAGTCAACCAACTAAAGACCTGGCAAAAAAGACGAATAAGGCATTTAATAGAGGACTTAAAAGAAGAAAAATAAACAACAAAATGATCCACCAGTCAAAGAAATTTCTTTGAAAAAAACAAAAACCCTCGTTCGATTAACCATGAAACTTAAAATTAGACACAAAAATCGAAAAAGCATGAACTGTAATAAAAGAAAAATTAGTATAGAACTTCATTTTTTTTTATCTAGCAATTTCAACTCTCTAAAATCATGAGGGGTTCAATGACGGAAGGCAAAACAAAATGTTCCCATGAGACGATTAAACAATCATAGTTTCATTTTAGTGACAAGGAAGTGGTTACCAATCGGTTACCTTTTTTATTTTGTTTTTTGTCCGACCGGATCCCATTTGCAGCAAAAGCGAGGGTTGACTGGTGTTATTGAAAAAAACGGGTTTTGATTTGTTTTAAGACTAATACTGTCGGGAACAATGCGAGACAAACTGGAAATTCTTTCAGAAAGACCGGACACATCCTTATGAGCAGAAGTTATCAATATAAATCTAATTTTCTGACATCCTCAGATTATCCGCAAGTTTACGCGTCATGAGTATGATAATAAACTAGATCTTACAGCAAGTCCTCTGAGCGGATAATTTTGAACATGGTGGAACCAGCTCTTAATTGCTGTTGTTCCCAGGTTCAGTCTGGCCAGGGGTAGCAGCACCTGATATGATCCCATCTATAGTGAAATAGAGAACCCTGAACTGCCGTGAAAGCATAGAAATATAAATATGTATTAAAATTACTAGCAATATATTATTGAAAATAAATTTACGAGCAATGCAAAATACTCAAATGACAGCAATATGAAGGTATTGACCTAAACCCCATTTTAAAATTTACCAAAGATGAAAAGAAAATAAAACTTTGGAAATACGAAGTTGATATGCCAATAAACTAACCAAATGAGAGCACAAGATCAAATCAAACCAACAAAATAAATTAGATAAAGAGTTGAGTTACTGTTAACACAGCGAGGGATGGAGTTCCGCGATTCTCCCTTTGTCAGCACTAATCTCACCTACGTATCATTATAGACCATTGAAGAAAATAGGGTCAACCTATTAGACGAAAGCCATGTAAAACCGCTTGCATTCTACACACTGGCTGAGACTAACTTACCAAATACTGAAATAACTTTTTATATGATAATGGTTTGTGTCACGTTTTTATCATAAATAACTATTTCAAGCTACTCCACTAGAGAGAGACCATTTTACCGAAGACATTTCTAGACTCACATTTCATTAACCTATTGCAATCCGGGACAACCAAAGACAACGAAAGACAAATCTTGGCACATTTACAGAAAAGTTTAGAACATTAGACTAGATGGGCAAATCCTAATAAATTTTGATAGATTTTCATTATGAATCATATTATTTCGGCCCTATGTCGAAATAAGCTCATTTGATATTTACAAGATAATCCCATTATTTCAAATCTCTGTCAGTCGGGGTAGGAGAAGCTTTGCAAATGCATATTGCACAGCCAACAAACCGGAATTAACCTGAGTAACAAGTGATTAGATATAGATTTCAATTTAGCTTTGGCAGTTTCTGTTTATAAACATTCTGAAATGGGCTTTAAAATTATTTCTGATTTAATCTGCTTCGTACTCTATCATTAGATTTGACTCATTGAACATATTCATTTGATGAGGATATATATATATATATATATATATATATATATATATATATATATCCTCAATGATTAATACATTTATTTTTAACCTGACATTTTTATTACTTCAAATGTTATTACAGTGGACACTTCACATTTGAAATAGACGCCACATGTGTATTAAATCTATTAGCCAGCACACTCGATAAAACCTAATAAAGAAAATGTGTTCTAGGACAGAGTTCCACACAACGTACCATTTTGTAAGTTAATATATATATATATATATATATATATATATATATATATATATAAGGAAAGATGGATGAATTGTCGTCGTAATTAAATTAGCATAAAAAATAACGACAGATATATTTACCAAAATTATACAATAATATTTTGAAATACGAAAGAGCTAATCATTGAATAAAATCGGCATTATTTTTCGCCACAGCCTACAGGTGACTTTGTAATTTTCTGCAACTCTTCAAGACGCTCTCTTTGTTTAAGTTGGTGAATGCTGTTACAAACCTTGCCTTCATTTCATCTTTGTTGGTCTCTCACTCAACTGTGTCAAAAACATAATAACCAAAGGTTTGCTATCTGGGGAATAAAGTGGCAAGACGTAAGAGGTGATATGATGACAGAGATTGTCTGACAGCCATGACTGGGTTCTTCTGCTTGTATGGTGTGTGCAGAGTCCTGTTGCTAAATACGGTCTTCCAAAAGAATCCTAATTTACTCAGGGAAGCCCTACCTCTACAAGGCACTTAATTTAAGACAACATGTCATATCTGAGGCCCTGTAGGAAGATGAATGGAGATATAACGTTGCCATCTCTGGTGATCGCTCCAAACACCTTCGTAATTCCTATTAAACTCATCGAACTCTTTCCAAATTCTCCGCACTCTGCGCAAATAGACACCCAAACACCCTGAAATGTTCATATTAACGAGAATGCTAAGCAACACAACCTGCTAATTATAAGATTCTGGCTGAGTGAATTGCGTCATGGTGTTCCTTTTTTTACAAACGTTGCTCAACTGACCCAACTATAATGTGCAGTCGACAAAAAAGAAAGAAAAACAGAAACAAAAAAACGCGCAAGCGGAAAATAAAAAAATATGAAATGTCGAAAATTTAATATAATATATCTATGCATTTTACATGATTGCCTTTATATATATATATATATATATATATATATATATAATGTGTGTGTGTGTGTGTGTGTGTTTTAGTAATGTTTAAAATTCGTTTATTATTATGGTGCCCTCCTACCAGGAATAGACTTTTCTCTTTTTATATAATGACGCTGTTAAATTCAGTTACTAGGCAGGCAAAAAGCAGTGTAACTGTAGCGTTCGAACATACTTTTTTCTATTTACTTATTGCTAACAATTACCTTCAATATATTGTTCTTGTTATACTAATACACTGTTTTCAACCTACCTCCTGTGTTCCGTGACTTACTTCCGACCTAACCGGTCATTACAACTTTGCGGCGAAGTTTCGCCAATGCAACTGCCGCAACAAATTGGCGACAAAGTTCCACAACAGCTATTATGGTTAACACAAATAGCCGTTGCAAATTTATGGTTTCATTTTCTCAGTCCGTTTGATAGATATTCTAATGCAAATCTATTTCTTTATGCTTTGATCTGTGTGATTGAAGAGAACAGATGAATATTTTATGAAACAACACAAACATACACACGCACACACACACACACACACACACACACATACATATATATATATATGTTATGTCTTCAAAGTTAGCGTTAGAGAATTTCATGATGTCATATAATTGATTTAGCTCAGCATAGTATTAGTAAACAAACAGAATGACGCTCTCTCTATCTCTCTCAGTTATTAGTGAAACACTAATATTTTAGGTTAGCAATTTGAAAAATATGACGAGGTTATACGTAATTCGACGACAATTTCCTTTAAATAGATATGACAATTTCGAGAACATTAACTAGGCTAAAAATGCTTATGAAAATTCTATACCCCTACCAATTTGCGAATAAACTCCAGTCGGATGAAGTCACAAGAGACGAAACGCGTGACAAGAAAACGTTTTCCACTTTGTCATACATATTCTTCCTTAAAACTGTTCTTGATATTTATTTTCTTCAGCATCTTTTTCTAACTTCCGCTTCATCTGGAATAAATGAGGGTTCAACTGAGGGTTTGAAAGACGACATTTCTAATATATTATTCTATTGTACAATAGTCATAACTGAGAATTTGGAACCCCGGATTTCCATAACCTCTTAGGGACAGCTTATGCCACTTCTGCAAATGATTTGCTTTTTACAGCTGTATTTCATATGCACAGATGTAAAGTCTTCCTCATTAGAGAAACAATGCTCTGTGAGATCAAACTCCTATTATATATGCTGATTTATTTGACCTGCTTTTTATATCTTGGTTAGTATGGTTAAAATATTTTAGCCTTTTAATCTCCGGTCATCTTTCGTTGTGTGCTGTAATCGAGGACGTTTTTTAATCCGACATCTTTGGGTTGATTCTGTCTACAAGTATAAACTGTATGTATTAATTTAAATGGTTTTATTAGAATTCAAACACGAGTAATTTGTATTATCCCTGAGAATTGCAGTTGATCTTTATGTTCTCTTCTGGATTGCTTTTTGTTCTATATATAAATTATATTTATAACCTCTTCACAGAACATTTCTGGATTGTTTCAGGAACGCTAATAATGATAATCCCGTGCGTCAGTTTAATAGACCATAATCTATTCAGCTGCAATGCCGTAGGTTGCATTTATTTTTAGAGAGATTCGCAATTTACGTCGTGTTTCTAAAATCGGTTTGACTGATTACTGAAGTGGCTAACCATAATATACTGCTCGAAAGTGCATTCGATATAGAGTCGATCTGGGAAACTGTAAATAATGGGAACACACAAAACGAAGAATGATATTTATGATGCATATTTAAGTGTTAGACGTCAGCTTTCCGGGTCAGGGCATTGGTCAGTAGATATGGCAGAGAAGAGGAAAAGAACCGTCAGTTTATACCAACTTTAGAACAGCCAACTGTTTCTAGAATGGGGCCGAACATTTTCTGACATTTGGCTTCAGAAAATAAAAATAGTCTTACGTCTAGTTTAAAGAATTTTAAGTGTTCTGGTTTAAAATCAATTATAAAAAAAGAAAAAATATTTCTATGTATAAACTCAATGTTTTTTTTAATATACAAATACATATATTAGATCACAAAATAAATTATCTAATGAAATAATTCATTTATTTATAGCTGGGACAAGCATTACTTATTTACATAGGTCGAATAATTCTTATTTTTGTATTCTAATGGTAAAAAAGAGGTTCCACTGATAAAGCTTTTTCCGATAACTATTTTTAGAACACACTCCCAAGTTCCTCGATCACTAAACATTTAAACTCTTTAAGTTTTAGGTGAAATGCTATCTGTCCGACTTCTCGTGATAGTCAGCACTTTTTACGCCCTCGTCTTACGTTGATACAAACTTATTCAGTCAATCTTACTTAGGTGGCTTTTTGGGTTTGTATTTGGGAAAAGAATTGGGTAGAATATTCGTTGTGGTACAGCGGAACGAGAAACCGGGAAGCCGAGTTCGAATTCCAGCTGAATCCATTGTATTCACTTAGGCGCAAATACTCTTGGGAAAGGTATTAATCCGTCTCTTCCTTTCAGTTATGGGTTAAATAGCAGAACAGATTGGGTTCTATAGCCTTGGTCGGCAACCAGTCTACCGCAGAAAGCAATGGCAACCTACTGAGGGATAATCTTCTGCCCAGTCAGTCATGTCTCTTTCGAGACATGACCGCCCAAGCGTGTATCACGTATGGCACTTAACTAACTGACTGATTTGGGAAACATGATTATTTTTATAAAAGTAAACTAAATTTATAAAGTGATACATGTTTGATTATACATGAGAAAAGAAAACCATTACAGGCAACCTCTTCTGCCTCCCATAAGCATGGACCAGGTGATTCTCCCGGAGAGTAATACACTACGCCTCCTCGGACTTACCCTGTCCTCAGACCTCAAATGGAACCACTATATTGAATCCATAGCAAAATCTACTGCTAAGAAGATTGGGTCACTATGTCGATCCAGGATGTTTTTCCACCTGAATCCATCCTGCATATATAAAAGTCAACCATCCGTCCGTGCATGGAGTACTGCTGACATTTATGGTCCGGTGCCCCTGCCGTTCTCCTCAGTGTTCTTGACAAGCTCCAAAGGAGAGTCTGTAATGTGATAGGTACTGATCTGGCGGCTCGACTGCAGCCACTTTCCCATCGTCGAAATGTGGCCTCCCTCTGTCTCTTCTATAAATACTTTCATGGCTTCTGCTCGGATGAGCTTAAGTCACTGATGTCTCCTCAACCGGTGTTTACCCGTGCAACCAGACTGGCAACTGGGTCCCACCCATTCACAGTCATGTTAGCCAAATGCAGATGACAATTCTACTCCTGCAGCTTCCTCTCTCGCACTTCCCGCCTGTGGAACTCACTCCCGTATTCTTGCTTTCCTGACGGCTACAACCTCCAGAAATTTAAATGCAAAGTTAATACTCATCTACTAACCACTGGCTTCTAGCTCTCTCCCCTCCCCTGTATAACCTTCCCTTTCTCTCCACCTATGTATCTGTCATCGCATTTCTCAGCTTTCTATTGTTCCTTTCTGACTAGCTTGTACTCCTCGCTCTTTTCTAATTAATCTTTATACATTTATGCAACCCCCTGCACATCAGTGGCGTTTCCGCCTTGCTCGGGGTGAAATGATTAAAAAAGAATGCCACAAATAATCAGTAAATTTTACCTCCTCAGATTTAATAATACAAAAAACTAAATCGTTAACAACGACGTTAAACCGAACCGCCTGAATATTATTTACAAAAAGTCGTTTTTTTTTTCCTTACTCCAATATATTTTGATTGATTACACTTGAGGATGAATATTATTACTACACTAACTGATTGATCTACCCATTTCTCTTATGAATTACTGTGAACATTATTTAACAAATATAAAACGTATAATAAATTATACTAAATTGTAATAACTTATAATACATTATACAAAAACATAGTACAACAAAGAAGCTGTTCATTTATTCTGAAAAATAATGAGCAGAATTTATTAAATAGAAACGGTAATGCTTTTATATATTCCAGTGATTTCTTGTTTAAAGCTGTTATAATATATTATTCTAACGATTTTCTCATTAAATGCTGTTATAATATATTATACAAAGTGTACATTACTAATCTAGAATGAAGTATATATATATATATTTACGCTCTCACACGCTGATTGAGTACTCTGGAAAAATAGTAGACTTTGATAAACAGTAGCTACTCTGTCGTGTACGCATCGCTCATTGAGTGAAATGAATTAGAGCACACTAGCTATTGGGCGCGTATAATGATATATGCTAAAAAGTCTGCATACTCCCGCCGAACGCCCATAGCCCAGGTGTAGAGTCGCCGACTGACGCTGTTTCGGCCGGGTTTCAATCCTGGGTAAAAGAGTAATCGGAGTGTAACCGTACTGATGAGCTGTGATATGACGAAGCAAATTTGTCTTCGGATGACAATATATATAATTATTTGTGTGAACATTAATTTTAGTCGATGCTCGTATTCTGTTCATAATCAAACAGTAAATTTATATATTTATTTTTACCGGCCTGATTATTTACGATAAATGTTGTACAAAAATGAGCGTCATTCGGCAGGATTTAAAACTGCGACTCCTATTAACATAGGGAAAGCCACCAATTGATCTTGCGCGTCTTAGATAATTTCATTATGTCGGTTGTTAAAACCGGTTTGTCAATCTTCGAGATTTTCAGTGACATTATATATATATATATATATATATATATCATAGTGGTATAAACTAATGAATATATATTTCACAATTTGGTATTCGTAATTTTTACTTTTTATAAAGTGCTTAGTACAGATGTAGAGCATTTATAGTGATATAGTTATTATTAGTGTTATTATCATAACATTTGGGACTGCAACTCAAATGCTTTCCTGTTTCGGTGCCAAAACATAAAGGAAAGTGATGAGAAAGAGTGGTTAGGGGGTTACATAGGGGAAAGTGATGGGAAACAGTGGTTAGTAGGTTACATAGGGGAAAGTGATGAGAAAGAGTGGTTAGTAGGTTACATAGGAGAGGGTGATGTGAAAGAGTGATTAGGGGGTTACATAGACGAAAGTGATGTGAAAGAGTGGTTAGGGGGTTACATAGGGGAAAGTGATAGGAAATGTCAGAAGGAGGGTGATAGACGGATAAGGATACCGAGGATGAGTGTTGCGTGGAAGGGAAAAGTGTTTGAGAGAATGGGTGCGAGTTAGTGTGTTAGGAGGTGTCTATTGACCTTACATTTAAACTCCTGGAGATTGTAGCTGTCGGGGAAGCAAGTATACGGAAGGGAATTCCACAGACAGGAAGTGCGAGAAAAGAAGCTATTGGAGTAGAAACTGCGGTTACATATATATATATATATATATATATATATGTGTGTGTGTGTGTGTGTGTGTGTGTGTGTGTGTGTGTGAGGAAAAATTATAATTAGGATGTTATGTAGTTTTCCTGAGAATTTCTTAAATACTGTTCTAAAGAATGCGTGAAAAGGAGTCACCGGAATATTTTATGTCTATATTTGTTCATTAAACTCCAGAAAGCCATATTTACTGATTTTTCGTTTTCTTTTTTCCACTGTATATTTCCTACATGTTCAGAATTATAAAACATCCGTTTGTTCGTTGGCGGAAATCATTGCCAGGTATTATTAGTGTGCTAATCGAAGTTTTCTTCTATGTGAAATTATTCCGATGTTGGATTTGATTTGACATCTTCAGCCATCACATGGTAGGTTGGGATGGCTCAAGGGATGAAAAGCTCTGGTTTTTACTTGATCTCTTTTTCTCTCTTCTGTTCGACTCCTGATGTTTTTAAAAGATCTTGTTTTTTCGTGGATAAAACTCTAGTTGTTTCTTTCCGTAGCTTCCATCTCCGAATTGAATGGGTTAATTTCTCTCCTCACCAAGGTTTTTTGAGCTGATTATTGAATCGACGAAGTGTTCTCTACATGGTTTCTTGTCAAATGTTAAAAAGACATTATAAAATGTGACTTCATTTTTATGAGCTGAATATTCTCTATATGACTTTCGTTTGGTTGCATTTAGACAGATGCCCGAGTCTAACCTGCTTTGTCCATATGACAAGCTTTCTGGCTGGCATATATTTTTAGCCTTTCAATTCGAAACTTACTGATAGAATTAGTGTCTAATTAAATGTAATTTTCTTTTAAAGTTCTGCATTTTAGTTCACTCTCATTTTCCCTATTTTAATTAGCTTTACCCGTATGGCATTGTACCTCACTAATTGGTATATTTAAATATTATTTAGATAAAAGATAAATGCTTTTTCCTTAAAAAAATGTGATATATAGCAAGTTTGCAAAGAAATAAGCAGACAGTATTACTGGACAGCGTATACTACCTGTGGGAATGACGCGTAGGTTCTCTTTAAGTAGACACGTTTTAAGTTACAAACTTATCCGAGATTCAGTTCTATTTTTAAAATCCTCTTTGGGGAACACCATTAACTTCATCACCGTTTTCTTTTATATGTCATCCACATTATAAGAAAGATTCATTCAGAAATAAAAAGGTTAGATGTTCAAAATTGAAACTTTATAAAACATTTTAAAGATATAAAAAAGTTGCATGTGTAAAATGGAGTCTAAACATGGCGTATATTTCTTTAATTACTCGAAAGCTGTTCTAACACTAATAATTAGGTAAATAAATAATATTACCTGCATATTATACATTTTAAATTTAAGAAAATTAAACACTAACATATTTTTTTTTTAGGAGAAGGTAATGTAAAAGATAAAACCTGTCAAAAGTGGTTTGAAATGTTTCGTGCTTGAAAATTAAAGATAAACAAAACTTGGTGACGAAATAAAGCTGCTGGTTTTAATATCAATATCACTGTACTGACACATTCGGTCAGTTAAGTGTCATAAGTGATACACGCTTTTGGCGATCGTCTCGAAAGGGTCATGACTAACTGGGCTGAAGATTATCTCACAGTAGGTTGTCATTGCTTTCTGTGGTAGACTGGTTGCTAGCCAAGGCTAAAGAACCCAATCTGTCGTATTATTTAACTCATGACTGAAGAGAAGAGACCTTTCCCAAGGATATTTGTGCGTAAGTGAATGCAAGGAATTCAAATGGAATTCGAACTCGGCAACTGCGCTTTGTCGTTCCGAGTCGATATCCACTGCACCACAATCCAACTAACACATTACACAGATTAATTACTAGTTATTGCAGTCTTTAGAGAATTTACTCAATGAAAAGTTAGCATTTAAATTTAAAATTAGCATTTAAGTGAATGAACTCGACTGGTATTACGAACTCGGCTCTTCAATTCTACAATCCATTATTCTACCGGGCTTCCGTGGTTTAAATGTAAAATAGTATTAATAGATGAATCTATTAAACATAAAATGTTAAAATAATTAACTATTTTGGCATGTAAAAAATGATGTTTCTTGTATTACGACATATTAATTTATTTAAAGGGATTATATTTAAATAATCACACGCAAAAACT
>JBBBDQ010000281.1:0-2500 GCA_037127315.1 Ascarosepion bandense
TCTTTCTTTTTTTCTTTCTTTCAGTTTCTGTTTTCTCTATTTCTATCAGTTTATTTCTACTCTCCCTATCAATTAATTCTTTCTTTCTTTCTTTCTTTCAATTTCTGTTTTCTCTATTTCTATCAGTTTATTTCTACTCTCCCTATCAATTAATTCTTTCTTTCTTTCTTTCTTTCTTTCTTTCTTTCTTTCTTTCTTTCTTGTCCTATCTATTTCTGTTGTTCTTTCTGTCTTTCTTTCACTATCAGTTTTTTTTTTTACTTTACTTATCAGTTAGCCAATCTTTCTTTCTTTCTTTCTTTTTTCTTTCTTAATTTCTTTTCTTTTTTCTTTCTTTTTTCTTTTTTTCCATCAGTTTCATTTTTCTCTCGTTCCCTATCAGCTTATTTCTACTTTCCCTATGAATTCTTTCTTTCTTTCTTTCCTTTGTTTGTTTGTTTGTTTCTTTCTTTCTTTCTTTCTTTCTTTCTTTCTTTTCCTATCTATTTCTACTGTTTTGTCTTTCTTTCACTATTAGTTTCTTTCTACTTTATCTATCAGTTAGCCTTTCTTTCTTTCTTTCTTTCTTTTCAATTCCTGTTTTCTGTCTGTCTTTCTTTCACTATCAGTCACTTTCTTTCTTTCTTTTACTTCATTTGACGTTGCCTTCTTTTTGCACTTTACGATTGACAAGGGCTTTTAATCCGTATTTCTTTCCATGGCTAAAGTTTAACTATAATTTGACGCCTGATTACACGCAAGCCACTGCACACGAGTAGCACATTTCACCTTTGTCTTCATTTTTCACTGCATTTTCTATTCTTCAAAGAGGAAGCCATGTTTCGGTGAAAGTGTTCAACTAAATGCTCACTGAATTATTCTTCCACACACACTGTCTCTCTGTCTTTTTCCCTCTAATATTCATTTCTACTCTGTATTTCATGATTAGCGAAATTTCGTTTACAGGGATGCATACTTGCGGGAATGTATTCCGCAAAGTAGCAGTTCTAGGGGGAAAAAAAAGATTCCTACGTTTATGCAAATGAAATACGAAAGTAATATGTGTGATTCAACTACATTGACGTAAATTGACGGGTCTTAGATATGAATATCTGAACTGGTGAATCTAAAGAGTGAAGTTTGTCATCAATGAGCGTCTGTTACGAGGTCGCATAATCGACTTTTTACTTACGGGCAGATAAGATTATGACTCCACATCTGATCTTATCCAACTTCACTAAAAACAAAGCATATTTGAAAGAATTCAGGTAGGTTCAGTAAGTCAGTTAAGTGCCATTCGTGTTAAAGGCTTCTGCGATCATATCTCATAAGAGACGTGACTGACTGAACAAAGAATTTTCCTGCAGTAGGCTACCATAACTTTTTGCGGTATACTAGATGCCAACCAAGGCTACAGAATCAAATCTGTCCTGTTGTTTAACCAATAGCTGAAGGGAGAAATTTCGGATGAATAACTTTCTCAATGATATATACGCGTAAGTAAATACAAAGAATGCACCAAAACGCACAGATCAGATGTGTCAATCATTTTAGCGTGAGTTCAGTGTGCCCATGTGTTTACTCAGAAATCAATTTTTCCAGCTTCCATTATATTGCGTACGGTTGATGAACACCTTTTGAGAAATATCTGTGCAGGACAGAAATATTTTCACTGAATCTGTAGTCAAAGTTTCCAGTCAAAATTATAATATGTGTGACTAGCAGTATTGCTCGTGTGTAATAAAAGCTTTAAAACTAATCCATGGTCCTGGAGCTCAGATCCTTTGGACGTTGGCACGAAAGACTAAAAAGCAATAGTTGTTTCCAGTTAAAGCGAAACCATTGACTGAAAGAAAAATGAATGGATGTAAATCAAATTTTGATTTCCTGGTATCGATCTCAAATAAGTCTTTTTTCGTCGTAAACTGAATTTTGAAGGCTAAATAAGTCCTCTGAGTAAATGGTGACATGGCTGAGACTAAGAACAACAATTATACCTACTTAGAGCCAAACCCGAAGAAAAAACTAAAATAAAAGGGCTGAAAAACTGATTTTGATCTGACCCAGTATATATTATCGATTTTTTTAAGAACTGCAGCCTTGTAACTTCTGAATATCGTTTCTTATGTCTTTGTCTATGAGTGCATTAAATTTTTATTAAAATCGGACCACTCCTTCTATAATCCGAAACACGTCTACCCATTAAAAATATCTACTGAAGTACTAAAAATTTGTTAGAAAAACATTAAAACACCGATTAATTCTTCATATATATGTTTGGCTGTAAATGTGCGCGCAATTAGTCGAGTACCTATGATTAGAATTTGTATCTGAATAATAATGTTAGCGTGAATTATGAACATTGAGAAGAATGTTGAATTTATTGGAATTCAAATGTCTCTTCATCAATATTATACAAACATATTAATCTACTGATGTGTACAAGCATAAACGTGCATACATTGGTGCGTGCACGCGTGTGTATGTGTATGTTAACACTTTTGAAGTATAAGTCCTCAGC
>JBBBDQ010000281.1:7500-208106 GCA_037127315.1 Ascarosepion bandense
CAAGGCGATGTATTTATGAACAGTTCAGAAATATCCAAAAGCTCTAGTGAGATTGGAAAATGAACTGATTAAATGAAAACGAAAAATGCCAAAACATGGATGACAGATGAGATTCTTCAGATAAGGATGAAAATAGAGCAGACCCAATTGGTAAATGTTCGTTTTAACTCCCGACGGCTTCCCCCTTCAAATTTATCCAAAACAGCATTATTTCTGTGCAAATGTATATGCTGAACTCAAATCAACAATTCAGTTATTGAAGAAACCTACCTTTTTTGCTTTGAAAGTCCATAAAAAAACGAACTATATCTCGCACTTTTTCTCTCCCGTAATTCTCACGAATCATGGAATTAACTGCAGAATGACGTTCTACGTAGGCAGCAATTTTCTGTCGATTTTTTGGTTGATTTTCTTCGTTTACTGAAACTTCCGGTGATGTACTTCCTATTATGAAAGTAATAAGCGTAGAAATACAATATTTTCATGACAGGAAGAACATCGCCGGAAGTATCAGTAAATGAAGAAAATCGACCAGAAATCTGCCAAAGTTCGTCGCCTACGCAGTACGTCATTCTGCAGTTAATTACATGACTTCGTGAGAGTTACAGGAAAGAAAAAGTGCAAGTTATAGTTTTTTTTTTTGTGGACATTAAGATAAAAAAAGGTAAGTTTATTCAATAACTAACTGTGGATTTGAGTTCAGTACATACATTTGCACAGAGATAATGCTATTTTGGATAAATTTGAAGGGGAAAAGCCGTCGGGAGTTAAAACGAACATTTACCACCCAATTTAACACTCTTGCCATAAAACAAAACAACAAATACAGAAATAAGAAATGAATGTACTAAATAAGGAGGGAAATTTATAAAAGAAATGGAGGAAAACATGGCCGTGCGTATTTCTCAAAGAAATTATTCAACTTCTACAGAAAAGTTATTCTAAGGGAGCTACAGACGCTACCGTGATTTATAAAATCCGCAGCTGGCTGTGTGTTGATGTCAGAAAGAAATGCAGTAAAGTAAAACGAGAATAAACGACTAAAGGCATGAACTGAGAATATGGTTGTCAATAAAGAAATAAATAACCAAGGTGTAAGCTACGAAATGAAGACATTTTCATCAGACAGAATTTAAAATAAGTTGTTTTTACAGACAAGGAAAAAGTTGGCACCGAAATCCCCGTTGTATTTGAATAGTAAAACCGTCATCCCAGAATATAGACAATGTAAACAGGAACATAAAAAAATCTTAACTAAAGTTATTGAAAGACGAATATATCTAAACTTATTTATAAATGGATCTTTGACTGTGTGTGTATGTGTGTGTGTGTGCGTGTGTGTGTGTGTGTGTCCGTTACCTATAGACTCCGAAACGGCTGAACCGATTTTCTTGAAAATTTATACAGTTGTACTATAAGCATCTGCGAAAGTTCTTATCTAGGTTTTGTGCCGAGGTACCCCCGATAAATACCGAAAATCGATAATCGAAAAGATCGGGTTATAGAAAGAGTGGTCCGATTTTAATCAATTTTGATACACTCATAGACAAAGACATAAGAAACGATATTCAGAAGTTTCAAAGTTGCAGTTCTTACAATAGTGCAGAAAGTTGATAACATATATATATATATATATATATATATATATATATATATATAATGCAAGATGTTTGTGTGCGTGTCTGTTTATCTGCCTGTATGTCTATTTTTTCAGCCATTTTATTTCTTTTTTGCTTCGGGTTTGGCTCTAAGTAGGTATAACTGTAGTTCTTAGTATCAGCCATGATACCATTTACTCAGTGGACTTATTTAGCCTTCAAAATTCAGTTTACGACGAAAAAAGACTTATTTGATATCGGTACCAGAAAATCAAAATTTGTCTTACATCCATTCATTTTTCTTTCAGTTTACGGTTTCGCTTTAACTGGAAACAACTATTGCTTTTTAGTCTTTCGTGCCAACATCCAAAGAGTCTGAGCTCCTGGACCATGGATCAGTTTTAACGCTTTCATTACACCCGAGCAACGCCGGGCTATACTGCTTGTAAGCAAAAAAAGGAATGCTGAACTGTTATCTCATATCAATTATCTTATATTTCCGAGTGTAAAGGAAAATTGGAAGCAACAGAAATGTGATTCTATAGAAGGATTATGATAATTCTATGCGTGCAGCAACAAAGGAAAATGGAACTGAAAATACAAGAAGCAGAAAGAACCGAAGTGTTTGGACACATAATAAGGAAAGAAGGCTCGCAGAAGGTAACACCGAACATATACAAAGCAGAAAATCAGCAGGCTTACCTGATGAGCTTGCGTAAATATATGCGTTTAGAAGTTGTGGGACGAGTGGCTAAGAAACAAAATTAAAATAGCTAGACGTAACCGTAATTTATTTTCTAATAATTTCTTTTATTGCAATTTTTGCTTTTACAAATCACGTCTGGTTCCTTTCTTTACTGTCACTAGCAATCTTCAAAAGTTTAAATGCAACATCAGTCCCCATTTTCTGTTTTCTTGAAACCTGTTCTTTTATTGTTCTTTTTACTTTATTAACGTCTAATGATGTTCTTTCAATTTCAATGACCGTTTGCATTTTATTGGTAGTATCGCCTGCAGTTCAATAATTCAAAATCTCAGGTTTAATTCCAAAGTTAATCTTGATTTGAAGTCCCTTATATTTTTCAAATATTGTTTTTAATTGATAAGTATCAATATGTAAACTAATAATGATTTTTCTTCAAAAAAACAGGTAATCATGTCTTTCCAAAAAATGTTTTCCTCATTGCTTTAAACACTTTCTGTGTACTCTGTTCATAACCACTCAATGATCTGATACTTATTGACACGTAGATTACTCGATGGTTAATTCTGTTCCTCTTACCTTCCGTTTGTCTTGTGAGTTTCAAAGTCTCCAAGCCAAATTTTCTCATTATGTCTCTTTGAAATTTAAACTCTTCCCACACGTGTGATTCTCGTTTCGATTTTCCTTAAATCTTCATTACTCACTTGTTTTTTTAATGTTATTCTCATTTTTTTCCGAAGAAAAACATTGGATTAAGTTTTCTATTCATCTGTAAGGATATTGTCCAGATTCAACTTCTATATAGAATGATTAATATTACATACACTACCGGTAGTAATTATTAGGCAACCCCATTTTTTCTTTAAGGATATGATGCATTTCATACTATTTTTACTATTTATTGCCAAATGAAAATAGAAAGGATTTTGTGTCATTATTACTTCGCAAAATTTTACAAGGCAAGGAAGCAAAGATGAATTTGGCCGAATCACCCTAAATTTTCTTCATTCTTTCAGTGATGAAACTGCAATTATTAAATACTTATAAATTCATTTGATGCACATGTTATTGCACAATATTAACGAAAAAGCCATTCTATTTTCATTTACAATTATTCACTTGGTAATTATTACTAAAAAATAGTATGAAATATTTCATTTTTTTAAAAGACAGAAATGGCCTAATAATTGTTGCCGGTAGGGTAGATTGATAAAAATCTATTGGATTAAGCCTTTTCTTTTCCACTTCCATATAAAACGATTGATATTACATAGCATTTCAGCAGTCGATTTTTGTTTATAGCAGAATTTTCCTGCTTTGCAATTGTTTACTTATCTTCTGGAAAGCATCAGTCTTTATTTAAATGTATCTTCGGATTTCTATGTCACATTTTCTATCATCTGTTGTAGCACTTCCTAGATGCTTTTGTTACATTCCGGAACGAAATGTCTTCATAATCAGTGTGTTAAACTTTGCCTACAGTGATATTAACAAAGAAATTTTACTTAAATGACACAAAGAGATAAAATGATTGATGTATTTTTTACATTCAAGAAGACATTAACTAAATACTCATTAACAAAAAAAAAAAACTGAGCATTTTAGTTTATGACAGCTACCAAAAGCCAAAGTCTATTTGTTTTCATTTTGTATAATTCTAGGCAAAAGAGCAATTCTATAACAAACATTCAATAGTTTCGATTCTCTCTTAGATTTCCCCGAAAGATTCAGTTGTACCCCCATCGCTTCTTCTTTGGTTGGTATTATTCTTACTTTATCACTTAAGTCTATGCTTCATTTTCCTGCAACATATCCGGGTTTTTATTTCACTTTGTGGTTGATAGAGTAACAAAATTCATTGTCTCACATGTTTTACTTACTATTTACCATTGTTTTATATGAGCAAAGATAAATTACAATAGAGTTTTAAGTCTAATAACTATTATTACTCTTTCCATTAATAATGGTGGTTACTTTCTTAACTTTTTGTTTAAAGTAGTCTGGAATGTCCAAATCTTCATTAAGTTGTTTGTCTTCCAATTACATTTACTATCATTGTTAGTTGTTGTTATTGATCAAGAGTTTAATTATTTGATCCAGTCCATTGTGAATCTGTAGCGATATTTCACTAGTTTCAAAGAAGGATAGTCACAATGACTAACAGGGTTCATTCTCTAGGAGCCACTTTTTACCATCGATATACGAAATAATCTGCATACAGGTGTCATTTTTATATTTTTGAACGAGTATGGCTCAATAGATGACATCCATTTAAAATTCTTGATCTAAGAAGGCTATTTAAGAACATGAATTTGTGATGCTGAGTGATCAGTCTTTTATTCTTAGGGTACTTTTCTGTTGTTGCTTTATAAATAGCGTTACCATCACTTTTGTGTTTCAATTTGAAACTAATTTATTAAACTAATACTAGTTTAATAAATATCAGAAAAATAATCCATCTGAAAATTGTTGTTCCGAACAAAGAAAGAATGAAAATTTGTTGATAAATCTCATCTTCAAGCACTGTCTCGTTAAAACCAATCAAATGCTGAGGTTTGCAAAACGTTCGTTAATGAAACTTGTTTGAAAAATATCAGTTTGTCAGTTTATTTCTTATGTCATTAAAGCTACGCAAAACCGGAAAATAAACATATAACTATAAATAAATGTGATGAAAATTCAAAATTGGAAGTGAAAATGAAGAAAACTTGAATCGAAACAGAAAGGATAATTTAATGACCACTTTATTAAGTATTAATTTAGATGGACTGGTTTTTAGAGGAGCTAGTTATTGTCTGTTTTGCTAAATGTTGGTTTTCATGCAAAAGTCGACAAAACCTTTGTATCATCTTTTCAAGGTCGGTATAACCACATTCCACTACACACTAGATTTCAGAACTTATTGGATTATATGAAAATATGAAAATAAAATACGCAATTATTTTTTTCTTTTACAATTTCTATGCTCATTCTTTACAGAGAAAAGACAAAGGAATAAAACGAAGAGTGAAAATCTAAGCGAGAAAAAAGTTAAAAAAACGTCGTATAGAAATTGTAATACATCGTGTCGCACTTCACTTGTTTCTTACTAAGAACAATATAAGCCGTTTTTTAACAAGAAAGATTTCTTATCGCCATAGATTTCACACTGCATATTATCTGTATGGGTCGTTTTTATTGTCCCCAGTAGATACATTGTGAAACTAATTGTGACGGAGAGAGTATAGTGAATGTAAAAAAATTCTCTATACTATCATTAAAAGTACACGCAACATGCAGCGAAAATGTTCATTAATGGATTAAAAAGTAAGGAACTATATTTTTATCAGCTTTTCGCTAATTACCGATTCATCAATTCACGGTATAAGGAAAAGTCATCTCAGAAAAATTGTTCGCTGTTTGTGATCATTATGTGGCCCAATCAGGTATATTCCATTTTTTATTTTTGTTTAGAGGAGCTTTCTTTTGAATCTAATATCAGCTTATAAGCGGATAGATACACACGAATTGGACTGACGATTGTATAGCAAACAAGAAAGGTGGAAACAATATGTGAATGTAAAAAAAAGTAACGAAAAAACAGAAAAAGGTACAAAAGAATGAAAATTAGAAAAGTTCAGAGAAGAAACAGACAATAAGAAAAAGAAACTAAGAACTGATAATAAACAAAAACAAAAAATAGAATGTTGAAGGGGAAAAGGACCAAACTGTACAAACGAAAATGAAGAAGGATAAATAAACCCGAAGCAAAAATAAAGAAAACAGAGAAGAAATAAAATAAAGAAAATAAGAAAACCACTTAACTAAATAAAAAGAAAAAAATGACAAGTCTTCCAAAAAATAAGCAATAGAAAGAATGATGTGAACATATTTTGATAAAATTGAAGTCGAATAGCAGGAACACAAAAAATATTTTTCGTTGGCAAAAGTTAACTTTTACGACACTTTGATTCACTGAATAATGAAAGCAGAAATGGATGAGCTTCTCACTTCTCACTTTCTAGTCGAATAAACTTGGTTGGAAATGTAAGTGTTGACGAACAGGAAAATGTTAAAAGCGTCTTCATCATTGCAAAAGTCAAGTAATGATTGACACTTTTTTTTTTCAACAAACTCTATAGAATGGCGAACATAGTCTGGAACATGAAATTACATTAGCTTTCTAGCTACTTTACAAGGTGAAATGGCTCGCGTAAGCACTTTTACAACTTTTGAAAGACTTTCTTTCGTCAGACCAAAGAAATGTTTAAAAATGAAGAACGATCCAATGCTGTATAAAGTCTTAACTCCTAAAGGGTTACGAATTCTAAAATTAGGTATTTTATGTATTTGTGTACAACTGAAAAACTTGTTACAAGCAAAGATCCAAACTGCTTTTTCTTAGTGTAGTAGTTTTCACTGTCGCTCTGTATAAATATAGCATATATCCGCTTTAATATTCAATATTGGACACTTTGGTGTAACAGT
The DNA here is from genome assembly GCA_037127315.1 of Ascarosepion bandense. Classification (NCBI taxonomy): domain Eukaryota; kingdom Metazoa; phylum Mollusca; class Cephalopoda; order Sepiida; family Sepiidae; genus Ascarosepion; species Ascarosepion bandense. Next base: position 14,269 of record JBBBDQ010000281.1, read on the forward strand.
TAGTAAATTCGTCTCGTGATATCACTTACGACGGAGTATTAAATTCAATCTCCTCTGTGTGATCGATAATTCCGGCCTTGTGCCAGTTCTACTGTGAAGTTGTTATAATGTTAGCCTTTTGTAGTATATTGAATAAAAGTATAGAATCTTATAAACAGCACATTTATCTGCGCATATATCAAAATCAGGATAATACAAATTACAATATTCGAAAATTAGATATAGATATTTATTAATCAACCCATTTTTCGTAAGAGACAATGCATTTCTATACCTATTTATTATATTAAAATATTGGTTTATACAATTAATACATCATTTCTGTTTCCACTTGATGTTTTTAAATTATCTACGAAACCTGATAGTCCTGGGTATGATGACAAACTACATCTGGCAGCAAGGCCTCTGATCGGGAGATGAGAGCATTTGAGGATTTCCACGTTTCACAAAACAAAATCTTAACTGCTGTTGTTCCCAGATTCATTATGTATCGAGCTAGTAACACATGTTAGGGTTTCAGTTATGAGTAAATAGTGAACTCCACATCGAAAAAAAGCAAAACACTAAGAAAGTATAAGAATATACTTTTATGAAAATGCCAGCAAAACATTTTTTTATAAATAAAATTACTAACAATACATTTTTATAGTAAAATTACCAGCTATAAATTTTATAGTAGAATTACATTTTATCTGTAGTTGAATCCATGTGCGTTGTGGTGCAGTCAATATCGACTGAAAACGACAAATCGTGGAGCCGAGTTCGAAATCCAGTTGAATTCTTTGGATTCACTTACGTACAAATACCCTGAGGAAAGGAATTAATCCGTCTCGTCCCTCCAGTTATGGGTTAAATAATAGGACAGATTGGGTTCTATAGCCCTGGCTGGCAACCAGTCTACCGCAGAAAGCAATGGCAACCTACTGCGTGATAATCTTCTGCCCAGTCAGTCATGTCTCCTTCGAGACATGATCGCCCAAAGCGTGTAACTGACTGAATCTCTAATGTTCTGTTTAAATTATCTAGATTTTGGCATTAAATAACCTATACAGTTTGATGTGCCGCTAAACAAACGCAGCCAACCAAACAAACCCGATATATTTTTCATTATCTGTCAATTGTTAATCACATTTCTTTACAGCTATATTAAACGTTTTATGATGCAGGTCATTATAACCATTTAAATTTTAACATTTTTGGCATTAAAATACGTTAATGTTGAGAAATATATATTTGGACAAATATATTTGGAAGACGGTATTCTTTAATGGGTTATTAATGGGTTAAAAATCATAATGACATCATTTCAAATTTTGCTTTTAAAAACAGTATCAGATATTATAAAAAAATATTGATTTAATGCTTCAGATTTAAAACATTTTTCTACTTTTAAGAATATCTAATGAATATCTATAAATTAATTGGAGTAGATAGGCTAAACTATCGCCCGGTTCACACTCCACCCACGCCTATTGAACAGGGGAAGAGGCTCATCCCTTGTTTCCTGTTTAGGATGTGGTTTCCGGTTTTTCTATTTTCCAATCTTTTCACTCATTTTTTTTTTATTTTTTTATTTTTTTTTCAATCGGATTAGATAGACTAAACTATCGCCCGGTTCACACTCCACCCATGTCTATTGAACAGGTGAAGAGGCTCATCCCTTTTTCTCTGTTTAGGATGTGGTTTCCGGTTTTCTCTTTTCCAATCTTTTACGTAGTCCCCTGCACATCAGTGGCGTTATCGCCTTGCTCGGGGTGACATGATTAAAAAAAAAAAATTTCTAAGTCTATCAACCTAATCTTGAACTGCAGGAATCAGTTCTTATCCACGACAACGAACAATGAACTAAAAATTCAACGGATAATTAGGATTTATCTATGGGAGCTCCGAATTCTGCAGAGTCTTTGGATTTAGTCGGATTATTTCTCCTGTACAACCTCACGAAGTATTAAAAAATCAACATAAAAATGTAGGACTTTATAGAGATGACGGACTCATGATAGTAACTCAATTGGAGGTAAGGTTGATAGAGTTAGAAACTTAATTTATAGAGTTTTAAATTTTTTGGTCTTTGCGTAGTAATTAACCCTAATATAAAACAATTTGACTTTTTAGACATAACATTAGACTTAGTTTTTTACATGAAAAATAATGCTAACACAATTTATATAAACTCTAGCTTTAATCACCCACCATCAAACATATTCCATCATCTGTTGAACGCCGTATGAGCATCAGTCAGTCAGTCAGTCAGTTGAGTGCCATACGTGATACACGCTTGGGCGATCATGTCTCGAAAGAGACATGACTGACTGGGCAGAAGATTATCCCGCAGTAGGTTGCCATTGCTTTCTGCGGTAGACTGGTTGCCGCCCAAGGCTATAGAACCCAATCTGTTTTGTTATTTAACCCATAACTGGCAGGAATAGGCGGATTAATACCTTTCCCAAGGGTATTTGCGCATTAGTGAATGCAATGAATTCAGCTGGAATTCGAACTCGTTCCGAGCCGATATCCAATGCACCACAACGCACATCTCGTATGAGCATACATTCCTCAAATAAAGAAATATTTGATGAGCACAAAACAATTTCAGCGGTTATCAATATTCCGAGATCAACTTTTCAGCGGTTATCAATATTCCGAGATCAACTCCTATGATGTAACTCTCTATTTAATCAGTTAGCTAATTTTAGATGGGTACATAAATTTCCTAGGCTAATAAATAAACATTTCTTCAAAAATAAACCTTTAAGCAAAAATTTCAATAGGAATACAATAAAGCTTAGTTATAGTTACTCCAAAAATTTAGAAAAAATAATTAAATTACATAACAATAAAATATTGAAATCATACAACAAAAATATCCCTTACACTTATGTCAGTTTGCATCATAATAATAAATTTGTAATTGTAGAAACCCGAACCAATGCCCCATACCTAATAAATGCTTAACAAAATCCCTGATATATATGTGTTCGATTTCATCCGTGGAGAAACCTAAGGATGCTAAATTTTTATCGGAAGCACTATGAATGTTTTTAAAAAGTGCTTTGACAATTTCCTCCCATCCTTTAATATCAAGGACAAACAAAATATGACATCAATTTCTAAATATTTTTGGAACTTAAAAATCGAAAATAAAACACCTAAAGTTAAATGGAAAATTCTCAAAGAGACCAGAATATTTACATCGGGAAAGGAACCATGTTTTCTTTGTCTTCAAGAAAAAAAGGAAATCATTAAATACACGAGGAGCAACATATTACTAAACCAGAGGCATGCAACCACAGTAAATTGCAAACACATAAAAGAACTACCCTTACAATCATGCTAAACTTACAAAATTTAAAGTTCGGATTTCTAGAAACGATAAACTTTTATAATATTAATCTTAGTACCACGATATTTAATTTTAACTGTATGATCTTTCCCCTTATATATATTTACCACGAATTTTAACTTTTTTCTTACTAAAAATTGTAATCTAATTAAGGTTTTATATAAAAAAAAATGTCTTAAATTTTAAATTAGGTTTACCTATAAAAAGATCACTTTAATAACTTCTAAGCCTATGTATAAGATTTCACCATCCCTCCAAGAAACGCCAAAAACATTTTTACCCTTATACTTCACTAATACAGATATGTTTATCCATTACCAATTCCTCTCTCTTCTTAACCCACCCTCTTCTACCTCCTCCCACCTCATATGCATTTTCTTATTTCTTCTTTGTTAAACCCAAAGGCCTGGTCATAAAAGACCGTAAAATCCACACCTTATCTTCTACTGCTAAACTTGTCTCTAAACCTCTTAAACATGTCCATTAACCACTTGTACATGTGATTTGTACATATTCTAAAATATAATATATATATATATATATATATATATATATATATATATATATATATATATATAAAGTATAAAAGAAGCCGTGAACGTTTTGTTTAAAGTGTATATTTATTGCTGTTGTTATGATACTTTAAGTGTCTATGATGGTATTTGTGACGCTAAGTGTGACTCTCTTTAGGCGAATAAATTTGTGGCTATACGTATATAGATCCTTTTGTTTTTGATGGCCAAGTTGTTGTTTATAAATAAGTAAGTAAAGAGAAAAAATATTCATGCCACAAAAAAGCTCCATCCCACAAAAATTGACCCAGATACACTCATACTAACTTTTGACGTGAACTTCAACATACTCCATGAACTAGGAAAACAAGCCATTGCATTTTAGATAGAAAAACACCCAGAAATACTCCCTACACGCTTCATAAAAGAATTTATTTTACAAAGTATAGATCTAATTTTACGCAACAATTCCTTCCAGTTTAACAACAAAAATTATATATAATCAACAGGTACCGCGATAGGTACAAAAATGGCACCGACATATGAAACACTCACCATAGCATATCTAGAAGAAAACCTATACAACCAAATATGACATAAATACGGGGAAAACATAAAAACAGAATTCACTAAATCATGGAAGAGATTCCTAGATGACTGCTTTATCTTTTGGAAATCAACATGGGAAGACATAAACAAACTACACAATATACTACAATACCTCCACCCCAAAATCAAATTATATATAATTATAGCTATAGCTATAAAGAATTACCGTTCCTAGAAATACTCATAAAAAACGAAAACAATCACATCATCTCAGACATATACCACAAACCCACAGACACCCAACAATACCTCCATTTCAAGAGTCATCATCCAAAAAGCTGTTTAAAATCCATCCCCTATTGCCTAGCGCGACGAATTTGTACGATAGTAACTGACAAAAACCTCCGTAAAATACGCCTAGAAGAATTACGAAAAGCATTACAAATAAGAGGATGCCCCACTCCACTAATAAACAAGGGTTTCCATCTAGCAGAAAAAGTACCATTAGAATCCCCCCCCCCGGAATCCAAAATAAAAAACAACAAAAAAAAACATGAAAAAGAAGAAAACATTCTAGCATACGTTTCCACAAACAACAAAAACATGCAGAATTATTCGCAAAGATCAAAACCAACATAGAATTACTCAACAATAATGAAAAAATAAAAGAAATCTTAAAGACACCAAAATAATTAACAGCAAACGCCAACACCAAAATTTAAAAGAAATCCTAACCTCATCGAAATTCTAAAAACACACAGAACAGGGGGTCGCAAAATGCAACAAAAAAATATGTGGAGTATGCAACATAATAATAAAAGAAAAACACTTCCAGTTCGAAAACGCAACTACATTCGAAATAAAATCGGATCTGAGCTGCAACTCGAAAAATGTAGTTTACGCTCTAAAATACGGCAAATGCGCAATGATATACGTGGAACCGACACAATGCTTAAATAATAGAATATGCCTTCATAAAATCAATATAAGATTATCATATAACAGAAAATTATGTCTCCCAACATTTTCATGAATGTAGTAATGTCAAATTCAAAGTTATACCTATTTATCAAAATGCAGATTACGAAACATAGATAACGGAGTAAGAAAGATTCATAAAAATATACATGCCTTCGCTCAACAAAACAACATGAAAACACACACACCAAAAAACATACAGACACACACATACATACACACACACCAAATTCAAATGATAACCCCAAACAATAAAAAAGAACCAGATGACATGTTTATTTGTTCATCTGTTTATCCGTTTATACACGTGCTGATGTGAGAAAACACAGACTATTCAACACGCCAACATTTGATTTATTTTATTTTATTTTATTGATTTGATTTATTTTCTTATTTTTTCTACTTACTTATTTATAAACAACAACTTGGCCATCAGAAACAAAAGGAACTCGATACGTAACGCCACAAATTTATTCATCTGAAGAGAGTAAATCTTAGACTCGAAACACGTGTAGCGTCACAAATACGATTATAGACACTTAAGGTATCATAACATGTATAATAACAACAACAATAAATATACAGTTAAACAAAACGTTCACAGATTTCACACATTGTATTCTATACCAATTTCTCTCGTTGGAACAACTCTATTTCTTTTTCTTATATATATCTATATCTATATCTATATCTATACATATATATAGCATAGTGATGATCCACGTATACTGTCTTAATATGTATATGAAAGAATATTAAAACGTTTTGAGTTTGCTATACATATATATATATATATATATATATATATATATATATATATATATATATATATATATTAATTTTAATTTGCTCTGTAATATTTTATTACATGGAGCTCTCTTCCTGTATCATTTTTTAATATTAAAATAAATATTTTTAATATTAATTAGGATCGGGTTTTTGGAATTTACCTTCCTGCTTTTTTCCCTTGGATTGAAGTATCTGAATTAAAATATATATATATATATATATATATATATATATATATATATATATATATATAGTGCTGAGCTGTGATAAATGAATGTTTGTATATTTATTTTCTTCTACCGGACTCAATATTCTAGGAATCTCATTAGGAAAAAATATGCGATCTCCAGCAGGACATTTTTTTCAAGTATTATTTTCCGGATATCCAGGTTAGTAGAAGAAAATAATAATACTGTTTAATAAATAAACAAGGTGTCTACTCAAATATCCACTAAAAATAATTTGATGGGAGCCGAATCATAGCATGACATATTTTGGATGGGACAAAATTAAGAGACACAGACTTCTCATATATATATATATATATATATATATATATATATTAGAAAAAATTAGGCAGACACGTTATTTCATGGCAAATCGGAAGTGTGGCCTATTTCATGCGAACCGTCATCAGCTATCGCCTTTATTGTACATAAGGTTTTACAGGAATTAAATTTACAAACAAAGAGCCCCCACCAATCTTTATTTTTTCCGTTCTTTTAGTGGGGTTTTTTTTGTTTGTGAATTCAAATTTTGTAAAATCTTCTGTACAATAAAGACGGAAGCTGATAATGTTTCGCCTGGAATTAGCCATAGTCCCGATTTACCATGAAATAACGTGTCTGCCTAAATTTTTTCTAATATTTGTTCTATATATATTTATATAGATATATATTAAGAGCTCACTTAGAAAGTCATCCTACCACTGTATGTACAGAATACTACTTTGGATTCTTCTATATCTACACCGCATGCTTATATATATATATATATATATATAGTGATGATCATCCACGTATACTGTCTTAATATGTATAGGAAAGAATATTAATAAAAAGTTTTGAATTTAAAAACGTACTTTTTTAAACAGTATTTGTTTATTTTTATAGTGTTTTATATTTCAGACCGCCCTCGGTCCTTCATCAGAAACAAGTGATTTTTAAATTAGAATTGGAAACGTATTTTTACGATGGCGTCCTAATACTTTTTTGTTTACATCACGTGGTGTCGATAAACCAATCAGCATGCGGCACGTCCGTTTGTTTATTTTCGGTAAACCAATCAACACGCGGCACGTCCGTGGAGAGAGTCTGTTTGTTTTAGACAAAAAATCTCTTGGAATATCTATTTTTTTGTTTATATCGCGTGGTGTCGATAAACCAATCAGCATGCGGCACGTCCGTTTGTTTATTTTCGGTCAACCAATCAACACGCGACACCTCCGTGGAGAAAGTCTGTTTGTTTTAGATAAAAAATTCCTTGGAATATCTGAAAGAACATTCTTTTTACCTATTGAAATATTTGTAGAGATTCAACACACCTAAGTCCCTGTTTAACCCTAGCTTGTGTGTGTTTAATTTTAAAATCCAGTATTTTTCTTTCTTTCTGCGTGTGTATGTAGAACTAAAATTGGAGTCTATTAGTAAACATTTGCAATTTTCTAAAGTGTGATCGGGTTGATTAAAATGTGCTGCAATTGGGGAGTATACATTTTTTTGTCGTATATTTAGTTTGTGATTATTGAAGCGAAATCTAAAGCTATTACCGGATTCGCCGATATATCCACTGTTGGGGCAAATTGAGCAGAAGAGATAGTAGATGATGTCTTTGCTATCACAAGTAAGGTTTGGTGGGTGTAATTTTATTTTTGTGTTGGGTACAGAGAATGTTTTGTCTGTTATTAGATGTTTACAGATTAAACAACGGGGCTTTCCACATATTAAATTCCCTGATAGGTTTGTATTATTTAAATATTTGTTAGAAGTGAGGATAGTTGATAGGTTGGGTGTTTGTTTCTTTGCATTTATGGGTGGCCTATCGAAAATGTCTTTGATGTTTTTGTTTGATTGGAGGTTCCTGTAATCATTTTTTAAATTTTTGATGAGTGTGTGGGAATATTGATTATGGTTAAAAACCATGGGAATTCGGTTATTGTCTTTTCGTTTTTTGTATAAATAATACAAACCTATCAGGGAATTTAATATGTGGAAAGCCCCGTTGTTTAATCTGTAAACATCTAATAACAGACAAAACATTCTCTGTACCCAACACAAAAATAAAATTACACCCACCAAACCTTACTTGTGATAGCAAAGACATCATCTACTATCTCTTCTGCTCAATTTGCCCCAACAGTGGATATATCGGCGAATCCGGTAATAGCTTTAGATTTCGCTTCAATAATCACAAACTAAATATACGACAAAAAAATGTATACTCCCCAATTGCAGCACATTTTAATCAACCCGATCACACTTTAGAAAATTGCAAATGTTTACTAATAGACTCCAATTTTAGTTCTACATACACACGCAGAAAGAAAGAAAAATACTGGATTTTAAAATTAAACACACACAAGCTAGGGTTAAACAGGGACTTAGGTGTGTTGAATCTCTACAAATATTTCAATAGGTAAAAAGAATGTTCTTTCAGATATTCCAAGGAATTTTTTATCTAAAACAAACAGACTTTCTCCACGGAGGTGTCGCGTGTTGATTGGTTGACCGAAAATAAACAAACGGACGTGCCGCATGCTGATTGGTTTATCGACACCACGCGATATAAACAAAAAAATAGATATTCCAAGAGATTTTTTGTCTAAAACAAACAGACTCTCTCCACGGACGTGCCGCGTGTTGATTGGTTTACCGAAAATAAACAAACGGACGTGCCGCATGCTGATTGATTTATCGACACCACGTGATGTAAACAAAAAAGTATTAGGACGCCATCGTAAAAATACGTTTCCAATTCTAATTTAAAAATCACTTGTTTCTGATGAAGGACCGAGGGCGGTCTGAAATATAAAACACTATAAAAATAAACAAATACTGTTTAAAAAAGTACGTTTTTAAATTCAAAACTTTTTATTAATATTCTTTCCTATATATATATATATATATATATATATATATATATACTGATACCACAACACATAAATAACTGATTAAGAATCAAGAATTTATTTCGCAATTGTAAAAATTACACACTGCTTTGTCAAACCGAAAATTTCAAATGTTATATTTAACTCAAAATAATAAAAAAATGTACAGAGAGGAGATAAGATTAGGAGAAGGGAAGGGGTTTACATTTAAACAGATTTTGTCACAAAATTAAGAATACATACACAAAATTTTACATACACACAAAACATGGGAATAGACATAGACATACACAAAATAAGCACGCACAGACATATAATTATAAGAGGCTATAGAAGCACACACGAACAACACAAACAAAATTTATATATATATATATATGTGTGTGTGTGTGTGTGTGTGTGTGTGTGTGTGTTCGAGATCCCATCAGGACTGGACAATGGAGAAAAGGTTTTCCCAGTTTCGATATATCGATAAGCGACAAATGAGCACGCTCCTGTAGCAATTTTTTTTTAAAGGCAAATGATCATTATATTAATTTCATTCTTGTAAATATGTCTACAGTTGCGTGAAGATGACCGGCCTACAGAAAAATAACTTTTTCCATGCAGACATCTCTAATTTTTTTTAGTCCAGACAAATTGGCAATTATTACATTTCTCCATTTTACTTCAACATTGCGTCCACGGTTTTTAGTTTATGCGTGACAGGCTTAATTGTGTATTAAGCAAATGCTCTGTTGTCGTAGAAAGATATCTGAATTAATTTTAACAACAGATAATACGAAATTGATTTCAAGACATACTCGCAAAATTGTCGAGGACAATGTTATGGTATTTTTTATTTCGAGCACACGTTCGAATCAAAAGTTCAACCAGAGCTAACAAGAAATGGAACTAGCCAATCACATGCTATGGAACCGATTCAATCATCATGAAATGCCAAAAATACTGCAGTGCAATTAACAAATTTACACTACCGGCCATAATTATTAGGATACCCCAGTGTTTTAAAATAAATGATGTATTTCATACTATTTTTTAAATATTTATTGCCAAGTAAATAATTGTAAATGAAAATAGAATGGTTCTTTTGTTAATATTTTTGTTAATACTGCACTATAACATGTGTATCAAATGAATTTATAAATATTTAATAATTACCTATATTGCAGTTTCATCAATGAAAGAAAGAACATTTAGGGTGATTCGGACGAGTTCATCTTTGCTTCCTTGTCTTGGAAAATTATGCAAAATAATAATAACTAATAAATCATTCTATTTTCATTTAGAATTATCCACCAAAAATAGTATGAAATATATCATTTTTTAAAAAAACTGAGGTGGCCTAATAATTATGGCCGGTAGTGTACATCAAACATTTATTTCAAGAATAAACTGATTTTTAATAAAAAAAATGAAATTTCACATTATATTTTCAAGGTAAAGTTTTGTTTTCTTTCGACATTACACGTAAATTGCATTTAAATCAACTTATTCAGTTTAGAACCTGTTATTGTTGTTTTTACAAAATTCTTTCTGAAATGAATGTGCGATTCAGTGCCATTTTGATTTTGATTGTTTGTCGCTGCATATCTGCTGCCTTTGTTAACCGTCACACATTGTTTACTTTTCTGAAGCTGTTATCTTCATGTACAAAAACGCACACGCCGACATACAGAAACGATAGGGCTTTTTCCCTACCTAACGTAATATTTGATCAATTTTCCAATATATATATATATATATATATATATATATATATATATATATATGTATGACTGGCGTGTGTATACACTGCTTATATACAACACGTTAAAATTTCCCTTCTCTGATTCCATGCGTCGATGACTTAGGGAGTTGTGACTCCGACTGACACCAAATAGGTCGAGTTTCGATCCCGGCCAGAAGCAAGTGGATGCGTCTAGCCACTCTGATGAGCTGTGATACAGCGAAACAGGCTTGTATGTGGATGACTAATATATATATATATATATATATATATATATATATATATATATATATATAAAGGAGAAATGAACACATCATTTAAAGTGATTATAAGTTATAATTTATTTTAACAAGGTAATATGCTTTTCTCTTCAGACCAAGATTTTGTTTGTCTTAAATGTCTTCATAACATTCATTTTTTTAAGAGAGAGTCATTTAAGTAATATGACCCAGAAAAAGAATATTTAGTCTTATCTTGTAGGGGAAACAAAGGTTAGTAGGGAAAGAGTTTATTGGACAGAATTAGCTCGTCGAAATAAATTATAATTTATAACCAATTTAGATGATGTGTTGAGTTTTCCCTTATGAATATCATATTACTCTAGATAATATCCATTAATCTCTTCATGCAGATCTATCTCTTAATATTTTATATTATATAGATCTTTTTGGATTATTCTCGCCGGTTATAGACTTGGCATAATTATATATACCTCTTGAAAAGAATCCAAAATAATTTGAGACATAACATTTACCACCTTCCCTATAACATTTTGCTACTTGTAATATACCACTGAAGAACTTATATAAATATTGAAACTAGAACATAGCACATGTGACCTGAAGGTAAGGTTCAAGCATAAAACAGACTGTCACCACTCGGTGTTGACCTCATTTTCCACATTTATATTTACATTTGGTCTATACCTGATATTGATCACTTTTACATATATAGCTTACTACAAAATTTTATCTTTAGTATTTTTAGCAAATTATATATATATATATATATATATATATATATATATATATATATTCTTAACATTTGTTTAGTCTTTCAAAATGCTGTAACACGTTTCTGCTACAAGGCAATTGTTTGATGTTTGAAATTGTAAAACCGTAAAATTTGACCCTGAGGCTGAACGATGACGTTCGAAAGTACTCCGTTAACATATGGATAATATTTGCATAAATATAATTTGGAAATGAAAAGCCTCATTAGAAAATATGAGAAAATGCAAAAGAAAATCTGCAAGACTAAGTTGTCTCTATCGTTTAATACAAAGTGTTCAAAAGAAAAGATGCTACCAAAATATACGCACTTTATATATATATATATATATATATATATATATATATATATGCCTTTGTAATCACTATTAGACTCATCCAACTGTTTTCGAATCCGATGCCCTGTCCTCAGATTGACACCTATTCCCTTTGAAATGTTTGTATTGAAGCTTCCGGTTCGAATGCGAATCAATAGACCATGACGTGTCCACATTTATAGCGGATTGAGCTGTGAAATGAAATTTGCTCACTGACAATTCCCAAGATGCCCTATTATACACTGCAAAAACAAAATACATATACGATGAATTAAAAAACATAAACTGTCGACAGACAGAGAGAGGGAGAAAGATAGGGCATGAAAATGAAAGAAAGCTTGAGATACAAACTCAAAGTGTGAGAAAAGAAGAGAAATATAGTTTTTTTTTTCTTTTCTCTTATTTAATCCTTCACGCACATTTTCATTTTTTGTCCTTGATAGAGACGTGAAGATTGAGGAAAGATAATCAGTTATTTTTCTCCGTTTTTGCATTTAGCAATTTAGGTAAATTCTGTGGTTTCTTTTTTGCTAGCTCTTCTTTTAATGGATGTGCGTTGTGGTACAGTGGACATCGGCTTGGACCGAGAAATCGGAAAGCCGATTTCGAATTCCAGTTGAATTCCTTGCATTCACTTACGCGCAAATCCCCTTAGGAAAGTTATTAATCCGTCTCTTGCCTCCAGTTATGGGTTAAATAACAGGAGAGATTGGGTTCTGTAGCCTTGGTCGGCAACCAGTCTACCGCAGATGTGCTTAGCCGATGTAATGTTGTTTCCCAATTATTTGGTTTTTATGTCTGTTTATTTTTATATATTTATATACTTTATAAATATATGTATATATGTTATATATATGTATTATAATCCATTAAAATATCGGTGTATAATTCTCACAGATATTTTCGGCTATATTTCCCTTCAACGTATGAATCAATAAGAATTTTAATCGACGAAATATGTTATAAATCTTTTTTCGATTTTTACATTCATTTCCCAGACATTTTCTGATATAGAAAACGTGTCTATCATATTCTCTAATATATATATATATATATTATAAATTAAATAGCGTTAACTACCTAATGAGACATTGTCTTTACAATGCCGAAACAAAATGTACACTTTGTAATTTGTACATGTTCTAAACTATAATTTAAAATAAATATTCATAGCTCTATTTCTATATTGAGCACTGTTTTAAATTAATGTTTTGAACGTCGTTAATATTTTCTTCGTTCCCTATTCACTTTATATATACACATGTTGCGTAATTCTCGACTTTGTAAGCGATTTCAGGCTCTTTACAAGGATATTATTTTTCCGTTCTTTTTATGTCCCCATGTTTTACTGTAATGTCATTTTTTTCTGTCTGTAATGGGTTTTTTAAGGAGTGTTCTTTGTAGTTGTCACGTGATGCATGCAGTGGCCTCATGTGGGCGTCGGTCTACGTTTTAAATATTTTTATTTAAAAAAAGAATTCAAGACTACATTTCCACTGTTAAATAGTTTAGGGTTGACGGCAGGAGAAAATAGTTTGATATATAGGGTCTCTCTTATAGCGAGGTGCCTTTGATATCGTGATTTAAATAGTATGTTAGTATTTTCGAACAAAATTTTTCTTAAAGGTTAATAAATGTATTTATTGCATTATTTGATAGGTTTATTACTATTAGAAACATCAAGGTTTGCTGTCTTCCGTTTTCTATAATATATTAAAAATTTTACATGAATTTGAAGAAATTACGACAGATTTATGATGTTTAATTATGTTTCGTACAAAAAATTCCTTCTGTTTATAATTAATGTTCATTTAGTTGCAATAAAATATGTTGATGTTTTCTTGTGTGTTATTTTTAATGCTAGTGTCATGTATTTTTTTAGTTAGAATAATTTTAATTGTTTATCACTGATGTAGTTGGGAAAATTATTGTTGACTCATGTTTGTTTTATGTGTTGTAGTATATTAATACTTTGAGAGGAAGAATTTTGATGGGCTCTGTTTCAGAAGTTCGATACAAGCGTGTATCGTGTATGGCACAGGAACGCTATCTGTTAGCGTTCTTGCATCGTCATTGTTTTTCTTCGTCACATAATTGTCAGCGACTTTACCCTTTTCTCCCCCCCCCAATACATACATACAGACTTATATATGTGTGTGTGTGTGGAATTGCTAAATTGTCGCTATTTTATGTTATTCATTTTGCGTATATGCGTTGTTTGTTTTTTATTGTGTTGAATGCAGAGTATATTAGGGTCAGTTGGGTACCGTCTATGAGAAAAAAAGCACCATGATGCAATTTACTCTGCCAGAAACATAGTTACAGCATCCTGTTCTGCATGATATTTGCACTGAAATCTACAATACGAACTTTTCAGTTTTTGGGTGTCTATCTGAGGACAGTGCAGTGGATTCACAAAAAGTTGGATGAGTCTAATGATGATTACAAAATTGTTTAGAATGATCATTATTGATGTTGGTGTTATGCTACCATTAATCTTCACACAGGGTCTCAGATTCAACACAAGGCCAACATCAAGTCACTTGAGGTCCTGGGTATGACGGTAAACTGCATCTGGCAGCAAGGCATCTGTTTGGGAAGTCGTTAGGTGCATGGAACCACCTCTTAATTGCTGTTGTCCCAGGTCCACTCTGACTCAGAGTGGTAGCACCTGTTAGGTCCCAGTTACGGGCAAATAGTTAACACTTCCAAAACTGGGGTCAAAACACTATGAAAAACTTTTATAAAAATGTATACATAAAAATAGATTTTATAGAAAAATATATATTTTTAAAAGAAAAATATTACCAACAATACTTTTCAGAAGGAAAAAATTATTGCATTAGCACATTTTTGAGAGAAAAAATATTGCCATAATACATTTTTGAAGGAAAAAAAATATTAGCAATAATACATTTTTGAATACAAAAGTAGAAGACGTCATCAGTTTTTTAAAATAAAAAATAATTTTTTTTATTAAAATGTGGCTAAATTCTCACTATAACCGAATATTAAAAAATACCTTAAAACCCTACCTTTTTGGCATTAAATAACCCAGAGGTTGATATGCTGTTAAACAAAACAAACTAAAACTCAAGTCACTTGAGGGGGTAGTGCTGCTCTGGGTCAAGAGAGTGGCTACTAGAATGGCCTGTGTTTGGAAACAGAACTCTGCAGAATGCCACATAAACAAAATAAGCCATTCAATAAGACAATTACAGCGACCACATCATCCCTTACATTGATACACCTACCTGCCCAGATTGCAACCTGCTGGATTGTTATGTGTGGGTCGCGGTTAGGCGGCAGAGTAAAATTACTAGTTGTAATACCAAAGAAGAACTGAAAGCAAAGATTATATGCACCATTCACCAATTTAAACCAGGAAACTGTCTAGAAGAGGTTCAAGAGATTCTCAAATCGTCTGGAAGCAGTTGTTAAAGCCAGTGGCAATTTTATTGAAGAAATTTATTTTTTTGTATAACAAAATATTTTTTGTGTAGCTTGATAAAGATATCAGTTAAAATTAGTTATTGTTATTTTCATTTTTGCATAATTTAGATGCCAATTCATCCATTTCATCCACTGTATATGTATATAGAAAAGAAATAAATAAACAGTATTTCAATAATAAAAACAATTATACCAACGTTAATTCAATCAAAATTTTGGACAATATTATGAAGAAATTAAAGAATAATTAAATTTAGAAAGCTAAAATTTTGGAACAGTTAAAAGAAATAATAAATTATGACTCACTCAGCGCAAATGACACAGTGCTGATAGTAGACAAGAGGAGCCGAAAATGCCAACTACAGGCCGGACATGCCAAAATCAAGCCGGTCTAGAAATTTAAATACATGGGTAATGTTCTAACAGAGGACGGTAAGTGCGATTCAGATCCAAATGCGAATTAGCATGGACATGTATACATTCCACATGCAGAGAGAAATGACAATTTCGCTGGAAACAAAGAAGGTTGTACTGGATCAGACTGGCAACTGGGTCTCACCCATTCACAGTTAGATCAACCAAATGCAGAGTCTATTCTACTTCAGCTTCGTTTCTAGCACTTCCCGCCTATTGAACTCGCTTCTTTACTCTTGCTTTCCTGACGGCTACAACCTCCAGGAATTTAAATGCAAGGTCAATATTAATCTCTTAACTACTTGACCCTAGTTCTTTCCTCACCACCCTGTATATCCTTTCCTTTCTCTCCAACTTTGCAACTGTCATCACACCTGTATTCCCATCCTTCTCTTCACTCTCCGCTAATCTTTTTACTCTTATGTAGCCCCCTGCACATCAGTGGCATTAACATCTTGCTCGGGGTGATATGATTAAAAAATATCTGATATGGCAGTTAATGCTTGACAATCTTCTCAAAGATGAAGGAGATACTTGAAGCAACCAAAATGTGGTTTTACAGAAGAATTCTGAAAATACCGTTAACCAAACATGAACTACGATGAGGCTCTAGAAAGAATGGAAACGAAGAGGAATCCAAACGTTAATATCCAGAAAGCAAGTTCCTGGGGATTTAATGAGGAAGTAGCGCATGGAGAATCTGATACTCACGGGTCAGATAGAAAGAAAGAGAGACAGGGAAAGCAACGAGTGACATACTTTAATTGATGGGCTTGAGCGGGGTTTGAGGAGGGCAGCAGAAGAAAACTTGTTAAGAGCTACCAGCGATCGGGAGATGTTGAAGATCATGAAAACCTTCGACCTGAAGGGACACTGCATATAGAATAGAAAGAAGAAACAGAAAAAAGGAATAAAAAATATCAACCATAAAAAATGTTAAGGCAAAACGAAGACAGTATATATTTTCATGAGTCATTTCCTTTCCGGATGTGAGCGATTTGAGCTTTTTCCACATTCCCTCTCTTTTGCATTCCACTTTAACATATGACCCATTACCATCCCTCTTTTTCTTTGTCATATAGAAATAAAAAAGAAATAAAGAAAAATAAAAACAAACATAAAAATAAAATACATGGATCGCGTAGAGAAGGAGAGGAAAGGAAGGAAATAAATTTGTCTAGACGAAAATATCGAAAAAATAAACACTATCATAACAAAGTATATGTAAGTATAAATAACTAGTTAGTCAGTTAAGTGCCATACGGGATACGCGCTTGAACGACGTGCCTAACTAGGAAGAAGATTTCCTTACAGTATTTTGCTGTTAGTTTCTGCTGTAGACTGGTTGCCAACCATGGCTAACAAAGTATATGTAAGTATAAATAACTAGTTAGTCAGTTAAGTGCCATACTTGATTCTCGCTTGAATGACGTGACTAACTAGGAAGAAGATTTCCTTACAGTATTTTGCTGTTAGTTTCTGCTGTAGACTGGTTGCCAACCATGGCTAACAAACTATATGTAAGTATAAATAACTAGTTAGTCAGTTAAGTGCCATACTTGATTCTCGCTTGAATGACGTGACTAACTAGGAAGAAGATTTCCGCACAGTATTTTGCTGTTAGTTTCTGCTGTAGACTGGTTGCCAACCATGGCTAACAAACTATATGTAAGTATAAATAACTAGTTAGTCAGTTAAGTGCCATACTTGATTCTCGCTTGAATGACGTGACTAACTAGGAAGAAGATTTCCGCACAGTATTTTGCTGTTAGTTTCTGCTGTAGACTGGTTGCCAACCATGGCTAACAAACTATATGTAAGTATAAATAACTAGTTAGTCAGTTAAGTGCCATAGACTGGTTGCCAACCATAGTTATAAGAACCAACCTGTTCTGTTATTTACTCCATAGCTGGAAGTAAATAAGCTAATAACGTTTCACAAAGGTATTTGCGCAAAAGTAAATGCAACAAATTCAATTGGAATTCAAACTCGGATCTCCGATTTCTCCTTCGGAGCCGATATCAACTGCAAAACAACCGAGTTCATTAGGAAAGAATTTAATGTTCGTGAACATTCTCCTGTGCCAACTAACTGTCCCATAATCTCGCAGATGAGCGTATGATCACGTCTTTTCACACCAGCATTTCTGGATGGAGATATTCTCTGTACCCGACGAGACTAGTAAAACCAACCACTGAACAATCGAACTCTGACCTCTTTATGTACCGTGTCCACGCAGGACGTAGGCGATATGGATCTTTACAGTTCAGTCGACAGCATCCTTCCATAGTGCTACATCTCTTTTTCGCGGTGACTGTCCGGCATTCCGTGTCATAAAGGAGGGCATATAACACATAGCAATTCAGTTTTTCTGTTTCTTAATACTCTGCTTAGCTTTTTTGCATGTAATCTTTCGCTATGCCAATGCATTTTCGGATTTCACTGTCACACTTTGCATTATCTGTTAAAACTCTTACTATCCTTTATTAAACAAATCAAAGCACTCAAACCTCAGATTTCCCAAGTCGACATGATGTAAGTAAATGGGGTCTTAAGAAAAATGTTTGACAATAACTGACTACTTCAGGAATATATACGGCGTAGGGACATAGTAAGTGAGGGCAGCTTAAACTTTGTTATCAGTGATTGCTAGTTTTTCAGGAAGTAGCATTGGTAGGTCGACAAACTGGATGATATGAATAAGAGAAAGAAATTAACAAAGAGAAAGAAACGCAAAAATCATATGTATTTGCTTGGTTTAAGTTAAATTATTCCAGTACAGTTCTTCTTCTTCTTCTTCTTCTTCTTCTTCTTCTTCTTCTTCTTCTTCTTCTTCTTCTTCTTCTATGTGCCTTGTCTTTTGAGGACGTAGATGATTATGCATTTCCACGTCTCCCTATCTCTGGTGACTCTTAGCAGGCTTTCTTCTGTTATAACACGCAAACCCCGTTCTGCCATTCACCTGCTCAGGACCTTCAAATATGTTATCCGTTACTTTCCTCTGTCTCTCTTTCCCTCTAACTCGACTGTCAGTATCAGATTCTCTAAGCCCTCCTTCCTCATTGCTTGTCTCTTCATGTTGCTCACTATTAATTTTCTTTTTGATGCCATTATTACCAAATATTTTATGTTTGCTCACATGCTCGGTCCATGATATCCGTAGCATCCTTCTGTAGAACCCCATTTCCGCTGCTTCAAGCTTTTCCTTCATCTTCGATGATATTGTCCAACATTCACTGCCGTATTAAGTAAAGTAAAAAAAACAGGGTGTGGGGAAGAACTGACACCTAAAGACCTATAATCACACTACTTTGCTAAGAAAAAGTTCAGAATTTAAGAGAATTTTTATTCTTTACCGGCACAAATCGCTAATGCGAACGTGTTCCTAGGAATACAAGCAATAACTACTCATCATAAGTAGGATTTTCTCACATATACACAGTAAACAACAATGGCTTAGACATCTAGTGCTGAAATATTGTTTGGGAAATATCTGCTGCTTGTTCATATATGGATGCGCTTTCTAGTGATATTTCGCTACATTGAATATAACAGCCTCAGGCGATATTCATTCTTGATATATGTCTTGATAAGTTCCATGCTGGCTTTGTTTGTGAAATAGCTACAAGCTTTTCTGAAAATAAGTACTTTAGCAGCATGATGATCATCATTACCATCATTAACGGCAAAAGTTGTTTCCATTATGAATCTTCTGTTAGACAACGTGGTGACAAATTCTGTGCTGTTTTTTTATCATATGTTGATAATAAATCTCGCTATCTCTCCAGGTACAGATATTATATTGTAACAGGCTCTTGTCCCATTTATAATCCTTTTTCTTGCTCTATTCTCTGTTACTTAATCTTTTCTATATTTTTTTTTAAATTTCTTAACCATTTTGGTCACAATTTGCATTATATATATATATATATATATATATATATAGATTACCGTCCATAGTTAAAAAGCCACCCCATTTTTTAAAAAAGAAATGATGTATTTCATACTACTTTTAGTATTTATTACCGAGTGGATAATTTTAAATGTAATTGGAATTGTTCTTTGTTAAGACTGCACAATAACATGTGCATAAAATGGACTGTTCTGGTTTCCAGTTTTTGTGCTCTCTTCCCTATGCTAGTCTATTCTTTTTATTGGCTAGCCGAAGCAAAGTCTTCCTGACTGACATATAAAATTTTACGTATTAATATTAACAAAAGAACTATTCTATTTTCATTGAGAATTATCCACTTGGCAATAAATATTAAAAATAGTATGAAATACATTTTTTCTAATAATTATGGCCAGTAGTATATATATATATATATATATATATATAGTTATGAATTATCATTAAATTCTTACGCACATTGTAAGTTTAATTCATTGGAAGGGTAACAGTATATTAATAAGAATGTTTTTGCAAGTACTACTTATTAGAAGTATTAACAAATCATACCACAAGCATTTTTGTTTTAATCATTTCACCCCGATAAAGGCGGAAACACCAGTGATGTGCAGGGGGCTACATAAATGTAAAAAGATTAATTAGAAAAGAGTGAGGAGTACAAACTAGTTAGAAAGGAACAATAGAAAGCTGAGAAAGCAGGTGCGATGACAGATGCATAGGTGGAGAGAAAGGGAAGGTTATACGGGGATGGGGAGAGAGCTAGAGTCCAGTGGTTAATAGATGAGTATTGACTTTGCATTTACATTTCTGGAGGTTGTAGCCGTCAAGAAAGCAAGAATACGGGAGCGAATTCCACAGGCGGGAAGTGCGAGAGAAGAAGCTGCAGGAGTAGAATTGTCGTCTGCATTTGGCTAACCTGACTGTGAATGGGTGGGGCCCAGTTGCCAGTCTGGTTGCACGAGTAAACACCTGTTGAGGAGGCATCAGTGACTTAAGTTCGTCTGAGCAGAAGCCATGAAAGTATTTATAGAACAAACAAAGGGAAGCCACATTTCGACGATGGGGAAGTGGCTGCAGTCGAGCAGCCAGATCGGTACCTATCGCATTACAGACTCTCCTTTGGAGCCTATCAAGAACACTGAGGAGAACAGCAGGCGCACCTGACCATAAATGGCAGCAGTACTCCATGCACGGACGGATGGTTGACTTGTATATATGCAGGAGGGATTCAGGCGGAAAAACATCCTGGATCGACATAGTGACCCAACCTTCTCGGGAGTAGATTTTGCTATGGATTCAATATAGTGGTTCCTTTTGTGGTCTGAGGACAGGGTAAGTCCGAAGAGGCGTAGTGTATTACTCTCCGGGAGAATCGCTTGCTCCATGCTTATGGGAGGCAGGAGAGGTTGCCTGTAATGGTTGACAGACAACAGCTTGGTCTTACATGAATTGAAGTTGACAAGCCACTTCTTGTCCCAGTTCACCACAGGGTGTAGATCCCGTTCAAGGTCAGCAGCGAGATTATGTCTGTCCGCCACGACAGGTTTCTTACTGGTGCGGGAGTATATTGTAGTGTCATCTGCGTAGATGCCTACTTGGGACTTGATCTCATCTGGGAGGTCGTTGATGAAAATAATGAAGTGAGTCGGGCCCAGGACAGAGCCCTGTGGAACACCAGCATTCGTGCTGTAGGACGAAGAGGCACGCCCATTCAGAACGACCTTCATTTTGCGGTTATTTAAGAAAGATTGGATTAGGTCAAGCAGGCGACCGGTAATACCATAACCGCGTAGTTTGCATAGGAGATGTCCAGAGCACCCGCGCGAGCTTCGTCAGACTCATCAAGGGCCTGTAGCATGTACTCCGTTACGGTTGTTAGCAGATCGGCCGTGGACCTGGCAAAGCGGAATCCATATTGCCTGTCGGAGAACAGTTTGTGGGCGGTGAGATGATGAACTATTTCAGCATTGATTATAGCCTCGAATACTTTCCCGAATATCAGTAGAAGACTGATAGGACGATAGTTGGATGGGTCCGAGGGTTCACCACAATTCTTAAATACAGGAACGACTGAAGAGAACTTCCAGCATGCAGGAAAGCAGGAAGCTTGAAAGGCAGTAGTTAAATAGTTTAGAGAGGACAGGGGAAAGTTCAGGAGCACACCTCTTAAGGACTATTTTTTTCCTCACTTTTTGGCGTTCATGCTTCATTTGGAAGAAAAAAAAAGTTTGGGATTTTTATTTATTTATTCTGTTATGCGAAGCTATCCTGGCCAGGGTATCAGCAGCCACTTGTTACCCCTCCCCGCTATGGTCTGTTCTTTGAATTCAAATTTACCAAGCAGCTTAACTCGATGTTGATTTGTGGGAAAAGCAAGTGTTGAAGAGTGAAACTTTCTTAATTCAAATTTCCTGTGTTGAACTGTGAGGTATGTTACGAATTATTTCTTCAATCTGTATTTTTTCGTTTTTTTTTTCTTCAATTTTAGGCGTTCATGCTTCATTTGGAAGAAAAAAAGTTTGGGATTTTTATTTATTTATTTATTCTGTTACGGGAAGCTATCCTGGCCAGGGTATCAGCAGCCACTTGTTACCCATCCCCGCTATAGTCTGTTCTTTGAATTCAAATTTACCAAGATGAAAAAACTCCTAGTATAATGTTCAAACATTTTAAATAATCTTCAATCTTGAACCTATTCCTCTGGGTGAACTTTATAAACGGTGAAATAAAAGTCGTCAGTTCTTTCTGAAAATTTCTATAAGAACACACACACATAAGCGCAATGCACACAAACACAAACAGCCATACGTGGTATATATGTACCCTATAATGTAAAACATATTGGAGATATGTATTTTCCGGTCACGCAACTTCTCTATTAGTCATGAGACCCTTTCTTCCTGAATATCTTGCACTGTTCATCATTTACATTTGGAAAATTGACTCTGTCCTTGTTGCAATGCGAATGTTTCCGGTTGTGTTATCTCCGGCCTTTACATTTTAGACTTTCGTATTCATTGAACAAAAATATTAACTTTCTTTTCATGACAAAATCAATTCTTGCACAGCATCTATGTCAAATAACGCCAATGTAGAATCATTTTCGTAGGCGCCAAATCTGATCTCAACGCCTCAACACACCACAGATTTTATTTCTAAAAAACGCAAAGAGTTCATAATTGTGCCACCTTAATAAAAAAAAATAGCGAATTGTCAGAGGTTTTTGTGATATATTTATGAACTTGGACATATATCTGGACCAAGATGGGGACAGATACGCAGTGTTACCTCTAACAACCTGAACGGAGTTGTAGATACAAAATTTTCTTAGATTGTAAAATTTTCAGTTCCTTTCCCCAACTATATGGGTGGGGATAACCAAAAATGTCACCCAAATAAAAATAGCAAATTCCTACTTTTCCTAATTTCAGCTATTGATAATTTTTCCATTGCTTTCTCATACATTGTCGGGCACCCCGAGGTGGTGTAATGATTAGCAAGCTTGTCTCGCTAGAATCATTGCAATTGAGCAGTGACTCCGATCCTTACTGGGTGTTCCATACTTTGGGCATTGTGCCACATCTAAGTTACGCTTAGAAAATCAGCTTTCTCATAAATTGCCTTCACTTTCTTTAGACTATGTTACAAACACCTTAATAACATCAAGAAAAAACTGTAAACAAGGAGTGCGTTATTTTGTTTATACTATAATAAAACTCTAAAGCAACTTGAAAATATTTTCTAAAGTCGTACCAAAAGAAATACACATTTATTACAAACAAATTCAACCGATTTATAAACAAAACTAAGACGTCGTTCAAAGGATTATACACTTTTAACAATCTCAAGTTTGAAGTGCAAAATATTTTAGCGTAACAATTTCCTTCTTAAATAAATGAATAAATCATGAACATGTCATAATCAACAATGCCAAATCGGGCTCTCCCAAAGATCTTTAGCAAATGCCACGTAGCGAGCTTTGAAGCGTAATCGAATACGACAAAGACTACATGTCTAGAGAAATCTCGACCTTGATAAAAGATTAAAAGCGCATTTGAAAGAACTCGATCACTAGCATTTGGCTTATATCAGACTAACTCCAAACGCATGCATTTTTAACGTAAAATGTACGGCCTTATATATATATATATATATATATATATATATATATATATATATAAGGCCGTACATAACTGATTCCTGTCCACACCACCTGATGAGACATTGTAGTTTCAATGTCGAAACAAATGTACGATTTGTAGTGGATATATAAAAAAAAATTGTACATGTTCTAAAATATAATTTAGAATAAATATTCACAGCTCTATATATTATATATCGAGCACTGTTTTAAATTAATGTTTTGGATGTTGTAAAATTTATTTTCTTCGTTCCCAACTCACTCGTATATATATATATATATATATATATATATGTATATATATCCGCAGACAGATCTGTTTCGCTGTATCACAGTTCATCAGTATGGTAAGACATCCGATTGCTTATATATATCGGAGTCTAACCGTACTGATGCGGCGAAACAGATCTGTCTGCTGATGACAATACACACACACTCTCTCTCTCTCTCTCTATATATATATATATATATATATGTGTGTGTGTGTGTGTGTGTGTGTGTGTGTGTGTGTGTGTGTGAAGAATTTGTCACTGAGCAAGTTCATGTTGACATCGAAATTTCATCAATGTACCGTTATGATATTTTCACGCATCGGTGCATGGATTTGTACCCGCTCTCTCTCTCTCTCACTCTCTCTCTCTTTCTCTCTGTGTGAGCATTTATATATATATATATATATATATATATATATATATATATATATATATATATATAATCAAAGTGGAGATCGAAGTCAAGACAAGAATATGTCAGTGTGTATCATGCTAAACGCAATCCCTAGACCATTATTAGCAGATCGTCAGACTGTCACTTGTAGGTGTTGACTACAATGTCTACTTTTATGTTGTATACGCTCTATCCCTGATATTGACTACTTTAACCCATCAATATAGCATACCTTTAAACTAAAGCTTAGCATTCAAATATATATATATATATATATATATATATATATTATATATATATATGTGTGTGTGTGTGTGTGTGTGTGTGTGTGTGTGTGTGTGTGTGTGTACAGTTGTCTATCTATTCAACACTATGTCTTTTATATAAGTTTCATTAAAAACATCTGATTATGCTTTTTATTTCGTCTCTTTTACTATTTTCTTTTTCAGGTTTTGCTTTTTTAGTTTGAATTTATTTTGTTTCAATCTTTTATTCATTTTAATTTAAAAATTATATCAGTCAATATTTTACTATGACGCTTAATGTCCGCGACGAATCTTCGCTTTGTTTCGTATTTGAATAATGTCAAACATATTTCTTTGTTGGTATAAATAACATTTTATTTTTTTATTTGTTTATTTTAATTTCGTTTCTCTTTTCTTTTTTTCAGTTTTCACTTTAGTATTTTGTTTTGACTTGTTTATTTTTATGGTTTCCATATCTTATTTGTCATAGTTTGGTTGAAGATTGTTTTCCGTTTCTACATTTTTTCATTTATAAAATATTCAATGTCGGCCTTCAATGGAAAAATAATTCTTCCAAAAAGCATGAAAAATCATCAAAAAGCAGGAAAATAGCAGAAATAGTTTTATCATGTTTGACAAAAATTATTCTGGCAAAAAAAATAATTCTCACGGAAGGTTTCAAATGCAAAAGCACCGGTTAATGTATCATAAGAGTTGGATGTTCAAAAACAAATCGTGTTAAAGATATGGTTCAAAAGACAAAAAACAAAAGAAAGAAAATAGATGGCGGGAGATAATAACAAAAAAAACTGAAAAAAAGAAAAAACAGTGACCCAGAATGGAAAAATATGAAGAAATTATAGCGGTCCAAAACGGACTAAGTAATAAATTATACAAGCAGAATTTGACAGCCAAACATTTGGACTAGCAGAAATATCAGATTAAGGAGTATGTTGCGGCCGGAAAATCGTCAACTTGCTGGAATTCAGCGCCGAAATGTATAATCAACATTGCGAAGTTCCTGGAAAGAGCCAGAAGTTACGCACAACTTATAAAAGAAGATCGATTTTGGTGGATCCGCAGCAAATAGAGAAACTTATAAAGCACATTTTTTCTGTCTTCGTGCTAGATTAATGTACGTTCATTTTTTTCACTCAACAAAAGACTCCATCATCAACTCGTTGGCGTCCCTGGGTGCTAAGAACTAAAGAGTGATAAAGGACATGAATTTTTTTCATGTAGAAGGTAGTGCTACTCACGCCTGCCAACTGTGTAGAAACTACCAGCAGGGATCTTATTACAATATACATCATAATAAAAACCATCCATAGAGTTATCGAGGCTCACATTGCTGTGTTTGAGGTCTTTTCTTTTTTTAGGGAAGCACCTGGCCTCATATGGGTCATATACTCCATGCTAACTCCGATATCCTGAACGGAGTGTGATGCTTCTAAATTAAGTTAGACCGTAATGCCTTCGACAATATACCAACTATATCGGTGTGACTGGCTAAAAGCGTCGCCTTAATAAAAATATAGCAAATTCCTAAAGATATCATTCAGCCGTTGATAATTTTTACATCACTCATTTATACATTGTCTCCTCTTTCCTTAGACTATTTTACAAACACCTTGATGATAGAAGGGCTGTCCTATGTTGTTGATACAATAAAACTCTAAAACATCTGGAAAATATTTTCAAAAGAAATAACAAATGTATTACTTTTCTGTTGCAACCAAATTCATGTTTATAAACAAAACTAAGACGTCATATGCAGTTAAAAATTTAAAGTTTGAAGTACCAAATATTTTAGCGTCAATATTTTCTTATTAAATCGTTAAATAAGACCTGAACATGTCATCCTCAACAATGCCAACCGTCAGGCTCTCCCACGGTTCTTTAACAAATGCTACGTAGCGAGCTAAAAATAATTCTTTAAAAAAAGAGTGAAAATCATAAAAAAGAAAACTTTAAAAAAGTAAAAATACGTTTAATCGTGATTGTCAAAAGTTCGTCTGGCAAAAAACCAAAATTTCTCACAAACGGTTTCAAATGTGAAACCGCCGGTTAAGGTATCCTCGGATTTGGATGTTCAAAAACAAATGAAGATATGGTTCAAAAGACTAAAATAAAAATAAGGAAAATAGATGGTGAGATAAGATGGTAAATATAAAAATGAAAACAAATTTTAAAAAAAACTTCAAAGATTTGTTGAGGTTAGTTTAAAAACTTATTAAGCAAAGTATTGAACAGGTGAAGAGGCTCATCCTTGTTTCATGTTTAGGATGCGGTTTCCGGTTTTCTCTTTTCCAATCTTCTCACTTTTTGTTTCAATTGGAGTAGATAGACTAAACTATCGCCCGGTTCACACTCCACCCACGTCTATTGGACAGGTGAAGAGGTTCACCCATTGTTTCCTGTTTAGGATGCGGTTTCCGGTTTTCTCTTTTCCAATCTTTTCACTCCTATGTATCCCCCTGCACATCAGTGGCGTTACCGCCTTGCTCGGGGTGATATGATTAAAAAAAAAAAGAGAAAATGGACAAAATATGAAAAAATTATAGCGGTCTAAAAAGTCAGTCATTTAAATGCCATACGTGATACACGCTTTTGGCGATCATGTCTCGAAAGAGACATGACTGACTGTGTAGAAGATTATCCCAGAGTGGGTTGCTATTGCTTTTTGCGGTATACTGGCTTCCAGCCAAAACTATAGAACCCAATCTATCCTGTTATTTAACCCATAACTGGGGGGAAGCGGCGGACTAATACCTTTCTCAAGGGTTTTTGTGCGTAAGTGAATGCAAGGAATTCAACTGGAATTCGAACTCGGCACTCCGATTTGTCGTTCCGATTCGATATCTACTGCACCACAAACTGTGCTTAAATTCATAAAGTGTACATGCCATAGCAAGAGCTCATCCGAACAATTAATATAAAATGATTTTTTTCTTTAAAAAGGCACAGAAAAGAAAACTTACGGCAAGGCGCAAGTGACTAAAGCCGTGTTGCCAGATCATTGACCAACAATATTGCAGATTTTTCTTTGGATCTTATCAAGGATCTCAGGTAAATAGAAGAAGTAGCAGATTTTATGTGGCAGCAATATTTGAGTCATGGACGAATAGGATACCTATAGATATGTATAGTAGATTTAGGAGAGAAAAATTGTCTCGCCCACCAAGGAGAACTATATTTCTTAGCAGCTAACCTAGCATTAGATTCAATATTGTCCCCCACTTCATGTTGGCTGCTAACCTTAGCCCGAGAAGGCACTACGAGTCACTTTAGTGGATGTTATCATCTGCCATGCTAATGAAAGCAGACAGGGTCTCTTTAATGGAGAGAAGTTTAGTTTTGAAGGTTTCACAATTGACAAGCCATCTTTTGCTTCATTTAACGAGGGTCTTGAGCTCGTGTTGGACACCAGCGGTCATTTTGACGTTGTCGGATGATTAGCCTTGCTATCGAGACAGAAGTAAATACTTTTGTCGTTAGTATAGATGTTAAGGTGAGCGCAAATCTTATCGGGAAAATCCTCAATAAAAATTAAAAACAGCGAAAGACTCAGTATGGAGCACGGGGCAGCTCGCGTTAGTAAGAAAAGATCCAGATGAGTTGCCGTTCAAGATAACATTTATTTCACGATTTGATGATAAAGCAGGGATAAATCCATGCTTCTCCAGGAATGTGATTAAGTTGCACTCAAGGAGTAGATCGATGGGGATAGTAATGGTAATTATAATGTTTTAACAGCGTTAAACACATCGTTAGTATTTGTTACGATCTTAGGCAGCCGTTCGTAGGCTGTCTTGTCCGGTCTGATTGACTCTGAGACAACTGTGCTGTGCTGTGAAGGGTAGAACTAGTCAAGGTGACCTTCATTTGGTACGCTTGATCATCGAGAAAGTCGACAGTGAAACCACGCTGAATAATTTAGCTCAGTCCAAAGCATTCCATAGGGCTGACTATCGATTTCTGAAAGCTGTTCTGGTGTTGGTATTGGATATTAATTTTGCGTCTGAATCCTACATCTCTTTCATTTTGTGCGCTTGTGGAGGAGAATGTAGTTTAATCTGATTTTTTCGTATTGTGTCGCTTTATTTATCAAGGTTTTCCTCTTTCGCCGTTGCTGTACGTTATTGTGTTCGAAAATTTCCTCCACAAGAAATTTTTGATCTGCTGCTACCACCTAGTACTCTGCCTATGCTGGCGTGGTTTCGGTTCTTGTGAAGGGCAGGACTGAGATTCAAGAACTCGGCAAAGTGATCACAGAGTACGAGACGGTGACAATGGCTAAAATTAATCGCAATACATCTTTGCTTGCAGATAGTCGCGTTGAAGAAAGTTTTTGTTCCCGGGTCTTACGTTTGGATGAACGAGGCAGTCAAGATACTGTGTGTCTGGTTGTTTCCCGAAATCATTTTTGGAAATGAATTGATCGGAGGTTCGGAAGAAGGCCCAATTCCCTGTTTGTCTGTAGGATCAGAGAAATTTTTCCTTGAAGAGTAGGGTGGAAGCATATGTCTTGTCCGGTTATCCATCACCGACTCTCCGAAAAGTAAGAAAGTGTTGTTTTAGTGTCAAGAATACTGTGACATATTTGGGTCAGGGATCGTGTCTTAAGATAAGACAGACCGAAGACCAGCCATTCCATATCCCCCTTTTGGACATGTGTTAAATTTTTATTATAAAAAAATGAATTAATATCTTTTTTCTTCTATGGTACCTCGGATTTATATATTTAAGCACATTATCGGATTGGTGTCAAGGTCTCATCACTTTAGAGTTGAAATGGCAAAATGTAAGTAGAAGTTCGACGCTAACGTTTAATTTTTCTCATTTTTCACCTTTGGAATTCTCTCACGGCTCCTTGCTTTCCAATCAACTTTGATCTTAAAAATTTAAACTACAATGACAATCGTTATTTTATGTCTTTTTAATTCTTGTTCTCTTAATGTTCTCTACTTAATAGTAATTTTTTCTCCTATTTGTAACACTCAGTAAACCCCTTGCGTTTTAGATACGTTATTGCGATGTATTGATTAACATAAATATATATCTCTATATATTTATATATGTGTGTGTATGTGTGTGTGTATTAGAGAAAAACATCTTTAAATATCTAACATGGTACATTTATATATATATATATATATATATATGTGTGTGTGTGTGTGTGTGTGTGTGTGTGTGTGTGTGTGTGTGTGTGTTTATGTGTGTGAAGTGATTTTTTGTATCAAAGCGACACTAAATCGTTGTTGATCTCGAATGTTGAACTTCTTATTGAAATGTCGAAAGTATTTATATTTTTCGCGTTATCTGCTCGGACAAGCAAAAGATAACGACCTTTCTGGAAATGGAATGAGTCATTTTCATGACAGAACGGTTCCGTGCTTTTTAACAATATATACAGGCGCCTTGAAAAGAAACGTTCTGTGTTGTATGGTTGTGATGTTTTCTCCCCGACTCCTTAAATAAAAATATTGCGAATCCATATATCAAAACAACGTATGGTTGCGATGTTTTACCCCCGACTACTCAAATAAAATACGTCACTGCATATATTAAAACAACGTAAAATATGTTCTTCTCGATATCAATGGAAGCATCATATGTCTTAAGAGGGGAATATATTGCTGAAAGTTGTCTTTTTGTCCCAATTTCTGATCAATAAGAAGTAAAATTAAACCTGACAGGAGAAAGGTAAGGACTCTGTATTTAATTGGCTGGCTGCTCCATCGTAAATGGAGGGAGTTCTATGGAGAGAAACAGATACACACGCAGAACAGATTACAATCTACGCCTCTTATTTTCTCTAGTTTACTTTTTCAGAATTAAGACGAGGTATATTTTTCTATATATCATGTTTGCATTTTTATTCCAATTAGTGTATAAGACGGGGTTAAATCCGTGGCTTCACAGCGTTATTTTCCCTGGGGCCCTTTTTTTCACGGCTCTGCCTGTTGCCTTGTAAATTGCTTGCTGAAAACTCGACTCTGTTGGAAACCATTCCAGCGAAAGTGACAAGAGGACACCAGTAAAAAACAACAACAACTCTAATCTGTTTCTGTTAATTTGAAAACCTGGAAAGGCAACACAGCCAGAAGTCAGTTATTACTAAATATAAATAGTGTTACAGTCGGAAAAAAGAAAATGAAGAAAAATGTTGATCAGTCTCTGTCTGTCTCTCTCTCTCTCTCTCTCTCTCTCTCTCTCTCTCTCTCTCTCTCTCTCTGTGTGTGTGTGTGTGTGTGTATGTGTGTGTGTGTGTGTGTGTGATTTGGGTGTGTGTGAATACTATTTTACATTTCGCCATAGAATTTTATCCTATCTCTATATGATTGTTTCTTCTATTGCTTGCTTATGACCGGCTACCGCAGTGTTGTAACTCTCCTACATAAAAGAATCTTTTATCTGTCTTTCGTCATATGAAAAGAAAATTCCAAATTTTTATTTTTAACAAATTTTTACATAGATTTAAACAGATCGACATTGCATATTTGACTTGTTTGCGAGTTTTGTAATTTACAGAATTGTAATTTATCACTCACATTAGACATGTGTTGCAAAAACTTTTCTTGTTTATCTGTATTTGACGGAAGAGTAAAAGAAACATTAGTGACTTAGATGGCTCAAGAGATAATCTGCCTGGATGGATAAAATGATTCAAGCTAAAAGTATGTAAAGAGTTGTTCATCCAACCGGCCACTGTCTTGGTTTATCTAATTCCTTTTTCATTAAACTGCTTATTAATGTTCGGTTAACTAACTCAGTTATCTATCTATCTATCTATCTATCTATCTATCTATCTATCTATCTATCTATCTATCTATCTATCTCAACCTGTTCATATATATATATATATGAACAAATTCTTCGTCGTACAAAACTTAATAATAGCTAGGTATAAGCGTAAAATACATGATATTTTACTAAAAACTAAAAAAGCAACCGGTTTCGTCCCAAGGCTTATCAAGTTTTCTTCTGGGAATGGTAAGCATGTATATAAAAAGATGATAATGGGGGCAATAAAAAAAATGCAAGGAGAACTAGAGTTCAATGACATTCAAACACAGCAAGCGATCTTTCTGTTTGCAGAGAGAAGGCTTGCGGGATTTGATGTACAGTGACTCTAGCACCTTTAGATGATGTAAATAGTGGGATCATGAATAGTGAAACGGACCACACACACTATATATATATATATATAGTGTAGACCTTTTCACTATATATATATATATATATATATATATATATATATATATATATTCGCAGACAGATCTGTTTCGCTGTATCACAGCTCATCAGTACGGTTAGACTCCTAGTGCTTTTAACCCAGGATTGAAACCCGACCGAATTGGCGTCAGTCGGCGATTCTATCTCTGGGCTATAGGCGCTCGGTAGAAGAAGGCAGACTTTTTAGCGTGTATATTGTCATTATACCCGCCAAATATCCAGAGTGCTCTAATCCATTACTGAATGAGTGATGCATATATATATATATATATATATATATATATATGTTTGTCCGTGCATTAAATACTGTTGCCATATCTGGTCGGAATGCTGTATCTATTCCTATCGAAGTTCTTGACAAAATCCTAAGAAGGAACTGCAGGTTAATTGAGGCTGACTTGTTATCTCGACTTCAGTCCCCTTCGCACCGACATAATGTGGCTTCCCTCTGTCTTTTCTACAAATATTTTCCTGGCAACTGCGCTGACGAGCTTTTTCCCCTATGATACCCCGTCTACGAGAATTTAAGCTTGCTACAAAGATTGGTATCTATCTTCCACTTTCCTGTAAAAATTGTTAAATGTAACACCAAAACTACTCCGATATTTTTTTATTCTCGCACTCCCCACCTGCGGAAATCACTTTAGTTTATTGCTTTCCTAAGAGCTACAATTTGAAAAAGTTTAAATTTAATGTCAGTTGCCACCTTCTATCTTCCTGAATCCCATTCATCTTTTATCCCTTCTTTAATAACCATAAATCGCTCGTAATATGCACGCTCTCTTACGTTTGGGTGTTGAGTGTCTTAATGTGGTTGAGCGTTTTATTAGACTATATATCTATTGTCGTCTATATGTCATGCTGTCAAATCGAATGTTTTAACTATTCCAACTTTCATTGAGCATTTTCAGAACACCAAAATTAAATCACTTTTCCGTTTAAGGTTTTTTCCTCTCTTCTCTCGGAACTGTTATCGTTATTTATCATATCAATCAAACTTTGCTATCGCTCTTGCTCACATCGTACGATGCCAACACCCTCGTGTTTTACCATCTCTTTTGTTTTTTTAATGATCCTGGATTGGTTAACCAAACATTCCGGCTGCCTGATAGTTGTACATAGTGCTTGAATCTCGAGCCCTGTTGTTTTCGTTATTTTTCGTGAATAACGAAAATGTTGATATATATATATATTTCTAAACATATACTGTTAAATATAAGAGACAATGAATGTCTATAATGTTTAATCAGGAGCCGTTCTAAACGTTGTATTTTGGTTTTAATTTCAGCTGAAAATAAAGACAAAAATTCTCCAACATTTGGATAATTTTTATTAAGTTGTTTCTAAGCTTTTGGGTTACATGATACATCTTCAGAGAGGTTATTGAGACAGTAACACAATAACATCCACCATCAGCGACGATTTTATTTTGTGTTAACATAAAACTTCGCTAGGCAACGGCAATAGTTACCAAAAATAACAAACGCAGTTCGCAATTGTAGAATTTTTGTCTTACTTTTAAACTGAAATTAAAGCCAAAGTACGACGTTTAGAACGGCTCATGATTAAACATAATAGACATTCATTGTCTCTTATATTTGCTGCCTCAATACACTACATATATATATATATATATATATATATATATATATATATATATATATCACTTCGTATTTATCTATCTGTCAGAATATTAACTGCACTGGCCCTGTGTAGGACTCTGTGCTAATATATGGTTACCATATCGTAGAGAAGCGGTCAGAAGGCTTACAGCCGCATGCCAATAATATAACAGGGAATTCGATACTTTGTGGAGAGCTCTTAATTATCGCGTTACGTATTTACGTTACTTTCTGTAAGTTCCTACAAAATATACTACTGATATAATAATGTAGTTACCAATATAGTCCTGCAGAATAATTGGCAAACGAGTGCACGTGACCACACACACACACACACACACACACACACACATATATATATATATATATATATATATATATATATATATATAGGAAAGTTTTGTAATTTGCTTAAATATGTATATTACGTGTATGAATAGGTTTCGAAGGCTATCACAATGCGTTTAGTAAAATAAAGGAAGGCAATGAAGATGTTGGGTATTATTCATTATTCATTAATATTTTGAGATCATAGTCTCATCTTCAGAATGTTAGGAGAGCTTAATTTCCCGTCCGATCGTGGTCCGTGCCTCCCATCTGAAAATGAGACAATGATCTCGAACTATTACTAAATTAAAAATATAGTTAATACTCATCACCTTTATTGCCTTCCTTTATTTTATTAAACGCATTGTGATAGCCTTCAAAATCTTCTCATGCATCATATATATATATATATGATGCATACGGAGTCTAACCGTACTGATGAGCTGTGATATATATATATATATATGGATGAATCTGTGATTAAACTTTATTGGGAATAAGAATTAATGAGATAAAAGATAATGATAGATATTGCATTCAAATCTTTTAAGGTGAACTTTAAACGGAAAGCAATAAGGCGGAACAAAGTTACACAAAAATAATGTTTCGAGAAGAAAAACTATTAGCATAAAACCTATGTTTACATGTAGTAATTACAACCGGAAATAAGGCCTTGCTGTGAAACTATTACTTTGCTTAAATTCGAAAAATCAAGCTTCCATACAGGAAATCTCATCAAAAAAATTACCTTTAAAATACTTATAGAAAAGGGCCACGAAAAATACTTCATGCTGAGAAAATGACTGAAGTCGACATGGTCGGCCAGGTCTAAAAACATTGCAGATTTGTCTCCCCTTATTATCTTGGCATTCATCTCAGTTTTCCTTCTGGGTTTCCCATCTCTGGTAGGTTTAAATTTTTTCGTGTCTTAGTCTGCATGTTAAATAAACCAAGTGGAAAAATATAGACTTGTCCTTGAAGATCTGTCACCAATGACCTCTTTCAACAAACTAACTATAGCATAGTAAATAACAGTGACGGGAGATCCGCTTTTGTGACCTTGTTTAAATACCGCCTCTCCGACACATGTTTTACATTTGTCTTGATTTGTCTTTTAGCAAACTTGACATCCGTCGGTACCGTGGATTTGTCTCAAAGAAAAGATATTCATTTTCGTATAAACTGCTTTGGGTCACGCGTGAATGTGCAGTGAGAGCCGGATAGATGCCAATATCCGCAAGTCCGTGTGGATGTCTATACATTAAACTTATGTCTCGTATTTGGTAGGAAACTGGTGGAAACAACCAGGAAAACTTGATGAGCAAGCTATTCTGATAAACCTAGATTTACCTACGTAGCGAGTTCGAGGATTACGAGAGATTCTGCACTTCCCTAGCAGATACTTGTCTAATCGATAGTTTGTAAATATTTGGATATCGACTAAAATATTTGTCTTTATTTATTTACTTTCAGAATCTTTCAAATTATTTTCATATTTTCCTTAATGTTTGCTTCCCTACTTTATATGAGATGTGTATCTATTTTATGCATCCATAGCAAATTATGCATATGTACATGCGTATAAATTAAAAATAAAACTGAGGAAGTTTTTTTTATATCCAATAGAGATTACTGTTTTTAAACTCGCTTCTTCTCTTTTTCTCCCTTGAATTGTGCTTGTTTCTCTGTTTACAGCGCTACCATATTTGTTCGTTACGTCGTCACAGTTTCTCGTCATCAACCGTCTAAAATTTTAAAGCATAACACATCACGTTTTTTTTTTTAATATTTCAAAAACTAATTATCCGAAAAAATTCCTACCTTTTATAACTGTGTTTTAAATCTAAATTTGTTCTATTTCACACCTACGGTTTCGAAAAAAAATCTTTTGATTCTGTAATTTGTTATTGGCTCGTCTTTTCACTCTTGTTTTGTTTGTAATCTTTATTTTCCGATAGAAATAAAATATTAAAAATGATCGATTGCCAGCATTTTCTAATCAGTATTTCTATCCAACTGACACGATCGATCATGATGTTCGATCGAGTATATTCAGACCAAAACAAGAATGCATCTTCGAAATTTCTATATACCATTGATTTTGATATATTAGCGTGATGCAATATTTAATGGCTCTAATTTTGCACATTTTAAAATAAATCTTCCAAATCTCTTTGAAAGAAACTAAGCTTATTTAAGAGGGTGATATGATCTTCACATCGATATAATAATCATTTTTTATTGACAGTGATTACAAAATTGTTTTATGCATAAAAATTCAGCACGAACTACAATGCAAGAATACTTTTTTACTATTAAAGTATCTGACTGATCTAAATTTACAAGTGAGTAAATTGAACGATGATGAAATTCGAGTAACAAATGTTACGAAATGTATAATCGTCGTTGCAGGGAGATGAAAGAAATATGTTTCTTTCACTTTTACCAATCCTTGCCATTTAATAAAATAATAAGTCAGTATTTAAGACATAATGATTCTTTCCAGAAAGTTTACAAGGAGGTTTTTATATATAACGAAACGTCTGACGCGATGTTGTTAACGAAGCCTAATCTTAATATTTTTCTTGTAATGGAAAATGGTGTTGTTTTACTCTCTTTTCTTGGCCGTCTAGTAACAAACCCAGCCTAGATGAGTGTCCTCACGAAACGTCGAAGTCGGGATGAACCTGCTCAGATGAAGTGACAAATTCTTCGAACTAAACTATATATATATATATATATATATATATATATATATATATATATACACACACACACACACACACACACATATATATATATATATATATATATATATATATATATATAATCAACGTCAGCTGATATTTTTGTTGGCTACTACGAGTTGTTGCTTTTGTTAAAGTGTCTAAACCTTTTATTTATTTCAGGTACGTTGATGACACTTTTGGCAATTTTTAAATGAAAGTGAAGCCGTAAATTTTTTCAATAGACTTTACACGAGGTTTTTTCCTTTACTGTGGAAGTGAAGAAGGACAATTTTTGCCCGTTTTAGACGTTACTGTTGAGCGTAGTAGAGGGGGGTTTCTTATAAGTATTTATCGTAAACCCACATTTACTGGTCTATATATAGGTATATAAATTTGTGTATGTTTGCACCTACATCAAGGAAAATTAATTTGTTTATTAGAAAAACAAACGGAACTAGACATGTAAAGTCACAAGTCGATTCGCTTGAAGTGAATCAACTTTAGACTCGAAACACGTGGTGCAACACAGATACACGTAATATATCATACAAAAAGCACGTAATATTATTAATAATAGCAATCATAAATTTACACTTTAAACAATACATTCACGGCTTCTCACATTTTTTTTCATATATATATATATATATATATATATATATATATATATATATA
The DNA here is from genome assembly GCA_037127315.1 of Ascarosepion bandense. Taxonomy (NCBI): domain Eukaryota; kingdom Metazoa; phylum Mollusca; class Cephalopoda; order Sepiida; family Sepiidae; genus Ascarosepion; species Ascarosepion bandense. The sequence goes on from JBBBDQ010000281.1 coordinate 52,024, forward strand.
TAGTCAAATTATCGTGTATATAAAGAGATGAGTGGGGAACGGGTCAGAAAGTTCATATGCGTCCGTGTTTGTTGGCTTTTTTCTTTTCACACTCTCACGTTAAGTCTCTTCCGTCACATTTTGTTGGTCATAACTTTTTACGCTGACATGCGAAATTTGATTTCGTCTTTATACTTTAAAACTGATTTAAGCGATTTTGATTCAATTCTATTACACAGTCAGTTTACAAAGGGAAGGTCTAAGGAATGTAGAACATTTAAATGGTATATAGTGTGGGACCTTGATAAACGGCCCACACTCAAAAAAAAAAAAAAAAAAAACACAATTCCTGCTATATATATATATATATATATAGCAGCATGCGGTGTAGATATAGAAGAATTCAAAGGAGTACCCTGTACATACAGTGGTAGAATAACTCTCTAAAAGAGCTCTAAATATAATATATATATATATAAATATATACAGAGCAAATGTAAAACAATATAGGCAGACACGTTATTTCATGCTAAATCGGGTGTATATCCCTATGTCAGGCGAACCATCATCAGCTTCAGTCTTTAAAAATCATTTGAACAATAAAGACTGAAGCTGATGATGGTTCGCCTGAAATAGGCCCATATTTCCGATTTACCATGAAATAACGTGTCTGCCTTAATTATATATTTATATATATAGTCATCCGCAGACAGATCTGTTTCGCTGTATCACAGCTCATTAGTACGGATTAGACTCCGATTGCATATATATATATATATATATATATATATATATATATATATAATATAATATAATAGTATAACAGATTTTAGATTATTACAATGGGAAATACATATTTCTCTGCGTCCTGATGTTACTATCGCAGCTCGTCAGACCCAAATGGTACAACAGTTGGTCCTCAAAATATCCCCCCGCCAAAAAATTTATTTTATTTTATTTTACAAAGACGCTCACATATCCATATTAGAATATACATTTGTAACAGTTACTTACAAAAATTTCTCGCTCATTCGAAAACAGCCCCAAAGAAAAAAGGAAAACAAGGATAAAGAAAAGATAGACGGTTGATTAATGTAAAGAAGAGAAAAAAATAAAAAAAGAAGAGAAACAAGAGAAACAAGAGAAAAAAGAAAAAAAAAGAGATAAAAGAAAAAAGGGGAAACAGAAAAAACTGAATGGAAAGCAAGAAGAGAACAAAGGAAGGACAAAGAGATACAATAAAAGGAAACACAGTATCACGAGAAATAAAAATGTTGGCACCATTTATTGTAACAGCGTTTTAAACCTCCTAACTGTTCTCTTAGAAAAACATGGAAAAATTTAATTATGACATTTAATTTCAATTATACTAGAGTATATTTACGGTACAAAAAAAAAAGATTGTACATCATAATTTTAATACAATTTGAAAAAATAAATACTTTTAATAGTATTTTAAAAATTAATGCTAATTTAAAGAATATTGTTAAAATAATTAAAATACTAGAATTAAAAATATAAATATAGAAACAGGAAAATTTAGATAAACCTAACAGAAGGGGGAAATACACAAAAAGAAGGAAAAAAAAGGAAGAAATCACGATAGAATGGATTTTAAAATAATAAAAAAACGCTAGATCAAAACCGACGTATTCTTATTCACTCATATTCATTGTTAGAGACGCCACAAGATATTTACTCTTAAATTAAAATATACCGACTATAGGGAATATTTAAGGTGAAAAAGAAATCATAAATCATACATCCTAACATAAATGACATTATGACCACTAGTAGTAATTTATTCGAACTATAGTTAAAATAACAACTCTCAATAAGAAAATATAAATTTATTAAAATACAATCTTAAAAATATCTAAAATACTAGCAATACTAATAATAGTTAATAGTTATGTTAATAATAATAACAACAAAGAGATAACAAATATATGTATACATACATATATATATATATATATATATTGTCATCCGCAAACAGATCCGTTTCGCCGTATCACAGCTCATCAGTACGGTTAGCCTCTGATTGCTTTTTTACCCAGGATTGAAACCCGACCGAAATGGCGTCAGTCGGAGACTCTACCCCTGGGCTATGGGCGTTCGGTGGATGCAGGCTGACTTTTTAGCGCATATCATTATACGCGCCCAATATGTATTTATATATACATTTATGTATCAAGCAAAATTTAATAATAATAATAATATTCATTCTATCACAAAAGAAGACAAAGGAAATTACAAAAATACCTATAATATAATAATTATAAAAACAAAAAAATATAAATAAAAAATATAAAAACTTTTGCTGTAAACTAATATTAACCTGACGTGGAAAATTTAGCTGTAATATAATAACATACATGTAAAAATTTAACATTGAAATTTAATTTAAAATATAATGGGATATATTTACGGTACAACATTAAATTGGGCAACATAATTTCAATACAATTTGAAAAAATGATTACTCTTATTAGTATCCCAGAAATTCCTCTTAATTTGTTTTAAATTCAGTTAAAATACTTAAATCATTAAAAAATAAAAAATGAAACGTTAGAAAGATAAGCCTAAAAAGAGGGAGAGGGTAAATAAAAAGACAGAGATAAAAAATTAGAATAATATAGAAAAGAATTTAAATTAATTTAAAATAAACTTTCTATATCAAACCTACGTCTATTATATTAATATTCATTCTTAGAAACGCGACATGGGATTGCCATTTAAATTAAAATATACCGATTATAGGGTATATTTGGGGTGAAAATAACTCATAAATCATACATCCTAATATAAATTACAATATAACCACTAGTGGTAATTTATTTTAAATAAAGTTAATATAATAATTCCTAGTAAGCAAAATTAAATAAAAAATTAATATATGATCTTAAAAAAAACATTTAAATAATAATAATAATAATAATAATAATAATAAAAGAAAAATTAAAAATAATAATAAAAATAAAAATTCGTAATAATATATATATATATATATATATATATATATATATATATATATATATATATATATAAATATATTTGTGTGTGTGTATCAACGAAAATTTCTATCAAACGTTAATAATAATAATGATGATAGTAATAATAATAATACTCATTCTATAAAAAACGAGCAAAAAAGAAACTAAAAAAATACCTATAAATATAATGACTATAAAAAAATAAATATTAATATTAAAAATTAAAAAATTAAAAATAACAAAAATTGAAAAAATTAAAAATTAAAACAATCAAAATAATATTTGCTCTAATATTAGATATAATAATAATAATATAATATTTGATATTAGAAGTCCATTCCATAATTTTTCAAAATAAACACTATTTTATATCTATTTTTGTGCCTGCATTTAAATATTAATTCATTCCGCTGATTAAGTAGTCCTTTAGGAGTATTATATTTTATTATCATCAATTTTTCCTCTAGGCATAAATTGCACCTATCACTGAAATTGTTGGGAGTATTGGCGTATTTCACGATCCTCCATCTGACTAGTGGGGTAAATCCTCAGTCTTTAATATTCCAATATTGCTTAGATAGGGTAGTTTGATGTTTCAAGGAGGCGTTGGAAAAAGATTGTCTGTGGTTGTACGGTCTCTGCTTCCAACTAGCTGCAAATATCCCTATATAAACTCATTTATTGTTAGGGTCCTCCACTGGAAAATAGTGGCTTCATAGATAGCTTTTTCGAAATTACACCTGCCATCAACTGGACAATTTGTTTTATTGATGCAATTACAGGAAGGTTTGGCTACCAAAAGTTTGCTAAAGAAGTCTCTAAGGAATTTGTTATTATGTGTATTAATTATGTTTTGCATGTTTTTTGTGGTAGACTAATTAATTTTAAGAGTTCTTCTATTGAATAATTTAATTAAGGTTTGGTGTTGGTGGAAGTGTTTGCTAACTAAATTTAAAAGGTATTTTCCTATGTTTACATTGGACAACTTGCGTAAAGAAGGGTTGAACTATATTATTTTTCTTTTTCTAACTTTACTTTTGCTTCTAGTTTTGTCTTTCAACTTTTCTTCGTATAACATTTCATCTTTAAAATCACTCATTTTTAGGGCTTCATTGTATATTGTTTTATTCTCATCGAATATTTCCTTATTAGAAGATAATCTATTAATTCTAATTTTCACTGTTTGGGGTATTTGTTTTATGACAGATTTAGGATGATTAGAGTTAACATTAATATAAATAGGGGATTGATTACATTTTTGATACGGTTTAAATGTATAGGTGAAAGCTAATATCTAAAACATTAACGATTTTGAGATTAGATGAAATTTCGATTTTGAAGCCCAGCATTTTAAAAGCTCTAATAACTTTCTTAGAAATTCTTGATGTCAGGGGACCATTACTGTCAGGGATATACATAAAACTATCGGCTCGGTAGATACCGACTTGATTGGGCTCAACAATTCTACCGAGAGTATATATATATATATATATATATATATATATATATATATATATATATATATATATCCCTATCAAATCTGCAATTTGAGCTGAATCATAAGCCCCCATTGAGACATCAAAATTATTGCTAATATTTTTAGTCCAGGTAGAGTCATTATATACTAGTAGAGATTCTCTAGAAGTTAAAATAATATCCATTTCATTATTAGAAATATCTGTGAAGTTCCTAGCATAGTTTAAACTATTAACTAATAAATTATACGAAATAGAAGGATAAAAGTCTACTATATCAAATTGTAAAAATGAGGCTTTTTCTTTATTTGGAATGTTTTGGAACCATGTTATGGTATCAGAAAATCTTTCCATTAATTTGAATTGAGATTTTCTTGTATTGATATTAAAATCTTCTTAATGATATTACTAGAAACTAAACCTAATTTAGTTTTCTATAGTTTGAAGGCTATTCTCAAAATTTGGTTTGTGGTCATTAAAAAGTAAATATGCGTTTTTTGTTTGGATCTTTCCCATTCTATCCGCGATATCTAGTTTATTTGCTAATGTAGCAGTTTTCTTATTAATTGTGGCCAACATATAATCATTATTATCGTTTTTATAAGTACTGGAGATTTTCTTAAGAATGAGTTTATCGTATTCAGATGGTTCTATTTTATATATATATTTATATTTTTTTATTCACATCTTAGAGATTTTACTATCCCTTTTGAGAAGAGACTGGAAGTAGTTATGTTGTTTTCTAAACTTCATATTTTTAATTAAATCAAACTTGTCGGTCTCAAAAGACTGGAGAAGCTTATTGGCTAGTGAGTTTTTTGAGATCTCATATTATAATATTTCTCCTTATTTTCATTTGAAGCATTCAATATTATTATATATGTGTATATATATATATTCAATATTGATATATATATATTAAGACTTTGGATAAGTTCTCGCAGATCTTTCATCATAAGTAATGTTTTATTGAAAAAAGTAGTAAGAAACATATGACTGAAAGTAATGTATATCGCTAAGTAATACTTTTCCTGTCTTTTTGACAGCATTTGAATTCCACGTCGAAAAAGAACACGTGTTTTGAAGCTAACCTCGAGTAGACCTATTTTTGGCATCTTCATCAGAATAAAAGTGTTGCTCATTCAATCCATGTGCCACAGAACAGAATAAAATATCGCAAGTGGTGTAGGAATTCTCATTTATGCGTTTCCAAAAAGGTTTTCACCTGTTTTCCAAAATGTAGTCTATTGTTTTTATGCTGCAAAATCACTTTGTCGTGTCTCTACTCGCATAGCGGCCGTTTTAACTTTAATACTCTATTTGAAAGTGCACCAGTTGTAGTCGATAACGATCTCCAGAGATGGTTTTGGTCGGTTTGAGCAGCTCATAATCTGATCCCACAAAATGCAGTTTAAAAGCTTCGAACCATGGATATTCGGCTTTGCTGCAAATATTGATGTATGGCCGGCTTTACCCCACGATTTTCTACGCAAAGATTTATCATAATGTATCCACTTTTCATTGCTGGTCACGATCTTCCTCATTATCTATGTGCCGTGTTCCTTAGGATGTAGGCGATCATGGCGTTCTACTTCTCTCAATCCCTTGTTGCTCTTAGTATCTCTTCTGTTATTCCACACACTCTCCGATCTACCATCCATCTGTCAAATTTCATCAGGTATGTCGTGCGTTGCTTTCCTTTATCCTTCTTCCCCTCTATCCGCTCTGTGAGCATCAGATTCTCCAAGTACTCCTTCCTCATTACATGTCCCCAAGACTTCAACTGACTTTTCCTGATCTTAAGTATTATTTTATTTTGCGCTCATCCTTGCCAAAACCTCGTTATTTCTCTGTCCATGGTATTCTCAATATCCTTCTGTAGAACCATATTTCGGCTGCTTCATGTCTTTTAATCTTTGATGAAATTGTCCAGCATTCGCTGCCATATTGAAGAACAGAGATCATATAACAATTCAGTACTCTCTTCTTTGTTTCCAGTGATATTTTTCTGTCCCTTAACACTCTACTCAGCTTCTGGAATGCAGACTTGGCTATGCCAATGCGTCTTCGGATATCCGTATCGCACATTCTGTCCTCCCAGGTATTTAAATTTCTGAACCTGTTTGATTTTTGTATTACGAAATTGTAGTTGGCATTTTGGGCTCCTCTTTTCCTGATTACCATGCATTCAGTTTTTTTTTTAGTCATTTATCGTCCTTTCTTTCTGCTTTCTTAACTACTTCCTGATTTTTTATTTTCTACGATTTCAATGGGTAATACATATTTCAATACATAATGATATTATAAGTGGGGCTCGTCAGACCCAAATTGTACAACAGTTGATCCTCAAAATATCCACCCAAAAAATTGTTTTACACAGACGCTAACATGTCCGTATTTAGAATAGACATTTGTAACGGTAATTTACAAAACATTTCTCGCTCATTTAAAAAGAACACCGAAGAATAGAAAAAAGCAAGGATAAAGAAAAAGTAGACGATTGGTTAATAGAAAAAAAGAGAAAAAAAGAAAAGAAAAAGGACTAAGAAATAAAATAAAAAGAAAACAAACAGTATCCAGAGAAGTTAAATGTTAACTTCATGTATCGACAACATAGCGTCTATAACGACGCGTCTAATTTCTCAGAAAAGCATGACGTGGAAAGTTTATGATTAGAATATAGATTCAAATATAATGGGATATATTTACGGTTAAAAATTAAATTGTATATCATAATTTTAATACTATTTGAAAAAATACCAACTATTACTATTTTTTAAAAAATCATATTAATTTAAAAATTCAGTTAAAATAATTAAAATTAATAAAAAATAGAAATTATAATTAGATATAGAAAAAGAAAGAATTAGAAAGATAAACCTAAAAAAGAAAGAAAAATACATAAATAGAAAGAAAAAGAACGATAGCTAGCAGTATAGAAAGGAATTTAAAATAATTCAAAATAAACGTTTTACATCGAAACCGACGTCTAGTACACTTATATTCATTCTTAAAACGCGACATGGGATTTACACTTAAAATATACATAATATGGGTTATATTTATGGTGAAAAATAAATCATAAATCATACATCCTAATATAAATTACAATATAACAACTAGTAGTAATTTATTATAAATATAGTTAAAATAATGACTCTTAGTAAGAAAAATAAATAAAATATTAAAATAAAATAACAAAAACATATTTAATAACAATAATACTAAAAATAGATAATAAAAATGATAATAAAAACTAATGATGAAAAATAAATAATAATAACAACCCGAAAAACTACAGACCAATTACATGCCTTCCGACAACATACAAACTATTAATATCTATTTTAACAAAACCGACAAATTTCTTCTTAGAAAGAAATGGCACACTACCGCTTAAGCAAAAAGGGCGCAAATGTTACGGATGTAAAGACCAATTGCTTATTAACAGAATGATCTGGAAACTGCTACAATGCAAAGAAAAATCTTAGTACTGCCAGGATAGATTATCGTAAGGCATTCGATAGTGTACCACATTCCTGAATCTTAAAGACTTTAAATATGTACAAGATATCACCCGTCATCATCAATTTCATCAAACAGTGCATGTTTATATGGAAAACAACCCTTTACTTCAATCATATAAATGGAACCTATAAGTCTGGTGAAATAAACATCAAAAGAGATATATTTCAAGGTAACTCTTTGTCTCCCTTACTATTCTGCATATCATTAATAGCACTAACCAGTCAACTTAATAAGACAGAATGTGGTTATAAAATAGGCCAAAAGAAAATAAGCCATCTATTTTACATGGATGACTTAAAGTTGTATGCTAAGTATGAAAACGAGCTGAAAGGTCTTCTGCAAACAATAAAATGCTTCAGCGAAGACATTGTAATGAAATTCAATTTGAATAAATGTGCTAAAGCTACGGTTTTACGCGGATCGCTACAACAAACATCCTCAATTAGCTTAGACCCTGCTGTAACAATAAAAGAATTAAAGCCAGAAGAAGCTTATAAATACCTAGAATTCTCAGAACAGAATTATGGCCATTAATAGGCTTGCAATCCCAGTTGTCCAATATAGTTTCAACATTTTAAACTGGACTCTAAACAACATGAGGCGAATGGATTCTAAAACAGGAAAGCTAAGCATAAGATGCATCATCCAAAGGCTGATGTAGACCGTCTATACATACCCCGTAAAGAAGGTGGAGGAGGTCTTATTCAGCTAGAATTGTCATACAAGACCACAGCTATTGGCTTACTAACATACATAGAAACAACAAAAGACTGGATGATACAATTAGTCAAACAACATGAAAACAGAAAGAAGATATATTCAATGATAAAAGAAGACAGTAAATACAAACAAGATTTACATTTAGTAGATTCTGTAGAAAAGCAAAACAGAAGCCAAGAACCAACTATTGTGGCAAAAATATGAAAATGAAAGCCAAAGATAAAGCTCTTGAACAGATGAAACAACGCTGGCAAGACAAACATCTGCATGGCCAATACCCAGAACGTGCCAATGAATCCAATGTTGATAAAGTTAATACTCATCGATGGTTACGTGCATCTGGTTTAAAGTCTGAGACTGAAGGCTTTATTCTTGCTGCACAAGACCAAAGTCTTTTCACTAGGAACTTTCAGTCAAATATTATACACAATAATGTGGATCCAAAATGCAGGTTCTGTGATAAATACTAAGAAACAATAGACCATCTAATCTCAGGATGATCTGTACTTGCCCCAAATGATAATTAAAATCGTCACGATAGAGTGGGTCACTATTTACATTGGACAATGTGCAAACACTATGGAAAATCTGAATGCAAACACTGGTATGAACATTACCCAGAACCTGTTACAGAAATTGAAAATGTCAACATTTACACCAGACAGAAAAATTGAAGCAAACAGGCCGGACATTATTGTTAAAAACCAGAAAAAAAAACGTGCCTATTAATTGATATGGCTAGCTATTAATTAATATATTACTATATTACAATCTAGCGGATTGTAATATAGCAACCAAGGAATTCGAAAACTGTCAAAATATAAAGACCTGGAAATTGAATTAGAATAAATGTTGAAATTGAGACCAAGAATCGTGCCAGATGTAGTAGGTTCACTTGGAATGATAAAAAGTGGAACAAAACAACACATTGTAAGCATCCCTGGAAACCCCAGCTTAAGAGATATACAAAAAAATTGTCTTGTTAAGTACAGCCCACACACTAAGAAGAACTTTGTCTATGTAATGCTAGGGATGATAGGGGAGATAGAAAAACATGAAATGGAGCCATAAAAACACACCACGTCTTCCCGCTAACTTCGTAGGTTGTGCAACCATAGCAGAAATCAAATTATGATGAAAAATGACATAATAATAATAATAATAATAATAATAATAATAATAATAATAATAATAATAATCATTCTATTATAAACGAAGAAAAAATCTCAAAATGTAACTATAAATATAATAATTATAAAAATAAAAACAGGAAAATAAAAAATATAAAAACTTTTGTGGTAAAATGATATCAACAGTACATTCCAGACTTTTTCCGAAATAACCACCTTTTTAAGTTAAATTAATGTAAATTAATTTAATCTATACTAATTTAAATCACAATCTGGATTCATCTAGACTATTTTATATTTATTTTTATGTCTGCATTTAAATATTAATTCATTACGCTGATTAAGGATTATTTAATAATCCCCATATATATATATATATATATATAGTATAATTTTGTTATTATAATGGTTTATTAAAGCATTATATCCCAACACAAAAGTTTTCATTTTCCGAACTTCTTTTTCAGGTGATGTTTTAAAATAAATGGCGGAAAATATCGCCTGAAAAACAACAGTGTTCTTCTGAAACATTAACATTTTTGCATAGTGATATATTGCTTATATTAATCATTGTAATAACAAAATTACAATATTATGCTATACTTTCTATTGACTACTCTTTATAAAAGTAAATGCATGAACAGTAGGTTTTAATCTACCTGTTGTTTAACTAGCTTAATATATATATATATATATATATATATATATATATATATATATACACATACATATGTACATATATTTTTATATAAGCACCCCCCCATATATATATATATATATATATATATATAGTGACATAAATTAATAAATATATATATCAGGGTTCGCATATGTATAGTATAGTTATTCAAGTCTTAAAAACTGCACAGTATATGAATATATCTGGATTATAATTTTATTAATAAGTATACATATTATCTTACGTCTATGCCAGGACTCGGAGTCTCATGCGTTATGCAGTCGTCAGGTATATATTTGAAACTCAGTTTGAAATATGTACGCGATGATTTCAGTACGCATTAAAATCCGAGTCGTGCCATAGACGTGAGACAGTGAAACGAATCTGTCTGCGGATGACCATATATATATATATATATATATATATATATATATATATATATATATAGTCATCCGAAGACAGATATGTTTCGCTGTCTCAAAGCTCATCATTACGGTTAGACTCCTACTGCTGTTTAACCCAGGATTGAAACCCGACCATATTGGCGTCAGTCGGTGAGCCTACCTCTGAGCTGTGGGCGCTCGGTAGAAGGAGGCAAAGTTTTTATCGTGTATATATGCATCTCAGATATTGAAAAAAAATTAGTTAAGACACCTGATAAACCACAAATCTCCATATGGTACAATGACGACATTATTGTTTTGATAAAATATAAGAACGAATTTATAAATTCAAAATTAACTTTAAAAATTTAAATTCTCTCTAAATGTTTCTCATAAACTTTTGTTTAATATCAAAGTTCTCTTCCTTGTTTTTAATATAGAACTAAAATAGAAAGTATTTACTAAGTGTCCGTATAAGAATTTATCCGAACAATCGCTTGTCTCGATAGCAATCTATGATAGCCAACGCCCGGAAAGATGAATAAATTGCAATCATAAAAATCTTCCTGAATATTGTTTACCTAAATTCTACTTTCTTATCAATATTTCTGAGTGAACTAAAACACATAAAACAAACATCGCTTAAACTACATTATCGATAAGCAAATTAAATAATCCTTACAAAAAATACTTGACAGTCCTAATAAATATACCACACGACAAAACATCAACATATTTGACTTTAATTAGATGCATAATATTTACAAGCAAGCTGAAAATACCTACACGACGAATCATTAAAAACCATATTTTTGCCATAAATCCCGAAAAACATGATAAAACTTATAATATATTACAGAAAATTGAAAACTGTAAGCCTCGTCATCAATACTCAAAATTAGCCTTATTAATTAGCGATGATTAATAAACTGCATAAGACGACATTTCTTGTCATGAATCAATTACGTACATCGGTCATACTATCCATTTTTTGAGTAGTCGCCTTAAGTGCAATTTATGGGAGACGGATAAATACTTTACCCAATGGTATTTGAGCATAAGTGAATGCAAGCAATTCAACAAGATTTCGAACTCGGCTCCCCGATTTCTCGTTCTGAGCCGAGATCCACTGCACCATAATACACATCCTTAGGTACCGTTAATAAAAATATCAGTCACTCAGTATAAACCTACCCTTATTCAGCAATAAAAATTATGTATTGGAGGTTTATTAAAATAGAAAGGCGCCAACTAGAATTCCATTCAAACTCAACGCGCAAAGCTCGGAATAAAGACATCTACTTTTCAAACTGCAAAATAAATAAATAAATAAATAAATAACAAAACAAACTAGAACTTAAATTCAATTTAATTCAATTGGAGTAGATAGATTAAACTAACGCCCGGTTCACACTCCACCCACGTCTATTGAACAGGTTTAAAGGCTCATCCCTTGTTCCCTGTTTAGGATGTGGTTTCCGGCTTTCTCTCTTCTAATCTTTTCACTCTTACGTAGCCCCCGGCACATCAGTGGCGTTGCCGCCTTGCTCGGGCTGATATGATTTTAAAAAAAATAAAAAATAAAAAAAATAAACAAACATGTTAAGAAATTAACAGCATTTAAAAACAAACCCCCTTTGAAAATAGGCAAAGAAATGGCAAAAAGAGCTTAGGACAAAGAAAAATACGATCAATTTTTGCAGTCCCTAATTCTCATCAAAGAGAAAAATGTTGGAATGCTGGAATAAAAAAATTAAATTCTATCAATTTTTTTTTATATTCGGAGAAACATGCCTAAAAGAAAGATTGTTGGCCTAATATAAACACACACACAAGTAGATAATTCCAAATGAAAATAGAATGGTTCTTTTGTTATTATTACTTTGCAAAAGTCTACGAGGCAGCTAAGAAGTCTTTCCTTTGGCCATCCAGTGAGAAGAAGAGGCAAGCATGAGGAAGAGTACACAAAACCTGGACACCAGAACAGTTCATTTGATGCACAGGTTATTTCGCGGTATCAACAAAAGAACCATTCTATTTTCATTTAGATGTATCCACTTAGCAATATATACTAAAAGTACTATAAAATACATCATTTTAAAAAACTGGTGTGGCATAAAAATGATGTCAGGCAGTGTATATATATATATATATATATATATATATTAGCCGTTGTACGTACAGAGCATATTTCTCTCGCTCTCTCTCTCTCACTCTCTCTCTCTCTCTCTCTCTCTCTCTCTCTCTCTCTCTCTTTCTCGATTTTCACTTAATTCAATTATGTGTCCAGCGTATGTGTTCTTCTTATCAATTGTTGCTCACTTGAGTAGCTTTGTTGAACAAAACCTGAAGCACGTTCGTAATATCAGGTTTTAATTAATATCTGCCCTGTGTTCGCTGTGTCGGAGAAGCCAATCCTCTTCATCCTTAACAAGCAGGAAGTTAACGCGAATACCCCAGCGAAATGGCCTCAATCACAGCGAAATGTGATCTTTTCTACGTTATATTACAAGTCCTTGTTTCCCTGAGCGCTGATGGCGGTGGCTTTGAAGACAATCAACAATGCCAGATATAAATGTAAAATGAGTGGGGAAATGCGAGAACTGATTCGAAGGCGAGAACGAAAAAACTGGACGGATAAAAATGGCCAGATGGCGGCAAATTGTCGTTCGTTAATGCAAAAGACGTGTCCTTTAGTAAATGGTTGATTCTTGGCTCTCACTTCTTACGGCGAATTTATAAATCAGGAGTCTACGAAATTGGACTTTTTTTTTTTGTTCTTTATCCAACCATATATTTACAAGGCATCCTGGAATAAAATTTAAAAACAAGAGTTAAGTGATTACATTACTAAACATCTTCTTCTTGGTCGAACACTGCGCCTCCTCAGGTTAACTTTCACAAAAGACCTCAGGTGGAATTACTATACAGAATCCATAGCTAAATCTTCTGCTAAGAAAGTCGGTTCTCTGTGTAGGGCCAGAAAGTTTTTCCCATCTAAAAAAATCCTGCACATATACAAATCTATCATCCGCCCGTGAAATTGAAAATTGCTACCATATCTGGTCGAGTGCTCCTGCTATCAACCTAGGGGTCCTTGACAAAATCCAACGGAGAATTTGTAATGTGATCGATACCGACTTGGCAGCTCGGATAAAGTCACATTCTCACCGGCGCAATGTGGCTTCCCTGTGTCTCTTCTACAAATACTTTCACGGCTTCTTCTCCGATAAACTTAGCTCACTGGTACACCCTATATATGAATTTACTCGAGTCACAAGATTAGCAACTAGGTTCCACCCTTTTACTGTGAAACCAATAAGTTGTAAACGCAGATTCTACTCCATCAGCTTCTTTTCTCGCACATCCCGCACATCTACTTGCTTTCCCGACAGCTACAATCTTCAAGAATTCAAATGTAAAGTCAATAGTCATCTCTTATCTCACTAACTTGCATCCTCTCTCTCTCATGCTCTTTTTTCCGTCCACTCCACTCTCATCAGTATTCTCATCCTTGTCTCACCCACTTCGTGACACTCTCTGTAAGCTGTTACTCTTTCTCATAACTTTCTACTCATGTAACCCCCCCCCCCCCAAACAACAGTGGCAGTCTATTGTACAGGTGTAGAGGCTCATCCCTTGTTCCCAGCTTAGGATGTGGTTTCCGGCTTTCTCATTTCCAATCTTTTCACTTTTCTTTTTCATATTTTTTATTTTTATTTTTTTATCAATTGGAGTAGATAGACTAAACTATCGCCCGGTTCACACTCCACCCACGTCTATTGTACAGGTGTAGAGGCTCATCCGTTGTTCCCTGTTTAGGATGTGGTTTCCGGCTTTCTCTTTTCCAATCTTTTCACTTTTCTTTTTCTTATTTTTTATTTTTTATTTTTATTTTTTTTCAATTGGAGTATATAGACTAAACTATCGCCCGGTTCACACTCCACCCACGTCTATTGTACAGATGTAGAGGTTCATCCCTGTTCCCTGTTTAGGATGTGGTTTCCGGCTTTCTCTTTTCCAATCTTTTTACTTTTCTTTTTCTTATTTTTTTTTTTTCAATTGGAGTAGATAGACTAAACTATCGCCCGGTTCACACTCCACCCACGTCTATTGAACAGGTGTAGAGGCTCATCCCTTGTTCCCTGTTTAGGATGTGGTTTCCGGCTTTCTCTTTTCCAAATCTTTTCACTGTTGCGTAGCCCCTGCACATCAGTGGCGTTACCGCCTTGCTTGGAGTGATATGATTAAATAAATGCCTTGCTTGGGGCGACACGATTATAAAAAAAAGTTAGATCCATTAATTCGCAAGTTCTTTTTCTTCACAATTATAATGCAACTTTTAGTTAAGCATAAAGAAAATGAAAGAAATAGTAAAGAGAAATGTATGTAGCTGCAAGCGGATGTGCGATGTGGTGCAGTATATATCGGTTCGAAATGAGAATTCAAAGAGACGAGTTCGAATTTCAGTTGAACTCGTTGCATTCACTTGCGCGCAAAATACCATAGGAAAGGTATAAATCCATCACTTCTTCCTTCAGTTATTGGTTACAGAACAGGAAAGAGATTAGATTCTATAGGCTTGGTTGGCAACCAGTCTACCGCAGGAAGTAATTGCAGTCTACTGCGGGAAGAACCTTCTGCCCAGTCAGTCATGTCGCTTTCAAGATATCATCGCGCAAGCGTGTATCACAAATGGCATTTAACATACTGATGTAGTCGCAAATATTCAAAGTACAGATGCCTGGCGTGTAGTGAAAATTAAAAAGAAATATATGTTTGTATTATTTTAGTAAGTCTGAATTGTATTAGTATAAAAATTGTTTATATATACACTACAAGCCAAAATTATTAGGAAATCCCAGTTTAAAATGAAAAAATAATGTAATTCATACTATATTTAGTTTTAATTTACCAAGTGGATAATTCTAAATGAAAATGGAATAGTTCATTGTTATTATTACCTTTCAAAATTTTACAAGGGAAGGAATAAAAATGAACTCGTCCAAATCACCCTAAATTTTCTTCATTGTTTCACTGATGAAACTGTAATATAGGTAGTTATTAAATATTTATAAATTCATTTGATGCACATGTTATTGTGCAGTATTAACAAAAGAAGCATTCTATTTTCATTTACAATTGTTCACTTGGCAATACATACTAAAAATAGTATGAAATACATCAGATTTTTAAACACTGGGTTGGTTTAATAATTTTGGCCGGTAGTGTATATATATATAAGTATATAGGTGGATGCATAGGCAACAGGTATATTGTAACGATTATCGATGTGCAATGTGAAATCAGTGTCGAGATTAATTCTCGCTCGATTTTACTGCGTTTACTTTATGTTAATGTTCTTGGAAAAGACATGAGTCGTCCATCTTTTTCCAGCTATGGCTTAAATAGCGCAGCAAACTATGTTCATTAGCCTTAAAGTAGTAACCAGAAAAACGAGAGCTTACAGCCGTAATACATTCAAACACCGGTTCTCAGACGATCAACGAAGTTAAGTAACGTCGGACATGATCAGTACCAAATTGTGTGGTCACCTGGAATACATTCAAACACAAGTTTTCAGACGATCAACGAAGTTAAGTCACGTCGGGCATGATCAGTACCAAATTGTGTGGTCGCTTGGAAATATAAGGTCTAAATGTGTCGATAGCGTAATGGATAACGGTATGGAATTGAAAATTGAAGAGCCGAGTTAAAATTCCAGTGGGTTCGTTATATTCCATTATGCACTAATTTCTTCTTTCTTCTTCTATGTGCGTTGTCCTTTCAGAACCTAGGCGATCATGGCCTTTCACGTATCCCTATTTCTGGTGGCACTTAACACGCTTACTCCTGTTACCCTACGCAACCACTGTTCTGCTATCGACCGGCACAGGCCCGTCAAGTACGTTATACGCTGTTTCTACCTGTCTCTCATCCCTTCTATATGGTCTGTTTGTATCAGATTTTCCAAACCTTCCTTTCTCATTACATGTCCCAAAAACTTTAGCTGTCCCTTCCTGATGCTCATTATTGATTTGCGTTTCGCTTCCATCCTTTCAAAACCTCATTATGGCTCACATGCTTCATCCTTAATATCTACAGCATCCTTCTGCAGAACCACATTTGAGTTACTTCAAGTTTTGTCCTTTATCTTCGATGAGATTGTCTAGCATTCACTGCCATATTTGAAGAATTGATATCAGTTCTTCAATATGCCAACACGCGTTATTACCATGAGGAAATGTATGTCTCTATCTCTTCTATTTTTAGCTAGGAATTCATTACTAGGGTCAATAAAATTATCGATAAATCATTGTTATATAAAAAAAGATCTTACAATCTAATAAGAATATTTTCTGGCCTTAAATAACATTCAAATGGTTTATATACTGCAAACATCAAATCAACTAATACAGTTAATCAAGGAAAACAAAAAATGAATTAAAAACTAACACATCACTCGATAGGTCCCGGGCTTGACATATAGATGGTACCACTAAAAAAATTCTATATAATTTTTTATAAAGTATTAACGTTTAAATTGCACGTGAGAAAATTTGGGCCTAATAGGATTATTAGTTTACAAATTACAGTTATTTAAGTGAAACTACTGCTGCAAATTTTCAAAGAAATGGTAAAATTTGAATTTCGTGTATTGATAAAGCATTGCTTTCTGATGGGAAAAATACTATTCAAGAAAGTATTATTCGAGCTCTGCTCCGTCGAAAAACAAAAAAAAAACGATTAAGAGGTGGTATACTGACTTAAATGCGGTCGTACAGACGTAAACAATGCTGAACGCTCAGGTCACCCAAAATTGACAATTGTCCCGGAAAACACCAAAGTGTTCACAAACTCGTTTTGACCGATAGTAAATTGAAGTTACGCGAGATAGCAGAGGTTTTGAACATATCAGAAGACAGTCTATTCGCCATTTTGCATGAACATCTATCACTGAAAAAGATGTGTTCAAAGTGAGTACTTCGTTTGCTCACAGTCGATCAAAAACAACAATGCGTCCACGATTGTTTGCAATTGTTTCAACGCAATAAGAAGGGATGTTTTTTGCGTAAATATGAGACAATGGATGAACCATGGATCCACCACTTCACGTCCGAGTCATATCAGCAGTCTCCTGCGTGGACAGCAGCAGGTGAAAGCGACTAAAGACGCAAACATCACCAGACGAGGCTTTGGCTTCTGTATTTTGGGATGCGCTAGGTATTTTTTTATCAATTGCCTTGAGAAGGAAGAATCACCAATAACGAATATTATATAGCATTATTAGTGCCTTTAAAAGAAGAAATCGCCAAAAAATGGCCACAAATGAAGAAGAAAAGTTGATCTTGCACCAAGACAACGCACCGTGTCAGAAGTCGATTGTAACGATGGTAGATCTACATGAATTGCACTTCGAATTGTTTCCGCGTCCATCCTATTTTCAAAATCTGGCCTCCAGCGACTACTGGCTGTTTGCAGAACTCAAAAGATTCCTCCAAAGAAAGAGATTTGTCTGCAATGAAACGTATTTTGAGGCCAAAGAAAAATCGTTTTACCAGAAATGCATGGTATTGTTAGAGAAGCATTGGAATCACTGTATAACCCTAGAAGGAGACTATGTTGTGAATAAAGTCAAATTTTGTCTTAAATTTGTTGATTTATTATTTTATTCCGCGATTTATTAAATGATGAGAAAAAAGATTGTATTACGCCAATCTAACAAATTGGAAAGATGTCTACACTAAAAATCACAAAATTTGTGTTTCACAAGCGCATAAGCTATATTTTCTCTTTAGTGCAAAATAGCTGGTTTATTTAGGCACAAACTAATTGTATCTTAGATATAAACGACGCTAAGACGATTTAAATATCTGAACATTCGGTGAGTCGAAACATGTAAACGTTTTCGGACTATTTTTTATACCAAGGAATATTATTACTTTCCTAAAGAAAACAAAAAATTCTAGTGTAAAATGTTGCCTACCAAAATTCCTATGAATAGAAAGAGATATTTCTGGAAACCGAGTTGGTGCGAAATATGCATAGGCATTGATTGACAGGAAATATGGCTTCTACATTCTGCTGACCAATTACTTTGTTGCCGGAAGTTTCATAGAAAAAGGAAACTTTATGAGTAGAGGAAAATAAGAAAACATGTCAATCTTCTGTTTGTTTATTTGTTTTGCTCCAGAAAATATTTTCGTTCAAACGAGGTCTTCTCACTGATTATTAGCCGTTTTTATTCTGGTCTCTAAACCGAAACTGGGAAGTACTCGATACAGGAAATTAATATAAGGACAACAAGTTAAATATTAGCGAGCTCTATTTGATGGAGACGGATGTGCGTTGTGGTGCAGTGTATATTGACTCGCAACGATAAATCGGGGTGTCGAGTTCGAATTCAAATTTTTTTTAATCATATCACCCCGAGCAAGGCGGTAACGCCACTGAGGCGCAGGGGGTTACGTAAGAGTGAAAAGATTGGAAAAGAGGAAGCCGGAAACCACATCCTAAACAGGAAACAAGGGATGAGCCTCTTCACCTGTTCAATAGGCGTGGGTGGAGTGTGAACCGTGCGATAGTTTAGTCTATCTTCTCAAACTGAAAAAAAAGAAAAGAGTGAAAAGATTGGAAAAGAGAAAGCCGGAAACCACATCCTAAACAGGAAACAAGGGATGAGCCTCTTCACCTGTTCAATAGGCGTGGGTGGAGTGTGAACCGTGCGATAGTTTAGTCTATCTTCTCAAACTGAAAAAAAAGAAAAGAGTGAAAAGATTGGAAAAGAGAAAGCCGGAAACCACATCCTAAACAGGAAACAAGGGATGAGCCTCTTCACCTGTTCAATAGGCGTGGGTGGAGTGTGAACCGTGCGATAGTTTAGTCTATCTTCTCAAACTGAAAAAAAAGAAAAGAGTGAAAAGATTGGAAAAGAGAAAGCCGGAAACCACATCCTAAACAGGAAACAAGGGATGAGCCTCTTCACCTGTTCAATAGGCGTGGGTGGAGTGTGAACCGTGCGATAGTTTAGTCTATCTTCTCAAACTGAAAAGAAAGAAAAGAGTGAAAAGATTGGAAAAGAGAAAGCCGGAAACCACATCCTAAACAGGAAACAAGGGATGAGCCTCTTCACCTGTTCAACACACAAATACTCTTGGGAAAAGTATTAATCCGTCTCTTCCCTCCAGTTATGGGTTAAATAATAGGACATATTGGGTTCTATAGCCTCGATTGTCAACCAGACTACCGCGGAAAGCAATGGTAACCTACTACGAGATAATCTTCTGTCCAGTCAGTTATGAGTCTTTCGAGACATGATCACCCAAAGCGTGTATCACGTATGGCACTTAACTGACTGATTTGATTGAAATAAAAAACATAGAAAATAAAAAGGTTTGTCACAGGAATTCGATGGATCATTTAAACTAAGAATATTATCATTGTATTGTTCCTTATACTTCTACTTCATGTGCCGTTTCTCTTCAGGACGTAGGCGATCATGGACTTCTAGTTGGCTCTGTCTCTTGTCGCTCACAACATCCTTCCTCTTGGAATCTTCCTCAAACCTCATTCCCCTATCCATTTGCTCAGGCCTAGTAAGTAGGTCTCGCGCTACATTTCCTCTGTTCCACTGCCCTTCTATCTGTCCCGTGAGTATTAAATTTTCTAAACCCTCCTTCCTCACTATATTTCCCAGAAACCTCATTTGTCTCTTCATTATATTAAGTATGAGTTTTTCATTGTTTCCATTCCCTCCAACCCTCGTCTTTAGTCATGTGCTCAGTCCATATTATCCTTCTGTAAATCCGTATTTCTGCTGCCTCAAGCCTCTCTTTCATCCTTGAGAATATTCGTCCAACATGCACTGCCATACAGAAGAATAGCAATCTTTCTTTGTTTCCAATGAGATTTTCCTGTCTTTTTGTACTCTGGTTAGCATTTGAAATGCGTCCTTAGACATACCAATGCGTCTTTGCATCTCAACATCCATCCTCTGTCAACATGCTCTCCAGGTATTTTAATTTCTTTACTTGTTTCATTTTAGTTTTCTCCGACCTATAGATGGCATATTGGGCTCTTCTTTTTGCTGATGGCTATACATTCAGTTTTCTTGACGTTTATGTTTAGTTCTTTCACCTCGCTTTCTGTTTCTATCTTCTGTAGAAGGTCTTGCATTCTCCTTTCTGTGTCTGCTATCAGCACTGTGTCATCCGCGCATCTTACATTGTTAAGATTACGGCCACCTTTGACGAATCCTGGCCGGGATTTTATTTCTCCTATAATTGTTTCGCTCTATAAGTTGAATAGATCCGGTGAGAATACACATCTTTGGCTTACGCCCCTTTCTATATTTGTGTATCTGCTGAATTCACTTTATATTCGTACACAAGCGGTTTGCTTCCAATAGATATTCTTGATTATCCTAACATCTTTTCCGAAAATGTCGTGGTTGTCGAGCATCTCTATCAAGTCTTTTTGCCGTACTTCGTCAAATGCTTTGCGTAGTCTATAAAGCGCATATATAGTCATTTCTGCATTTCAATTGCTCTTTCAGATAGCATGATGAGCATGAATACCACATTCCTTGTTTCTTTATCTTTACCAAAGCCACACTGTTCATGTCCTGTATCTTGGTCAATTCTGCTGCGCTCTCTATTCATCAGAATCCGGATGATGAGTTTTGTTATGTGGCTCATTCAGTTGATTGTTCGGTGGAGTGCACCTTTATTTGCCACTGACTTCTTAGGTAGTGCTATGAAAATTGATCTGTTTAGGTTCTCTTGTATATTGCAGCTATTGTAGATTTCGCTTATTATTTCTGTGGGTTTGTCTATGTCAAAGTCTTCTAAGGGCGTCAACATCTCTATGATTATCTCATCGGGTCCTGCTGATTTATTTCTGTTCAATTTGTCCATTGCCGATTCCACTTCGGGTTTTAATATTTCTGGTTCATCCGTATTTTTGTGTATTGTTTATCGCTCCCTTATGTCGTGGAAGAAATCAGAAATATATTAATTCTATCCTTGAAGCTTTTTTTTTATTTTTCTGTTACAAATGTACCGTCCTTTACATTTATACATTACTGAGCAGGTACTTTGTCCTGTCAGTTCCTTTATTTTTTATGCATATCACCATTATATTTCGTGCTAAGTCTTTCTACTTTGGCACATTTGTCGTTGTGCCACCTTTTTTTAGTCTGTCTGAATTTTCTCCTTTGTTTCCTTGTGTATTTTCTTCTATTCCCTTCCATATTTTGACATTGATTTTGTCTCTTTGCATCAGGTCAAGAATCTCTTCAGTGATCCCTTCATTTTTCTCCCGATGTACTTTTTCCTTTGCGATGATGTCCTCCGCCGAAGCCACTAGAGTCACGCTTACTACGTCACATAATCTAAACTTATTTATAAATGAAACTTTGTCTGTGTGTGTGTATCCGTTATTTATAGACTCCGAAACGGCTGAACCAATTTTCTTGAAAATTTACACAGTTGTACTATAAGCGTCTGCGAGTGTTTTTAGCTAGGTTTTGTGTCGAGGTACGCTCGATAAATATCGAAAATCGATAATCAAAAAAATCGGGTTATAGAAGGAGTGGTCCGATTTTAATCAAATTT
Organism: Ascarosepion bandense; assembly: GCA_037127315.1. Taxonomy (NCBI): domain Eukaryota; kingdom Metazoa; phylum Mollusca; class Cephalopoda; order Sepiida; family Sepiidae; genus Ascarosepion; species Ascarosepion bandense. The sequence continues at coordinate 74,529 of JBBBDQ010000281.1, forward strand.
GATACACTCATAGACAAAGATATAAGAAACGATATTCAGAAGTTTCAAAGTTGCAGTTCTGACAATAGTGCAGAAAATTGATAATATATATACATATAAGGCAAGATGTTTGTGTGTGTGTTTATCTGCCTGTATGTCTGTATTTTTTCAGCCCTTTTATTTTAGTTTTTGCTTCAGGTTTGGCTCTAAGTAGGCATAATTGTGGTTCTTAGTCTCAGCCATGATACTATTTACTCAGAGGACTTATTTAGCCTTCAAAATTCAGTTTACGACGAACAAACTTATTTGATATCGATAACAGGAAATCAAAATTTGACTTACATCTATTCACTTTTCTTTCAGTCTACGGTTTCGCCTTAACTGGAAACAACTATTACTTTTTAGTCTTTCGGGCCAACGTCCAAAGAGTCTGAGCTCCAGTTCCATGGATTACTTTTAATGCTTTCATGACACCCGAGCAACGCCGGGCTATACTGCTAGTCAAGCAGAAAGTAGAACGATTCGATTTTTTCTGTAATTTATATCATTATGACCGATATATTGAGAGGCTTTCCTTTCAGTTTAATTACTAGAATTTTTTCAGATATCTAGCAGTATCCCATAAGGCATTTCCTTGTGTCATTATCTAGTATAATGCCAAAATCTTTTTTCATTATTTTCACTTCCTGCGTATATAATTCTGTGGTCGTCATTGTCAAAGACTCCATTGTTTGGCCATTCGTCTTTTATAATGTCAAATCTTTTGAGATACTCTATGGCTATTACACTGTGCTTTATTTTATTTTTTACACATATTTATATCGAAAAAGAACTCGTAACTCAAACGATAAGCTGCGTGCAAGGTTTATGGCAGCATTAAGAAATAACACGAAATTTAGAGATCCACAAGAGATGCAAGAGATCCCCAGTAGTCTAGAGGCCCTGGTCAGAAGAAATGCAAGAGATCCCCAGTCGTCTAGGGGCCCTGACCAGAAGAGATGCAAGAGATCCCCAGTCGTCTAGGGGCCCTGGCCAGAAGAGATGCAAGAGATTCCCAGTAGTCTAGAGGTCCTGGTCAGAAGAGATGCAAGAGATCCCCAGTCGTCTAGGGGCCCTGACCAAAAGAGATGCAAGAGATCCCCAGTCGTCTAGGGGCCCTGGTCAGAAGAAATGCAAGAGATCCCCAGTCGTCTAGGGACCCTGACCAAAAGAGATGCAAGAGATCCCCAGTCGTCTAGGGGCCCTGGTCAGAAGAAATGCAAGAGATCCCCAGTCGTCTAGGAGCCCTGACCAGAAGAGATGCAAGAGATCCCCAGTCGTCTAAGGACCCTGGATGAAGTAAATAGTGATTTTACTCGATAATTTTGCTCTTTAGTTTTTCAAGACATTTTTTTAGTAATATTGCTAAATATATCTGTTAAAATAAGATATCATTGTAATTATTATTTTTGCGTATTTTAGAAGACTATTTATTCCTAGTAATCATCATTTATCCATCACACCCACATGGTGCATAGGGCAGCAACTTTTTGTTGCTGCTTCTGTAACAAACTGCTTTTTACGGGCAGGGTTGCTTACCCTGCACCCAACTCCCAAACCTGGAGAAACGTAAGGACTATACTTGGTCCTTACGTTTACAGCACCTGGTATTCCCAAATGGTCACCCATTTAAGTACCGACTAGGCTCGATGTTGTTTAACTTCGGTGATTGGACGGGAACCGGTGTATTCAACACGATATAGCCGTATTTATTCATAGTAACCTACATATATGTGTGTGTGTGTTCGAACGTATGGCACAGTTTGTACGATAATTACAATTTTAATATAACATTGTAAAACAAATTTGTGCCATTGATATGGCTCCGTAAACCCAAAGACAGGACAAGAAAAGTGCGAGTTCTTCAAAGACACTGGAAAAAGGAACACCATATTTATGATATGGATGCTATTCAGAAGGGCAATATAAATGAGAAAGTACATCTACTTATGTTTTATCGTTTATGCGAAGGCGGTGGCAAAATACGCCACAAAGAATTAGTGGAAATACTCAGCAGCCTAGACATATTTGGAAAAGACATAAAAGTAATCAAGAATCTATATTGGCAGCAAACAGCCTGCATACAGACAGGTAACGAAATAGCAGCTATGCAAAGACAAAAAGAAGCCTAAGACAAGGAGGTGTTTTTCACCGGATCAATTCAACTTGTACAGCGAGACTATTCTGAGGAGCCTAGATACTATACCAGGATTCGGCATCGGAGGCCACACTTTGAACAACATATGGTACGCAGATGATACAGTGCATATAGCAGGCACGACACTGAAAACTACAAGACCTCCAACAGAAAGTAGCTGAAGTGAATGACAAGAAAGGACTACAAATAAACTTCAAGAAAACTGAATGAATGGTCATGAGCAAAAAGATCAGTCCAAAATACAAAATACAGGTAGGGAGATATAAAATCAAGCGGGTAAAAAAAAAAGTTAAATATTTGGGAAGTGTTCTAACAGAAGACGGAATGTGTGACACAGAAATCCGAAGGCGTATTCGCATGGAGAAGGACGTATTCCAGAAGCTGAGCAGAGTATTAAGAGACAGGAAAATTTCACTAGAAACAAAGAAGAATGTACTATATTGATATGTGATGTCAGTTCTTCAATATGGCAGTGAATGCTGGACAATATCATCGATGATGAAGGAAAAACTTGAAGGAACTGAAATGTGGTTCTGCAGAAGGGTGTTGCAGATATCAAGGATCGAGCACGTGAGCAATGATGAGGTTTTGGAAAGAATGGAAACGAAAAAGAAATGAATATCTAGTATTAGGAAGAGACAGCTAAAGTTCCTGTGACATGCAATGAGAACGGAAGGCTTGGAGAATCTGATACTAACAGGCCAGATAGAGGTAAGGAAAGACAGGAAAAACAGCGTGTAAGATACTTCACTTGAGAAGGTGATTGGCAGATGAATGGCAGAAAAGGGGTTGCGTTGTGTAACAGGAGAAAGCATGCTAAAGTCACCAGGAATAGGGATATGTAGAAGGCTACGATTGCCTACCACCTGAAAGGACAAGGCACATAAAAGAAGAAGAAACTGAACATTTTAAAATCGTTTCGCGCAGACAGCAGACATGGGACACACATAGCTTTTGTCATTAGGTCTATTCATCTGTAAGTTTGCGTTTGTTTTCAAACCACAAGCTTACTTTTAAAACCAATCTGACATGAATTGTTCGTACTAAACGCAAATCTTCGTTTGAATTGTCTTCTGCTACAAGTGAAATCATACTTGTCACCTATATGATCTGGACGATGTATACAATGTCAACTCGGTAAACGAGTATAACCATCGCTGACAAATTTATCCATGGTTTTGTTGTATATTGTGTATCAATTTAACAGGCAAAATTAAGTTGCCACCCAAAGCTTTGACGATATTACCGCTGATAGAATGACGAATGTGATATGTATATATAAATAAAGGTATACTATATTTTCTTCATTCGCTTCTCAGTAACGTTGACTGTGAAATGGTAAGTGGTCAGGTCGGAGCGTCAGTGCCCAACCATACGATATAGCGGCTATGGGCCGCGATTGTCTGCTGTTCTCCCTGGACCTCTCTAGATCCGTCTTCCGATCTCAAATGGTGCCTGACTCTTACTTTCAATTCAACTGACTTCCGATCAATATATCGGCTTAATCTCGTTTTAACTCGTTATGTTTCAGGCATATTGTTGATAAAACAATTTCGAGGCTTCCTTTATCTGACCTTGGCTATGCTGGTTATCAAAAGACAAAACACAACTACATTCCTTATATTTAAAATTTCTATTTCCATATTTCCTGACCTGGAAAATTTTACTAGTCACCCAGAATCCACATTCTTTAACTTTTCAAACAATATTTTTCTTTGTCAGCCATCTTGCATTTTTGCTGGTTCATAAAAATAGACTTCTGCGCAAAATTAGGCATGTGGTCAGAAATATATAACAGTTTCATTTAAAGTTATAACATAATTAGTCTATGAAACAAACAAATGATTTGTAGTATTTATTGTAGGTGGCAAAAACTGAGTTGGACCGTCTCTCAGACTTGCAACTGGGTCCCACCCATTCACAGTCAAGTTAGCCAAATGCAGACGACAATCCTACTCCTGCAGCTTCTTCTCTCGCACTTCCCGCCTGTGGAACTCCCTCCCGTATTCTTGCTTTCCTGACGACTACAACCTGCAGAAATTTAAATACAAAGTCAATACACATCTACTTACCACTGGACTCTAGCTCTCTCCCCACCCCCGTATAACCTTCCCTTTCTCTCCACCTATGTATATGTCATCGCACCTGCTTTCTATTGTTCCTTTCTAACTAGTTTGTACTCCTCACTCTTTTCTAATTAATTTTTTTACATTTATGTAGCCCCCTGCACATCAGTGGCGTTTCCGCCTTGCTCGGGGTGAAATGCTTAAAAAAAAATATTTAAATTCAGTTCAGTGGGTTTTGATATCAAGGGTAAAACCGGAGTTGTTTTTGCAAATTTACAAATTTACCCCTATGCTAATTTATTCTCGGTGCAGGATTGATTGCAATATATCAAAGGTCTACCAAGTTGACGCTTTTTCTAGATAACGGGTGCTGCATTGAGAGATAATCTACCACATTCATCCAAATATATTGACGGATACTTGCAACAATGATTTCCCCTTTTCTACCTGCAGCTGACTCCTTGAATAATACCAGAAAAGAACTTTCATTATTATTCCTTGGCTATACTGCTGTTGTCAAGAAGAATTACATTGCATGCTCACTCATACATAAATTCATACATAAATTCATACATATCTATTTAATGACCGGTCACTTCTTTTTAGAGTACACACTGTAAGCCAGTCCCTGTTACACATACGCCTGCTTAGGCCTACTAACTCATGATATTTGTGAGATTATGTTAGTATGACACCGACAGATACGGAACAATTCCGTCTATTCAAATTGACTCGCAAATCTTGGTTCGATCTGTGCTATAGATTTCAGGTATTCTCAAATGTGCCGTACAGTGCAATCGTTTCCCCATATCGTTAACATCAAGAAGTGACCTCCTTAAAAAAACGAGATTTAAATCCGAGTCTCATTGTCATAAATTGAACACCCCTACCATTCGGGGACACACACGCGCACACACCCACATATATTTATATATATACAGGTATATGTTTGTGTGTGTATATATATATATATATATATATATATATATATTCTGGGATTTGTTAGAGTCGCAAGGCAGCCGGAATAGAAGTGTGGTGTTTCTTTGGGCACCACAGCCTGACGGATCCCAATCTTCTCAAGAATGGTTTGAATTCAGAGTTCTCCTAGACCGTTTGCCACCCAAGGGTATAAACTCAGTGTGTCCTGATATTTTACCAACTGTTTGCAAAAAAACATGGATTCATACTTTTCCTAAAGGTATAAGTACATAAGAGATTCGAAATACTAGCCATTACTTCAACATGCCTCATATATATATATATATATATATGTATACACGGAAGTCAGTCGATTTCGCAAGCTTGGTTTCAACCTTTTAGTAACTTCAGGCGTTTTATATCAGATATATTTGATATAAAACGCCTGAAGATACAGAAAGTTTGAAAATAAGGTTACTTAATTGACCGATTTCTGAATTAAAATATTTAAAAAACTTTATGTTATATATGTACCAGAAATATAGCCTGGCGTTGCTCGGGTGTAATGAAAGCTTTAAAACTAATCCATGGTCATGGAGCTCAGACTCTTTGGACGTTGGCACGAAAGACTAAAAAGCAATAGTTGCTTCCAGTTAAAGCAAAACCGTAGAATGAAAGAAAAATGAATGGATGTAAAATGTTGATTTCCTGGTATATATATCAAGTAGCTTTTTTCGTCGTAAACTGAATTTTGAAGGCTAAATAAGTCCTCTGAGTAAATGGTATCATGGCTGAGACTAAGAACTACAATTATACCTACTTAGAGACAAACTCGAAGCAAAAACTAAAATAATGTTTAGGTGTATGCTGGTGTATGTGTATATCTGTAAATATATATATTGTCTATTTAGGTGTATGTTGGATGAATTTAGGTGTGTGCTGGATGTTAATGTTAGTTGATATATATACATATATATATATATATATATATATATATATATATATATATAGTTACTATCCGAAATATTCCATGCAGTAATTTAAAAACAAAAAATAATTAACTTTTGCTTTAATACATGTGATATGTATTTTACCAATAAGAATTAATCTCATATCACAACATACCAGTATACTGTCTCTTTGTAATTTTTTTATTTTTCTCTCAGCGTCTAAAGAAGATATAATACAATTGAAATAGTTCAGATTGAGATTCATTTCCTATCTTTCTTTCTCTCTCTCTCTCTCTCTCTATATATATATATATATATATATATATATAGTGAGAGAGCGGGAAAGAGGGAGGAATTAAATCTTATATATATTTTTCAACCAATAAAATCTCATCAAGTTTGATGGATAAACAAAGGTAATTTCTGCTAAAATACTTTGGACGTAGTTGTAGACTTACCATGTGTTATTTTTTAATCATTTAGAAAATAACAATGACTCTATTCACCACTCCTGCAAATTTGGGAAAAAGATTTTCGCAAGCCAGTGTGAAATAATTTTATAACTAATGAAAACCTTGTATTCGATAAGTTCAAACCTCTACGTGAAATAATACAGACATACAGGCAGATAAACAGACACACACACAAACATCTTGCCTTTTATATATATATATATATTATCGATTTTCTGCACTGTTTTAAGAACTGCAACCTTGAAACTTCTGAATATCGTTTCTTATGTCTTTGTCTAGGAGTGTATCAAATTTGATTAAAATCGGATCACTACAGATCCATAACCCGATTTTTTTATTATCGATTTCGATATTTATCGGGGGTACCTCGACACAAAACCTAGCTAAGAACACTCGCAGATGTTTATAGTACAACTGTGCAAAGTTTGAAGAAAAACGGTTCAGCCGTTTCAGAGTCTATAGGTAACGGATACACACACCACAGACAAAGTTCCATTTATAAATAAGTTTAGATTGAGCACTTTTTAATACAATTGTTTAATGGTCTAATTTAATTCTGACAAATAAGTGGTAAATGATTATGTATATATAATATCGCACATTGACTGCTGGTGTTAATATAATAGTACGCGATGCAGAATAAAGGTGTTTATAATGACTTTCTAAGCCAGTCATTGATATGGCAAAGGCCTAAAGTATGAGGCACTATCTGTGGAACGAACACACTATTCAATTCTAATGCGACAAACATGCTATTTCACCACATTGATAGGCTCCGTTGCTACAGTTTAAACATTTCCCTCAATGAGGAAAAGTATCTTTTACAAGAAATAAAACGAGTAAACAAGGCAAATCCAAATAAAAAAAATTACGAAAAGTTTTAATTAAATCTTACGAAATTGCAAATTTGAATTCTAAAATGTATTTAATTGTGATCATTTTAAAAAGTATAAATAATCAACATTTAGCATACGCATTTTTTGTACGTGGTAAGAATTTTTATGTTATTTTTTCTCGACAAAACAAGTCATCCATATGTTTTTACTGGTACTTGTATTAGGGAAATCGGTATACAGTGTCAGTATATCAGAAGATTAAAGTCTTTTGTTGTGGTGGTAGGGATGGGTAGAAGAACAAATAAAACAAATAAACACAATTAACACTTTAGACAAGTTTATCTTGAGTACAGAAACTTGACAAAAAATAATTCAGCCTTCACATGTGGCTCAAAAGAATTGAAGAATTAAAAGCAACCTTCTTCTTCACTTTTGCAAAAATTCACAATGACGTGTGAAATCCTGATTTTGCTAAATAGAAAAAGGATTGACCATATGCTTAAAGAAAAAGTCAAAACCGGATTTCACGAGTAGATGTGAAATTGATTTTCTGGCCAATGGAAGCAATTTGCAAGACCAAAAATGACTTCGTGATCCAGTGCAAAAATCTAAATGACTATAAATGACTTCTATCAGCGTCAATCAGAGTGACATGGAAGCAGGAGAGACTACAATCTAAAATGTAACAAGGCAAAAACTTCAAATCGACCCGGATATAAGGTCGTGTCGCACATTGTCCTCTTTCTCCTTCTTTCTTGTGTGTTGATTTATCTTACTTTTTCTTCTTCATCCAAAGACACGCCTACCGAACAAACGTCCATACATACATACATATGTATGCATAAACTCTTTCCAACAAATTACTACTACGATAATTTCTTCATACCCTTAACTTTCTCATTGAACATTAATTTCTACCAATTCTTGTTATTCTTTCCTTTTAATAAATTTCTATTTTAACGTCAAAAATTTTTAATTTTTATTTTATTTTGTTTTGTTACTAATCTACGTAGTTCGTGTAAATTATTTTGCAATTGAAGGTCATTTTCGACTTGGATGAACCGTGGTATTATCTTAATTCCATTAGTTCTGTCTTGTAAATGAGTAAAGATTTGTTCTTTGAGTTATTCACTCCCCAGCGGGTAGCTAGTAAACACGATAGTAATATGTCTATAGTAAAAGTAAAATAAGAATCGGACTACTATATAATGTCTAATCTACTATTTAACAGTGAAGGTTATTTTCAACGGGCAAATTTCAAGAGCTTTTAATACGAACGTAAGCGTCTCCAAAGGCCATGTCCTAGGGCCAACATTTTTTCTGATCATCATCAATGATATTCTTGAGGTAATCAGTTTCCAGGTAGGCACCTATGTAATGACACCACCTTTTACTCTCGTCTAAATAAGAAATCTGTCAAACCTGGGTACTTTCCTTCAAAACGAACTCTAATCCCTGAGTAGGAAATGGCCCTTATATTTTATTACATAGAAAACGAAGCTGCTCTCTTTTAGCCATCATGGAGAAACATCCCTGCCTACTATCAGAATGGATATCGCTAGTCTCCCAGAAATCAACACACTTCGCCTCTTTGTCCTTGCTTCCTTAAATAATCTTAAATAAAATGACTACATCAAATCCCTAGCTGCATCTACTGCTAAGAAGTTTGGTTCACTGTGTCGGACTAGGAAGTTTTTTTCTGTCAGAATCCATTTTGCACATTAATAAATCTACCATTCGTCCGTGCATTGAATACAGTTGTCATATCTGGTCGGGCGTTTCTGCTATTCATAGTGAAGTTCTCATCAAAAAAAAAAAAAATACTTACAGGAAATAGTGAAGACCAACATTTCAAAAAATGGGCACCAGAACTGTTCATTTGATGCACATGTTATTGTGCAGTATTAACAAATGAACTATTCTATTATACAAGTAATAATCTTAACGAGCAACTGGACACCTGAGAAAGGATACAAGAAAAGTAAGTACATCAAAGGACAGAATGCACGTAGAATAACAAAAGAAGGAAGATTTGGAGGACAGTAAATGCATATGTTCTGCTGCAATTAATATTTCTCTTATAAAAGAGCACTCTGCATTTATTTAACCAAACAGAGTTACTGGCAATTGAATTTTATGAGATATGTTACTTAAAATGTTTGTTTTATTAGGAAAATAGGTTCGTCAAACCACTATTAGTACTCTTTCTAGTAGTGGTCCTGTGTATGAAGGTAAATTGCATCCAACAGCAAGGCATCTGATTCGGAGGTTGTGAGAAGCATGGAACCACCTCTTAATTGCTGTTTTTCTTAAATCCACTCTGACCTGGAGTGGTAGCACCTATTAGGGTCCCAGTTTTGGGCAAATAGTTATTCTCCCCAAACTGGGGTCAAAACATTATGAAAGTATAAAAATAGTCATGATTTTTATTGAAAAATATACATTTTTGAAGGAAAAATATTACTGTCACACATTTCTGAAGGAAAAAATATTACCATAACACATCTTTAAAAGAAAAAAATATTACCACCAATACATTTTTAAAACATATTTTTACAAAATTAGAAGACATCTTCTGTTTTCTAAAATAATAAAAAAAATTCATCAAAATCTGACTAAATCAACTTTCTCACTATAACTGAACGTTTAAAAAATTACCGTAAAACCCTACTTTTTTTGGTGTTAAATAAGCCACAGAGATTGATATGCCGTGAAAAAAAACTCAAACTCTTTCTAGTACTAACGGGTTATATCATTGCAATGAAATAACTGAGTAAGAATATGAGTAAGAATATGTACGTGTGCACGTGTTAGGACACCAGTGTATGGAGGAAGAGATCCCTGGGTTCACAGATATCAGATCAATAAAAGCGCTCTATAGGTGTGTTCATGGGCATCACTTTAGGGAGTAAAGAAGCCCTGTGTCTACATACATTGGAACAATGAAAGCGCTTGCTAGGTGTGTGTCTGTACATCAGTGTATGAACGAAGTGAGTCCTCTGTCCACAGATATCAGAGCAATGAATGAGCTTTTTAGGTAAGACCATAGTCATAATACAAGCAGGAAGTTATCGCTGTGTTCACAGACAACAGTTTAATAAAAGCGCTAGCTAAGTATATGCATGGGCGTCAGTGTACAAAAGAAGTGAGGCCTGTGTTCACAGACATCTGAGCAACGCTCGGTAGATGTTGGCATGGTCATCGGTTGGCGGAGGAAGTGGCCCCTACTTCTACAGATATCAGAACGTGTTTTGTAGATGTGTGCATGGACATCGGTGTATTGACGAAATGCGAGCTGCGCCTACGTGCGTAATGTATAGTAAAACTATTGGTTACAATAAAACATAACATAATTTTTCATCAGATTTAAATCTCAAAAGAAAAGGTAAAGTGTAAAATAGTTAATATTGATGGAGCTATACAGTAATATTCAATGCTACGAGAAATAAGCTTTATTTTTTTATGTTACAATACCAGGCCTGTTATATGGAAGTGAATGCTGGACAATCTCCTCGCAGATAAAGAAGTGGCTTGAATATGTTCGACAGGAGGATACTGAGAAAATTAACTTGTAAGTGCATGTCAGCTGAACTGCTTCGCATACCAGATTCCAACAAGATCTTGAAGTCATCAGGAAAGAATGCGTACCCATACTAAACCTTTTCTCGATGGTTGATGCTTTTCTGCGCACCGCCCCCTCTCACTGAATTAAAGCCTCTTTTCTTATTTCATCTGGCTTTGTATGGTTGATGGAGTATACATTCAATTTTCGAGCCAAGTGTCTTCGTTTCTCTTTAACCAGATCCAATGGTTAGCCTTTTCCACGGCAGTTTGTGGATACTTCATTACCGCAGTTTGTGGATACTTCATTACCGCAGTTTGTGGATACTTCATTACCGCAGTTTGTGGATACTTCTTTACCGCAGTTTGTGAATACTTCATTACCGCAGTTTGTGGATACTTCATTACCGCAGTTTGTGAATACTTCATTACCGCAGTTTGTGAATACTTCATTACCGCAGTTTGTGAATACTTCATTACCGCAGTTTGTGGATACTTCTTTACCGCAGTTTGTGAATACTTCATTACCGCAGTTTGTGGATACTTCATTACCGCAGTTTGTGAATACTTCATTACCGCAGTTTGTGGATACTTCTTTACCGCAGTTTGTGAATACTTCATTACCGCAGTTTGTGGATACTTCTTTACCGCAGTTTGTGAATACTTCATTACCGCAGTTTGTGAATACTTCATTACCGCAGTTTGTGGATACTTCATTACCGCAGTTTGTGGATACTTCTTTACCGCTGTTCCTTTCCGTTGTTGAAAACCAATCGACGGCATCTATTCCTTTGTTCTGAGTCCAGTGTAACCTCCGTAGCCAATTTCTACAGGGTAGTGAATCACCTCCCATTCTGCTTCCTTCTGATTTTTAAGACGTGCCTGGTAAATCAATCAGATGCTGCATCCACGTTATCCTCATAGGGAACTGTCAGTTCAACCAAGTAAAAAATCTACCTTTCTTCACACAAATAGAAAATGTCCGGCTTTTTGTGATTGGGGAAAAAACCATCATAACCTGTGAGATTTGTTGCCATATACAATGGACCAAACACGTGAGCGACATATAAATTTTAGAGAAAATGGAAACAAAAAAGACACTTATACTTAACATTAAGAAAAGAAAGTTGATATTTCTATAGCACATAATGAGGAAAGAGGGCTTGGAAAATGTGATATTGACATACTTGATTGAAGACAAGAGAAAGAGAGGGGGAGAGAGTGAGTGAGTTTGTGTAAATGGATTGGTGTAAATTGTAAAAAGGGTAAATAACAAAACGGCAATATCTATTAAGTGCTACAAAGGACAGAAAATTCTGATGTGACATGACCGCAAACACCCCGAAGGGACACGGCAAATAGACAAGGAAGGTCATCACCCAGTACAATAGTTTTGCTCCAACTGCTAACCTTGCAATGTTATGTTAGTTCACAGGGCACATTGCTTTGTGTTTTATGATTCAGAGTAGTAACACAGAGTAACATTTCGTGAACAAAATGCTATAATCTTGAAGAGGAATAGAGTCGAAGTGTCGAGGCCAAGAGATAAAAACGTCGATAAGAAAACGAAATGGTCAAATGTTTTAGAAAAGTAATCAGATTAAAATAACGGAGATAAATATCGATACAAACATTAAAAATATGATTTCTATAAAAATGTTAATAAACGATGTAATTTGGAATCGTTAATAATAGATATTTAAAGACTTCCGTCTCAATGACATTTATGATCCCAAAGAATAGACTTCATTTTTCTTTTTTCATATTAAAGGTTTTGATATTTACATAGGCTAGAAAATAAAACAGGATTTTTGTATATAATAAAAGAGGAAAATTAATTAAACATTTGATAAATATCTTTCAGTATACAAGAGAAAGAAAATATATAAATCAATCAACAAATCTATCTATCTATCTATCTATCTATCTATCTATCTATTTATCTATCTATCTATCTAAAAAGAATTTAATTTAGATTGTAATGTGTCAAGTAGTGCAAGAGTGTACTGACATAGTGAAAAATGCCTTCCAAAAGCAAAGCAAAGTGTTAAGAAATAAAAGATGTTTCGTTAGAAACAAAAAAGGGTAATAATCTGTTATATATCAGTTTTCTAATATGACAGTAAATGCTTGAAAATCTAACAAATGATGAGAATTAATATTAAATGTAGTGCTACAGAAGGACGCTGAGAATACAATAGATCGAACATGTGAACAACAACGAAGTTTTGGAGAAAATTGAAACAAAAAGGGGAACTTATACTTAACATCAGGAAGAGAAAGTTGATATTTCTAGTGCACATAATGATGAAAGAGGGTTTGGAAAATGTTATACTCACAAGATAGAATGCAAGCAAGAGGGGGAGATGAAAAATGTATAACCGAGCTCGCGAGCTTTTGCGATACAAGGAGATCAAGAAAAAGAAAAAGTATTAAAAATTTGAAAAGGCTGGAAATTGTATAGAAACGTGATCGCCAAAGACAGAAAGGGACGAGGGACATGTACGAATAGATAGACTAAGTATCGCAGACACACAAATATCAAAATGTACTTTTATCGTTAAATTTTATAAAAGATAATTGTGGTTGGCATTCTGCTATGCAAATTTACTGTAAGTTAATGTCCAGAATCTTTTGTTTAATGTTGTGTTGAAAGTCAAAATCCAGATTAACTCAATAATTTTACTTATATTCATATTTATATTTTCTATCAATATCTGTTACTCTAGAAAATCTAGTAATACCATTGCTGATGCTAACCTCCAGGAAAGTGACTCATTGTGGCTTCTCAGACACAGGTTTTCAGCTGATATGAAGTAAAAAAAACTATATTGAATTCATTGCTAAGCCAGAGGCTATGAAAGTCAGTTCACTTTACCAAGCGGGCCAAGTTTTCTCTCCAGAGAGAGAAATATATACATATATATAGCATTAACTTTCGTTCAGCTTAGAATATTGCTGCTACATATGTTCTGGCACTTCATAAGATCCAAACAAGAATCAGCAATATTATTGGTCTTTATCTGGCTGATCGGCTTCAGTCAATTCCTTACTGCCATAATATTTCCTCCCTGTGTCTTTTCTATAAATACTTTCATGATAATTGTCCGGATGAGCTCTTCGTTATTGTACCTAGTGTTTATTTCTCATGTAATCGTGGACTGAGCACGCAAGCAACGATGAGGTGTTGGAAAGAATGGCAACAAAAAGGAAATTAATACTGAGCATCAGGAAGAGACAACTGAAGTTCCTGGGACACGCAATGAGGAAGGAGAGCCTGGAGAACCTGATACTGACTGGCCAGATAGAAGGAAAGAGAGACAGAGGAAGGTAGCGGATAACATATTTGCAGGGCCTGATCAGGTGGATGACGGAACGGGGGTTGCCAGGAGTAACAGGAGCAAAGATACTAAGAGCCAAAAGGGATAGGAACACGTGGAGAACCATGATCGCCTACGTCCTGAAGGGACAGGTCACACAGAACAACAAGAAGAAGAAGGGCAGTACCGCATGTGCGTTGTGGTTCAGTATGAGAAATCGGAAGCCGAGTTCGAATTCCAGTTGAATTTCTTGCATTCACTTACGCTCAAATATTCTTGTGAAAGGTATTAACCTGTCTCTTCTCACCCGTTATGGGTTAAATAACACAACAGATTAGGTTCTATAGCCTTGGTTGGCAACCTAACTACCGTAGAAAGTAACAGCGACTTATTGCGGAATAATCTTCTGCCCAGTCAGTCCTGTCTCTTTCGAGACATGATCGCCCAAGCGTGTATCACGTATGGCACTTAACTGACTGACTGAAGGGAGGTACGAGACTGGCGTCAAAACCTCATCAATTTACATTTAAATTTGCTAGATGTAACCATAAATTCTATGCTAACATTTACTTTACTCGCTCTTCTCGCCTGTGGAACTCTCTTCCAGCTCCATTCTTTCCAGTCAATTTTAATCTACGGAAATTTAAATCAATCTCAATCACTATCTATTGTCCCCCTCATTAAGCTTTTCTGGTTACTCATTGTTAATATTTCTGTTCCTAATTTTTCCACAACCTCCTGCTTCGATGGCTTTACTATCTCGTATGGGGTAATATCGGTTTTTTAAAAAAATAGTTATTTATTAGTTCTTTGCCGTTTTACAGTGCTTATCCATAAGATCTGATAAAGTATAGCCTTTTGTTGATATCCGCTGTGACGTATTCGCTGTGACGGAGAAAAGTCACTAAAATAAAAAAACAAAAGTATGCAAGACAAAAAATTAATACTTATCTTCTTTAAAATTTCATACGTTTTACTCAAAGTTTTAGTCTTTTAAATCTAGAAAAAGCCTCTTCAGTTGCTTATAATTTATTAGTTAACGTCGTGATATTAAACAACAGTGAATACGTTTTTCCTACAATCAATCGCGCTGATTCAACAGAGCGACGTGATTAATTCTCAGTAAGCCTAAAACGGTAAGAAAACAATTAGTATGGAAGTGTAAAGATAAAAATAGGTGTGTAATTTTGAAACAATAAATTTTCAAACATAAAAGACTTTTACGACTCTTTCAGCCATTAAATTAACCAGGAAAAAAAGAAATTAGATTTTGTTTACTGACAATAGAAAGAAAAATAGAAAATGGAATAAAATAACAACGTCATTTATCAACGCACATCATCAAGCAAAATGACACAATAACAAAATCTTGTCTAATCTTTAAACTTAGAAATTGATTTAGCATAGCAAAAATTTTGAAGATTTATCGCAGAAGTGGGTATATTTTGTTTAGAAAATATTCTTTTTGATTAGATAATTAACGTTTTTTTTCAATATTTATGTCTCTTAATTCTATTGACAAATGTTACTGTTGTTGTGCGACATTTTTCGACACTTAAAAAAATCGATTCATATTTTCTTTAACTTATGTTGCCTTTTTATCTCTCTCACTCTGTTGCTATCTATCTATCTATCTATCTATCTATCTATCTATCTATCATCTCCGTCTGTTCATATCTATCTATCTATCATCAAAGATAAAGAAATACTTGAAGCAACTGAAATGTGGTTTTACAGAAGGATGCTGCAAATATCATGGATCGAGCATGTGAGCAATGATGAAGTCATAGAAATGATGGAAACATAAAGGAAATTGATGCTGAACATCAGGAAGAGACAGCTGACGTTCCTGGGACATGTAATGGGGGAAGACCTGATACTAACAGGCCAGATAGAGGGAAAAAGATACAGGGGAAAGCAACAGATAACATATTTGAAGGACCTAATCAGGTGGATAACGGAACGAGTGCTGCATGGTGTAACAGGAGAAGGCGTGCTCAGAGCTACCAGGAAGAGGGAGACGTGGAAAACCATGATCGTCTACGTCCTGAAGGTACAGGGTATATAGAAGAAGAAGAAGATGAAGAAGAAGAAAAAGCTCAGTGGCTGTATGTTGGGACGCCCGCGCCTATTCGGCTATAATGGACTATTCCATTACTATGTAAAGTAATGGTGGCATCAAAGTAGGAGAGCGCGCCTCGCATTTTTGTGTTTTTTGACTTATTGCAACTTGGATTTACGTGTTTTTGTTGCCCGAAGTTTAAGTGTGAGTACCTGTTTTTTGCTGTCTTTGTTCTGTTTTCGTCGCGCGTGGCGCTTTTTGAACTTTTTGTGGATTTTTGTGTTTTGTGTTTTGTGAGGGGGGGGGGGGCAAGTCAAGCTATGGCTTTGTCTCCCCAGCCCTCAACTTCTGACGCTGTGCCCACGGTGGCTCCCTCACCGACAGTATGGGTAAAGGCACCAGTGAAAAAAGACCCCAAGTATTACCTGCAAATGCAGGAAAAGTATAAAGACTTTATTTCCGATAACGAATTGATAGTGGTCCCGGAGGTGGTGAATGTCATCGCACCTAGAACAATCTCCCTGCTGACATCCGATGTCAAAACACGAAAATTTATTAGTGTAAGCAGGGAGAACATGGAAGAGGCTTTGAAAGCCTTAAATATTGTACCCTGCGTCCTGGCGAGAAGGTCCCGTGCTATGTGGGATGTCCTATTGAGCACGGAGACGGAAGCAAAGAATTTGGCCGGTAATACCTTGGAGGCCAAGGGTATCCAGATGCAGACGGAGTATCTGGCTACTCGAAAAACAAAGATAATTGTGCATGGAGTGCCTGTCGACATTGCTTGCGACCATATTGGAGCGTTTTTTGCGCGATTTGGAGCGGTTGAGGAGGTGGCTAGGATAACTAGTTAGGCAGGTGTGGCCACGGAGGACATTAACGTCAGCATAGTGGTGGACAGGCCGAACTTTCTGAAGGTCCCCGATATTTTGCTGTGCCGTGGCAGAAAGCTGTTTGTTGTGGTAGAAGGGAGGAGGCCGCACTGCTGGGCGTGTGGACTGGCCGGACACACATTCAAAATGTGTCCGGGAAGGAAGCCAGAAGAGAAGGAGGTGACACCGGAAACACCGCCGGTGTCAAAAACAACAGTGTCTCCGGAAAAAAAAAGCCGAACCCAAAAGCAGTGAATGGACGGAGGTGGTTAGGAGGGGGAAGAAAGTTGCTTCCCCTCCTCCACAACATGAAAAATCTCCGTCCCCAGAAAAGAAGAAGCCTCGCAAAGAGGTAAAGCAGCAGCAACAGCAACAACAACAAGAACAAGAACAACGCAAAGAACAACAACAACAAGAACAACGCAAAGAACAACAAGAACAACGCAAAGAACAACAAGAACAACGCAAAGAACAACAACAACAAGAACAACGCAAAGAACAACAAGAACAACGCAAAGAACAACAACAACAAGAACAACGCAAAGAACAACAACAACAAGAACAACGCAAAGAACAACAACAACAACAAGAAATGGAGGAGGAAATGCCTCCCCCACGTTCCTCATCGTTGAAGAGAGGACGGGAGAAGGATGAGGAGGTATCCCAAAAGAAGGAAGTTCACGACCGAGGCAGAGCGGAGAGGGTAAAGGAAATTACAAGAACCCAATCCGCCCCTACATCACCCACCAGAACTGTGTCTCTTGAGGGGAGGAGTAAGTCTACCTCCCCGATAAGAAAAATAACCTCTCCTTCCCCCACACCTCCTACACCCTCTCCCCAATCAGAAACTTCATCCCCTATACTTAGCCAGCCCTCCCCGGATCCAGACAAATCCTCCCCGAAAAAGGGGAAAAAGAAAAGGAACAGTTACGCAACAAAAGATGTCTGCCAAATTGACAGACAGGCCTTAGAGAGGGACCTTTCTTCCCAGAAAATGACCCTCCTAAGGCCTTTATTCAAGCTAAAATCTGTGGATGGAAAGTCCGTCGAGGACTCTGCCAATTTCCCAGGAGCCCCCGGGGTACTTACGTTAATACGAAATACCGGGGGTAACAGAACAAACGCCTGGGAATTTGTGCAGGGGGCCGCTGAGGCTTTTCCGTCGATCCAAATGGCCCAAACGGGCACTAAATACTTACAGCGGCTTTCGCATTTTTGCGCTGGGAGGGTCCCCGTCATCCTCCACCCATCTTTATATAGGGCTGTAAAGCTAACCTTCCCTACGGACGTCGGTGGCATTGTCCAAGACGGACGAATTACGTCCGATATTGGCAGAGGAAATCTTGGACAATCCGTCGGGGTCCCTACTCCCATTGATTTTCGCTCCGTATGTGACCAGAAGTAATTTTCTGCTTTCTCTTTTCAGATCTAAATAGATGTCAATTAAGTTAGCCAGTATGAACGTGAAGGTGGCTGTCTAACGACTTTGTCGTCTATTCAGCATATGGGAACCGGCTGGCCAGAGGAGTTTCTTTGCTGGTCAAGCGTACCCTGGACGCGAAGGTGGATCTTGTCCATGTCGGTGCCGAGGGCCGGCTGATCGTGGCCGATATTGCAGTGAAAAGCAATGCGTTTCGACTGGTTGCGGTTTATGCGCCCAACGACCGGGAGGAGCACGTCTCGTTTTTTCGGCGGTTGGAGCCCTTCCTGGTGGATTCCAAGCGACTCGTCATAGTGGGGGACTGGAATGCCATCCTGGACCCCAAGTTGGATAGAGGGTGGGGAGCTAGAGGGAAGGCACGTGATCGTAGCTTGGTTGATCTGATCGAGGACTTCGGTACCGGGCCGATCACAAGGGCGGGAGAATGTGGACGTGGGCTAATAGTTGGCCTTCTACCAAGGTGGTTAGCTACCTTGATAGAATGTTAGTTCGTGAAGCCGAACTAGATTTCTTAGATTGTCCCACGTTCCACTGGCTAGGTTACTCGGACCACAAACTCGTTTGTGCCCGGGTAAATTTAGAAAATAGGGTTAGAATGGCTGGTTACTGGAAGTTCAACGTGTCCTTACTGGACAGGCGGGACTTCCGGCGCCAGCTAATTAACTTAGTGCAGCGGGCGTTAACTGGGGGAGTCATCGGGAATAAGTGATGGGAGAACCTTAAGGATAGTATTAGGTCTTTCACCACTCAGTTCAGCATTCAGCTCAAACTAGATAAGTCTGACAAGGTGAAGACACTTAGAGCTAATTACTCCCGGGCGGTGGCTGGTGGGGATCACCTAGAGATAGCCATAGCTAAGGAGGCCGTGGACCGGTCGAATAGCGATAGTTACGTGGGCCAGGTAGTTAGACATATGTTAAGCAAGATGTCTTCCGAAGCTGTGAACATGGGCGCAGAACTGCGCAAGGAAGAAATTCGCCGCGGAGGCGACCGGTACATTCGAGAGGTTCGCAACCCGGAGGGACACACTCTTCGGTCGACTGACGACATGTGCGAGGCGTTTCGGCGGCATTTCGACATCCTGTGTACCAAGGAGCCTGGTCTCCGTGATGAGGAGTTTCGCAGCTATTTGGCTGACTTCCCCCGGCTTTTGCCGGCTGATGCAGCTAGGTGCGAGGGAGAGATTACGGAGGGCGAAGTCTACGCAGCGCTGAAGAAGGTCGGCAGTGGCAAATCGCCGGGTCTCGATGGTTTGCCCTATGAATTTTACTTGAGGCTGTCGCACATCTTTGTCCCGATTTTGACTGTCGTGTTCAACAACTGGTTCCGGCAGGGGTCCATCCCCAACCGGTTCACCAGGGGTGTGATCACGCTGTTGAGAAAGGGCAAGGATGTGGGGAGGGAGCTAGAGGGTTACCGGCCCATAACTCTGCTAAACACAGAGTTAAAGATTTTGGCCAAGATCTTGCAAAATCGTTTGCAATTAGTTGCCGAGTCTCTGTTGGGACCTGAGCAGACTTGTGCTGTGAAGGGCCGAACAATTCAGAGCAACCTGCATCTGATACGCACGATCATAGAGGGGATAAAAGACGACGACGACGAAGCCGCGCTGATCCATTTAGATCAGTCCAAGGCATTTGATAGGGTTGACCATCGGTTGAGACGGTTGAGACGATTAACCTCTATTTCTTGTATTGTATACTAATAACCTTTGTAAATACTATTTTCACGGAATACAACAATTAACCTATTCCTGTTGTTGAGTTATTTATTCTTACTCACGAAATAACACTGTACGTGTTGTTTTTGGTTTAATTTGATGATTAATATCAAAGACTTTAGTCGATATTACGCAGTTGGTCTCTGTCACTGGTCAGTAAAAAAAAGATTAGATTATATATATATATATATATATAGTACTAGGCATGGTCTTCTATTCACCGTCACCTTCCCTAGTATTCATCCATAGCCTGGTAACGCCGTCGCCTAAGATATCAGCTCATCTTCATTATTCCAATTTGTATTATTCCACTCCAGTTATTTTGAGGCGCAGTTACAATTATTATCTTCAGTATGCGAACCTTTATATTATACATTTGTTCTTAGCAGGTAAGACAGCTTCAGTTTCCTTCTGATTGACTAGCATGTCAGACACATCTTCTTTTCTTCTTCTTTCATGGGTATGACGGTAAACTGCATCCGGTAGTAAGGCCTCTGATTTGGAGGTTGGGAGGAGAATGGAACTACATCTTAAATGCTATTGTTTCCAGGTTCACCCTGACCCGGAGTGGTAGTATCTGTTAGGGTCCCAGCTATGGGCAAACAGTTATTCATAAAAAGTAGACTTTTATAGAAAAATATACATTTGGAAGGGAAAGTATTACCAACAATACATTTTTGAAGAAAAAGTATTATTACCATGACACATTTTTTAAGAAAGTCATTCTCAGCAAAACATTTTTGAATACAAAACTAGAAGACATTTTAGGTTTTCTAAAATAAAAAAGGATTAAAAAAATTCACTAACATCTGATTAAATCGACCTTCTCACAATACCTGACGTTTTAAAAGTGCCTTAAATCCCCACTTTTTTGGCATTAAATAACCCACAGATGTTGATATCCCGTTAAACAAACTCAAACTCTTCTTCTTCTTCTTCTTCTTCTTCTTCTTCTTATTATTATTATTATTATTATTATTATTATTATTATTATTATGTCATTTTTCATCATATTTCGATTTCTGCTTTGGTCTCACTACCAACCAAGTCTGCGGGGAGACCTAAGGCAGGTAGTGGCGTGTTGTTATGACTCCATTTCATGTTTTTCTATCTTCCCTATCATCCCCAGCATTACATAGATAACGTTTTCCTTAGTGTGTGGGCTGTACTTAATAAGACAATTTTTTGTATATCTCTTAAGCTGGGGTTTCCAGGGATTCTTTCAATGTGTTGTTTTGTTCCATTTTTTATCATTCCAAGTGCACCTACTATCACTGGTACAACTCTTGTTTTCAATTTCCACATTTTTTCTATTTCAATTTCCAGGTTTTATATTTTGACAGTTTTTCAAATTCCTTGGTTGCTATGTTACAATCCGCTGGACAAGCCATATCAATTAATAGACAAGTTTTCTCCTTCTGGTTTTTAACAATAATGTCTGGCCTGTTTGCTTCAATTTTTCTGTCTGTGTAGATGGTGTAATCCCATAGAATGGTGATATCTTCTATTTCTGTAACCGGTGCTGGGTGATGTTCATACCAGTGTTTGCCTACAGCTTTTCCATAATGTTTACATATTGCCCAATGTAAATATTGCCCAACTCTATCGTGGCGATTTTTATATTCATTTGGGGCAAGCACAGAACAGCCTGAGATTAGGTGGTCTATTGTTTCTTGGTGTTTATCACAGAATCTGCATTTTGGATCCATATTATTTAACATAATATTTGCCTGAAAGTTTCTCGTGAAAAGACTTTGGTCTTGTGCTACAAGAATAAAGCCTTCAGTTTCGGACTTTAATCCAGATACACGTAACCATCGATGAGTATTAACTTTGTCAACATTAGATTTATTGGCACGTACTGGATATTGGCCATGCAGAGGTTTGTCTTGCCAGCGCTGTTTCATCTGTTCAAGAGATTTGTCGTTGGCTTTCATTTTCATATTCTTTGTCGCAATAGTCGGCTCTTGGCTTCCGTTCTGCTTTTCTACAGAATCTACTAACTGTAAATCTTGTTTGAATTTACTGCCTTCTTTTATTATTGAATATTTTTTCTTTCTTTCTTCATGTTGCCTTACTAATTGTAACATCCAATCCTTTCTTGTTTCTATGTATGTTAGTAAGCCAATAGTTGTTGTCTTGTATGACAATTCCAGCTGAATAAGACCTCTTCCACCTTCTTTACGGGGTATGTATAGACGATCTACATCAGCCTTTGGATGATGCATCTTATGCTTAGAAAGAAGCTTTCTTGTTTTAGCATCCATTCGCCTGATGTCGTTTAGAGTCCAGTTTAAGATGTTAAAGCTATATTGGACAACTGGGATTGCAAGGCTATTAATGGCCATAACTCTGTTCTGTGAATTTAATTCAGTTTTTAATATCATTCGTAGCCTTCTATAGTACTCTTTACGCACTATTTCTTTCATTTTTTTATGGTGAATGTTTTTGCTCTCATTTACACCTAGGTATTTATAAGCTTCTTCTGGTTTCAATTCTTTTATTGTTACAGCAGGGTCTAGGCTAATTGAGGATGTTTCTTGTATTGATCCACGTAAAACTGTAGCTTTAGCACATTTATTCAAATTAAATTTCATTCCAATGTCTTCGCTGAAGCATTTTACAGTTTGCAGAAGACCTTCCAGTTCATTGTCATTCTTAGCATATAACTTCAAGTCATCCATGTAAAATAGATGGCTTATTTTCTTTTGTCCTATTTTATAACCACATTCTGTCTTGTTAAGTTGACTGGTTAGTGCTATTAATGATATGCAGAATAGTAAGGGAGATAAAGAATCACCTTGAAATATACCTCTTTTGATGTTTATTTCATCAGACTTATAGGTTCCATTTATATGATTGAGGTAAAGGGTTGTTTTCCATATAGACATGCACTGTTTGATGAAATTGATGATGACGGGCGATATCTTGTATATATTTAAAGTCTTTAAAATCCATTCATGTGGCACACTATCGAATGCCTTTCGGTAGTCTATCCAGGCTGTACTAAGATTTTTCTTTGTACTGTAGCAGTTTTCCAGGATCATTTTGTTAATCAGCAATTGGTCTTTACAACCATAACAGCCACGTTTGCACCCTTTTTGTTCAAGCGGTAACATGTCATTTCTTTCTAAGAATAAATATGTCTGCTTTGTTAAAATAGATGTTAATAGTTTATATGTTGTCGGAAGACATGTAATTGGTCTGTAGTTTTTCGGATTTTTTGTGTCACCATTCTTGGGTAGAAGAAATGTAATTCCTTTTGTCAACCATGCAGGAATTTTAGTGGGGTCGTCAACCATTTCTTGAAGTTCTTTGGCTAGTTTTTTATGTGATGCGCTTAAATAATATAGCCAAAAGTTAGGAATTTTATCTATGCCTGGGAATTTCCAATTGTGTGTTTTTTTTTTTAGTGCATATTTAACATCATCTTCTGTAATTCCAGACCATGTCTGTTCGGGTTTATTTTTCATTCGTTCTGTCTCTTGCGTAATCCAATGTACTTCCTTGCTAAGTTCTTTAGGGCAAGCCCATATCTTTTCCCAGAACTGTGTGACTTCTTCTATTCTGGGGGGTGCTGTCACTTCAATTCTTTTTTTACCTATTTCCCTGTAAAATATCTTTGTATCAGTCTGAAAAATCTTGTTTTCTCTGTAAAATCTTGCTCTTTTTTCATAGCGTCTTATTCTTTGAGCCTTCAGTTATTATTATTATTATTATTATTACTAATATTATTATTATTATTATTTACTTGGAATTCTGTTGTATGTTTATTTCTTTCGGGATCCAATCACTACAGACCTAAAGTCAGAAATGGCTTCGTATCATTTTCTACTCAATATTTTTGCCAAAAAGAAAAATTCCTTAAGATAACACACATTTTCATAGATGTAGCCCTTTGAATTGTCGGAATCTCTACTTGCAGATACATTTTGTCTTATTTTGTAAAGACATGGGCTACTAGGAATCATTTCAGTTGAGTCTGTTGGAAAATTTTCTAATCGATTTGAGGGATACAACTAAAGCGGAAAACATTGATGTCTTCATGTGCCACAATTTTAGACTTCTTCTTCAAGATCCTTGTATTTTGATATTTTAGTTTTTTGAAGATGTTCATAGATACATTACAATCTACAGGGACTGATATGCGAATATGAAATTATTATAATTTTTATTTTCATCATTATATTTCGATTTCTACTCTGGTCAGACTACCTAACAAGTATGCGGGAAGACCTCAAATAATTATTATTATTATTGTGTCATTTTTCATCATAATTTTATTTCTGCTATGGTCGCACTACCTACTAAGTCTGCAGGGAGGTCGTGGTGTGACGTTATGGCTCCATTTCATGTTTTTTCTATCTCTTCTAACATCCCTAACGCTACACAGACAAAGTTCTCCTTGATGTATAGGCTGTACTTAGCAATACAATTTTTGTATATATCTTAAGCTGGGGTTACTAGGGATTCTTTCAATGTGTTGTTTTATTCCATTTTTTATCATTCCAAGTGCATCCACTATCACTGGCTCGATTCTTGTTTTCAATTGCCACATTTTTTCTATTTCAATTTCCAGGTCTTTATATTTTGACAGTTTTTCGAATACCTTTGTTACTATTTCACAAACCGCTGGACAAGCCATATCAATTAATAGGCATGTTTTTTCTTTCTGGTTTTTAACAATAATGTCCGGCATATTTTCTTCAATTTTTCTGTCTGTATAGATGGTGTAATCCCATAGAATGGTGACATTTTTTATTTCTGTAACCGGTGCTGGGTGATGTTCATACCAGTGTTTGTTTACATATTTTTCATCGTGTTTGCACATTATTATGATTATTATTATTATGCCCTGTATTTGATTCTGACAATGAAAATGCAAAAACTACTCAAAGGTCGATAATTTAAAAGTTGCTAAAAACGGAAATGTGAAACCACCCCACTTACAAACTAAAATTAATTTTTAGCATTTTTTCCTCTTAACACAAATCATCTTAACATTAGTATTTTTTGCAACTGAATTCCTCTTGAGTCAACACAGCGAGTATCAGAACGGATTTTTTCAGTAATTCCTTTTCTTTTTTTTTTCTGATGCAATATTTCCAGTCGATCGACCGATCAATACAAGATTTATAACAATATAATGAGACGAGGCGTGTGCCAGTCTTCATCAGGTCTTTGGTAAATGTCTTTTTTTTTCTTAATTTTTTTGTCTCATTTCTTATTTTATATTCTTCTTAAAATGTTCTTCGAGTAAAAAAGTTGATTATGCCAAACCGTTTATCAGACCGATTCCATTTATTTCGTGAATAGTTTTACTTTTTCTTTCTTTTTTCTCTATCATTATTCGGGAAGAACATCTGAAATAAAGCTTGTTCTTTTTATCTACCTCCATCTTGAATCCGTTTGTTAATCTTTACTATTCAAATTATCTTCACTTCTGGAGTTATTAATATATCATTAAAATTATTTTTATTAATATTTGTTTCACTTTCGCACAGCACATGATGTTGGTTGCTGAAAAAAACAAGTTTATTTTCAGCTCACCTCTCGTGACTTCAGAAAATAATCCGTTCATGTCTTCCTTTCATTAACAAGCCGTATAAAAGCAGTTTTTTTAAAGGCTTTATTTCCAAATCACAACCCAGTCTATGCAAGTTTTTCAATGTTTTTTGTACAAGGCACCAATGTTCCAAGAAACACTGTTATTGTTATTATTACGTTTTTTTTTGGTTGGTTTTTCCCAAACTTTGACAATTTCATACTTTAAATCAATCATTTTACTTGTCAGTTACCTTTCTTGGCGATTAATTCTCGTGTCAAATGTACAAGAGGCATCTATCGGAAAGAAAATATGGTTTTGTTTCTATCAGTACTGTTATTTCTTCTTCTTCTTCTCTTCCTCCTCCTCCTTCTTCTTCTCCTTCTTCTTCTTCTTCTTCTTCTTCTTCTTCTTCACATTTCCAACCAGAGGCCTGAGATCAGAAATGGCTTTATAACATCATATTCCACTAATCATTGTTAGAAAAACATGCTTAAAAACTAAGATCACACAAATTTTACATAGAAAAAGCTTATCGTAACGTGCGAGCTGAACTCGTGAGTACAATCGTTTGCAATTTGTTTAAGCCAAGGTCTACTAGGAACTACTTCAGTTAGTCTATCGAAACCTTTTCCAATCAATCCGAGGGCTCCAACTACAACTAGCATTCTTGATGTCCTCATGTACCACATATTTTATATTTCCACTTCAAGATCCTTATTTTTTAAGAGTTTCATTCAAACTTTTCAAAGATACTCTGGCCATCCATTATTGTGGTTCAAGTCAACAACTACACTGTAGATTTAAAATACAAATCTATTTGGAGACTAATTATTGATTTTTGCTCATGATGTTTACTTGATGGTCGTGAAATCTAAAACAGAGATTTTTAGAAAAAACTTTCGAAAAATGACGAATAAACCATTTATATAATTCCGAAATTTATTATACGAATTAATGATTTAAAATATAAAACAAATTGTTTTATTTCGTTTTAAGGCCAGAAAATGCAATGGATTAAATAGTTACAAATGTTTTCTGAAAACACAGATCTAAACTTATTTATAAATGGAACTTTGTGTGTGTGTGTCCGTTACCTATAGACTCCGAAATGGCTAATCCGATTTTCTTCAAAATTTACACAGTTGTACTATAAGCGTCTGCGAGTGTTCTTAGCTAGGTTTTTTTGTTGAGGTACCCGCGATAAATATAGAAAATCGATAATCAAAAAAACCGGGTTATAGACGGAGTGGTCCGATTCTAATCTAATTTGATACACTCATAGACAAAGACATAAGAAACGATATTCAGAAGTTTCAAGCTTGCAGTTCATACAATAGCGCAGAAAATCCATTATATATATATATATATATATATATATATATATATATATATATATAAGCAAGATGTTTGTGTGTGCGTGTCTGTTTATCTGTCTGTATGTCCTTTACACAAATCCACAATTTTTATCCGATTCTCACCAAACTTCACACAAATATTCTTTAGGCTGAGTCTGAGCTCCAGGACCATGGATTAGTTTTAAAGCTTTCATTACGCCGGGCTATACTGCTAGTTTTTCTATAAATTTAGTTTAGTTATTTAACAACAATTTTGAGTATTATCTATTATGCATTATGTATTATTCATTTATCCAGTTAAAAAAATTTTAAAAATGCCTACTGACAAAAAGATTGTTCCAATCTGCATATTGTTTCTCTTTAATTTAACAAAACAACATTATAAACGAACGACACATTTTATTAAAATTAAAGGTAGTGTTTTTA
Organism: Ascarosepion bandense; assembly: GCA_037127315.1. Classification (NCBI taxonomy): domain Eukaryota; kingdom Metazoa; phylum Mollusca; class Cephalopoda; order Sepiida; family Sepiidae; genus Ascarosepion; species Ascarosepion bandense. The sequence continues at coordinate 102,253 of JBBBDQ010000281.1, forward strand.
TTATTGTGGAATTTAAAAGGTGTAATCGATAATGAATTTCGGAAGAATTCATTAACATATCAGGCAACGGTATTTTCGAATTAAAAAATCTTTCGCTAAAGACAATTTATTATAAAAATATGTTTAAGTTCATTAAATGTTATTGATATTTGCAGTACTAATGAGGTTTCCTTCCTAACATTTTGCTTGAATTCATGTGGAATGTCAATATCTTTTGTCATTCTTTTCTCTTTGAGTTACAGTTTTGTTTTTTGTTTTTTTTAACCATATCGCCCCAAGCAAGGCATTTTGCTGCAACTGTTTTGCAGGGGGTTACATAGGAGGAAAGTTATGAGAAAGAGTGACAGGTTATAGGGGGCGCCAGGGAGTGGGTAAGAGAAAGAGGAGAATAACTGATGAGAGTGAAGTGGACAGAAAAATGAACATAGCAGGAAAGAACGGATGCAGGTTAGTGAGATAAGAGATGACTACTGACTTTACATTTAAATTCATGGAGATTGTAGCTGTCGGAGAAGCAAGTAAATTGGAGGAAATTCCACAGGCAGGATGTGCGAGAAAAGTGGCTGATGGAGTAGAATTTGTATTTACATTTTATTGATTTCGTAGTAAAAGGGTGAGTCTTTGTTGTTAATCTTGTGGCTCGAGTAAATTCATATATAGGGAGACCCAGTGAGCCAAGTTCATTGGAACAGAAGCCATGAAAGTATTTGTAGAAGAGACACAGGGAAGCCACATTGCGCCGCTGAGAAAGTGACTTTATCTGAGCCGCCAAGTCGGGATCGATCACATTCCAGATTCTCCGTTGGATTTTGTCAAGGACTCCTAGGTGGATAGCAGGAGCACGAGACCAGATATGACAGCAGCATTCCATGCACGGGCGGATGGTAGATTTATATATGTGCAGGATTGTTTCAGACGGGAAAAAACTTCCTGGCCCTACAAGAGAATCGACCTTCTTAGCAGTGGGTTTAACTATAGATTCTATATAGTCATTCCACTAGAGGTCTGTTGTGAGATTTTAGCCGAGGAGGCACATTGTTTTGCTTTCAAGGAGACTAGACTGATCCATGCTAATGGGGGTAGGAGCGATTGTCTTTGATGGTTAATAGAAAGCAGATTCGTTTAAAAAGTATTAAAATTCACGAGCCATTTCTTACCCCAGTTCGCCACTGATTAGAGGTCCTTTTCAGGCTCGGCAGCGAGGTTTGCTTTGTCAGCCTCGGCAGATATTTGATCGAGTCCAGAATAAACCGTGGTGTCTTCAGCGAGTATGCCTAACTATTTGAGACCTTATTACATCGGGAAGGTTGTTAAGAAAGTTAAAGAAAGGTATAGGACCTAGAATAGAACATTGAGGGACACCCGCGTTCGTATGATAGTAATGCGAGGCATATCCGTTCAATACTACCTGTGCGATTTAAAAGAAATGACTGGATAAGATCGAACAATTGTCCAGTTATACCATAGCCTCGCAGCTTGCGTAGAAGGCCAGCATGCCTGTCTCTGTCAAACGCTTTGCAGATATCTAGGGCAACATTTCGGGTTTCGGCGTTCTTCTCGAGAGCCTAGTGTATATACTCAGTGATGGTCGTGAGCATATCAGCAGTAAACCTGGTGAAGCGGAAACCCTACTGTTTGTCAATGAAGTGTCTGTGGGCAGTGAGATGTTGAACCACCTGGATGTTGATGATGGTTTGAACACTTTGCCAAAAATTGGTAGGAGCCTGATAAGGTGATAATAAATATGTACTACATATTTTAGTTATTTATGTTGGTGAAAGTTCTCAAGTAATGTGGTTTCTGTTATTTGTTACTGTTATTTGCTTGTGACTGTCTATCACAAGTTAAGCCCTAAAATTTTATTCTCTGGGAGTTATCTTTAACCATTGATCTGTGAATGCAGTTGTGCACAGGTGATAGTTCAGATATTATTATTGAGCGACAGTTTAGATATTTTGAATAACATCTGTAGCAAAGTTTCGTTCTGACGAGGCCATTTAAGTGCATCACTCGAGTTTTTAGGTTTTCTGGCTCTTGCAACAGTTTTCGGTGTTAGGTGAAACTATCACAGCCTATGTTATTAAAAATCCTTAAAGTGAATCCCTTAAAAGAATTCCGGAATGTTGGACTCTGCTGCAGGGTAATGATCAATCTTTTGGTACGTTAGCGCAGTCTTATATTCAAATCTGAGTAGTGAGTTCGATCCTCACTAGGTACGCCATTCTTTTGTCCTAGTGCTACATCCAAACGTTGCTTATAAAATCATATATCTATCTATCTTGTGGGGATCTGAAGGTGGTGTAATGGTTAGCAAGCTAGAATCATTACAATTGAGTAGTGAGCTCGATTCTCAATGGATGTGGATTACATATTGTCAATTACATAAACCTCAACGGTTGATGGCATCTATACTGCAATTATATCTAGTCCCGCTATTTTGTTCCTATTGGCCAGTGCTTATTGCATTCCCGGCATCAATATTTCAGATCCTTACATAGTTTTACAGATTGTATGTTTCCGTCATTTGTCATACAAAATTATGTGGCGCTTTTTAGCATTTTTTTTCTATTATGAGATTCTTTCGTTTTTACTAACAGATCCTCATAATTGCTCAATTATGAAATCTCTAATTGCCTCTTGATTCTTCCTTTTGCAAATGACTGTAGTTTGTATCTTCTTGCAAACTTCTCTTTCTGATAAAAGTTGAAATAGAATGTGGATTGTGAGATTATCTTTCGTCAAGATATTGGATTTTACTTGTATGACAAAGGGTAATGTCGAAAACTATCGTGTACCTTTTAACTTCAGAATAAACGTTGCCACTATAGAGATATTATTCAAATACATCTTAAACAGACAACCATGTAAAAACGTTAACTCTCAACAAAAAAAAACAAACTTGAAAATTGTTAGAGAATTGGTCGAAACGAAAAGAGTTGGTAAATAAACACTACCGACAAATCGTACACTTCCTTACCCAAAGTAAACGAGAAAATATCAGAGTATTGAAAAAACTAAATAAAAATTCCAAAACTTGTTATTCCCCACTTATTTGATTTGATAAAAGTTCAAGAAATTCCTTTGTGTACGGCTTAATGTTTATATTAGTTATAATCAAAAGTCCTTGGGGAATTTAAATCCACATTTTTAAATTTAAATTTTATTTTGTAAAACAGGACGATTTACCGAAAATGTGCTCGGAATTGTAAGATAAAAAATGCAATAAAGCTTAAACATCATTGAATTAGAAAAGCTTTTAATTGCTTTTATGAATAAGCGATATTAATTGAAAAAAATTAAGACAGTACGTTTTTAAAAAAAAATGATCAATAATTCATTTTTACTGAAATTGTTTCCAATTTTTCATTTTAAAAAGAATAATTTAAAAAGTTATATTTTTTAAATTCTGTATTAATTTGTAGACGTTAGATGTTATTACTATTAAGTAAAATCTATATTTACTAATCATAAATGAAAAAGCTTAGTACAATTATGCGAGTCCCAAATTTCAAAAAGTATTTTAATTTAATTTCCGTGTGTATACACCCGTCGATTTTTGTAAATACCAACGATTATACGACATTACAGGAGAAAAAACGTAACTATAGTATAGCCAAAGTATCTAAAATTCAATAAAACATCAGATGACTAAAAGAATTTCTTAAATTTAAAGATTATTAAGTCGTTAAAAATTATATATAACAGCGCTCAATTAACTTTTAAGAATATTCCTATTCTATGAAGAAATTAATTAAATTCCTGTTTGTCATGCTGTCAAGAGAACTGTCGTTATCTAATAAAAACACTGAATTAAAAAAATGCACTTCTATGATATTCTAAAGTAAAATTAAGTATTATTTGTTTAAAATTAGATTAATTAAACTTTTAAACAGCCAATATTCCTGAAATAAAGTTTCAGAAAAGTATAATTTTTTATGCTTTTTTAGAGAAAGATAATTACATTGTGCTAACAGTCAGTCAGTTAAGTGCCATACGTGAAACACGCTTGGGCGATCATGTCTCGAAAGAGACATGACTGACTGGGCAGATAATTATCCTACAGTAGGTTGCCATTGCTTTCTGCGGTAGACTGGTTGTCAGCCAAATCTATAGAACCCAATCTGTCCTGTTATTTAACCCATAACTGGAAGGAATTTGCGCGTGACACTTCATGAGTTCTATGTACCAAGCAGGATTCTTGCTGATCCAAAATTGAATCCCAAATCCAGGTTGTTTGGTAAAAAAAATCTACAGCTTGAAGAATATTTTTCGGTATTTCAGTCAGTTAAGTGCCATACGTGAAACACGCTTGGGCGATCATGTCTCGAAAGAGACATGACTGACTCGGCAGAAGATTATCCCGCAGTAGGTTACCATTGCTTTCTGTGGTAGACTGGTTGCCAGCCAAGGCTATAGAACCCAATCTGTACTGTTCTTTAACCCATAACTGGAAGGAAGAGACGGATTAATACCTTTCCTAAGGGTATTTGTGCGTAAGTGAATGCAATGAATTCAACTAGAATTCGAACTCGGCTCACCGATTTCTCGTTCCGAGCCGGTATCCACTGCACCATAACTCACATCAATAGATGTGCTAACAGATGGCTAAAATGGCGATAAAATCAGCAATTTATAGCGATTATTTATAAACAATTCCAGTTACTTTAAATCCGTTTTGAAATACAGCAAATTATTATGATAATTTGAAATATTAACTTAAGTCAATTCGCTTGAAATTAAAACTAAAATTCAAGAAAGATTTCATTTTAAAATGATTGCGTTTATATATGAAACAGACCGTCGCCACTGGGTGCTGCTCTGGATGTTCAATTTTATATTTGCAGACGATCTATCCCTGATCTACACACTTTAACACATAAATATATCAGATCGGTGCAAAAGTTTTTGCCGGTTTGTAAAAGGGGCATTATAAATCATTGTAATTTATCTTATGCATATTTTTATTACTTCAACATATCACCATGATTAATTTGTAACTTTTTCTTTCAGATTATTAAAGCATCATTCATATTTTTCTGCAATATTCTCACCCATGTTCTTTCCATCTAAAGAACACATTAGGCATGCTCTACTCTGAGTTTCACAGAGGTACCAATGCAAATGCAACGTGTTTCTTATTGCGAATCTTTGCTTTCACGACACCTTCAGACACTATTTTTGAGTAGGCTTGTCACGGCTGATGAGAAGTTGATTCTCTACCATAACGTTAAACGTCGGCGATCGCAGATAAATCGAAGAAAAAAACCAGTTCAGCAATCGAGAGCAGGACTCCATCCCAAAAAGATCATGTTGAGCGTATGGTGGCGTATTGAAGGGATCATCCAACTGTCAAATCATTACTGCTAATTTCTATCGTGATCAACTTCGTCATTTGAAAACTGCTTCGACTCGAAAGCGACCTTCTTTAGTCAAGAGAAAGGGAGTCATCTTCCATCATGATAATTGTCGTCCTCACACAGCACTACTGACCAAAGATCTTCTAGGAGAATTTAGTTGGGAAACCTTGCCCCGTCCTGAATATTCTACTGACCAAGCTCCCTCGGATTATCACTTATTTCGAGGATTACAAAAGCATTTAGATGGCCTTAGGTTAACATTATAAAAGCAGATTGAACATGAGTTAGATTCATATTTCACATCAAAACCTAAAGAATTTTACTAGCGAGGCATGTATAAGCTCGTTGACAGATGGAATCAAGTTATAGAGAGCAAAGGTCGTTATTGTTATGCACAAAGATTTTCACACAGTTTTCCATTTTCAAGATGAAATTTTAAACCAGCGCCGACCTGATATCATACGCTCAATGTTTAATTTTATAGTTGAAAGTCCTCCGGCACATATTAAGAAAAGAAGATTGGAGATTTTGACACGCATTTGTTATCTTAAAGGTACGATGAACGCAAGGTAATCTACATAACACTCTTATGTACAGAGACTGAGTTTTAAAAAACAGACAAGATTTAAAATGGATTAGAAGTTGTAAGGAAACATGATCATTCACAACCTGAAAAGACATGGCACAAAGACGAAGAATTCTACTTCTAAATGGGAGGCAACGAGTTTTGAAAAGAGGCTGCTGTGTGTACCTTGAAAATCATCGTTAGAAATTGTGGAGTGTAAATCGCATCGGGCATTGTCCACTCACGTTGATCGTAATCACGTAAAGATTTTAGCCACCAAACAGACTAGAGGTGTAAATATAAGGTTTAATTTGCCGAATTCAGATTAGGCTGGAACAGGACCACAAGCCCGAAACATCTAGCGAGGATCAACAACACTTCAAAAAGTAAAGAATAGCTGAAATTCTGCTCGGCTTATTTTCGGCCCAAGTTCTCACACAGGTGCCACTTCGTTAATTGACAACTATTCTAACTTGATAGCCATTACCTCAAGCAGAATATCCACGGATTACAAACAGTTTATTCCTAAGTGAAAAAATTACAATTTACATAAAATGACAGAAAATTTTAAAGAGCAAAAAATAGATGTGTTATGTTTCGTCTTATAATATTTATTGTAGATTCCGGATGAGGAACCGCACAAAATAATAAACAACAAAAACAGATATGGAGATAGAAAAGTTGGTTATATTAAACGTAATATACAAATTGGAACGCGGGTTAGTCAATTCAGGAATAATATTAGTAAAAATAAATATATACAAGTCTTGAAGTGAAATCGTTTAAAATAGTATGTCCAGGTAAAGCAACGTCGAGCCTGGTAAATACCTAGATGGATGACCGATTAGAAACAGTAAGTAATTGTAATCTAATAATCTAAACTTATTTATAAATGGAACATTGTCTCTGTGTGTGTGTCTGTGTGTGTCCGTTACCTATAGACTCCGAAACGGCTGAACAGATTTTCTTAAAAAATTACACAGTTGTACTGTGTCTGCGAGGGTTCTTACTAGGTTTTGTGTCGAGGTACCCCAGATAAATATCGAAAATCGATAATCGAAAAAATCGGTTTATAGCAGGAGTGTTCCAATTTAAAATCAAATTTGATGCACTCATAGACAAAGACATAAGAAACGATATTCAGAAGTTTCAACGTTGCAGTTATTACAATAGTGCAGAAAATAGATTATATATATAAAGCAAAATGTTTGTGTGTGTGTCTGTTTATATGTCCTTTATACAAATCCACAATTTTTATCCAATTCTCACCAAACTTCACACAAATATTCTTTCGGCTGAATCTGAGATCCAGGACCGTGGATTAGTTTTAAAGCTTTCATTACACCCGAGGAACGCCGGGCTATACGGCTAGTCTTAAATATGTAAGTGCTTTAAAAAATAATGGCTCAGAATTTTAAATCCATGAGCCGGGTTCCAAGTCAAGTTAGGTTCGTTATATTCCTTCACATGCAAATGCTCTTGAGAAAGGCATAAATACACCTTTTCTTCAATGAATTAATTAGTAAAACTTCTATCCAATATTATTGTTAACACCCTAAAAATTATTTCTGACTTTAAATTAACCGACAATATGCTGATAAAGCGTAAAAAACGAAAAAATCACGCAATCTTGTAGGAAACCTTCTTCTTCTTTGCTAATTTCAGTCATTTTATTCTTTTTATTCAGTTACATTTTAATTCTTCCTTTTTATTTTCTCTATTCCTGTCTTTTAATTTTGGCAATATTTTAAACTTCATCGACAATTTCTCCTGTTTGGATAACTATTTATTTTCATTTTTATTTTTATTTTTATATATATATATATATTTTTCTTTTTTTCTGTTTCTTTTTATTTTTATTTTTCCCTCTCTATTTTTCTCTCTCTCTCTCTCTCTCTCTCTCTCTCTCTCTCTCTCTTTTTCTTTCTCTCTCTCTCTTTTTCTTTTTCTTTTTCTCTCTTTTTCTTTTTTCTTTTTCTCTCTCTCTCTCTTTTTATTTTTCTCTCTCCTTTTCTTACTCTCTCTCTTTTTCTTTTTCTTTTTCTCTCTATTTTTTTCTCTCTCTCACGCTTATTCAAAAGTCTTCCTCTATATTTAATCCCTTTTCTGACAAACAAGTTCTTTCTATTTATCTTGTTTTCTTTATACACCTTTCTCTTTATCGTTCTTTTCCTCTCACTGCTCTTTCTCTCACTGTCTCTGTTTCTATCATTCTGTCTCTTTCGCCATTGTTGTTTTCCCCACATCTTTTTGTTCCTTAATCGTTCTATGACCTTTCTTTCTCTGTCTTCCCCCACCCGCCTTTCGTCTCCCTATATAAACGTTTACCTTTTTGATTTTCCATATCATAATTTCGCCCAATGCTTACATATCTTGCAACAAATGAATCTACAAAAGTCGGCACGTGTCATTATTATATTTCTCATTTCAAACGGTTGCATTTAATTGTGATTTTTTTCAGCTTTCATGATTTATTTAGTTCGCTCAACCAGTTTTATTTCTTGAAACGGAAAATTTTTAATTGGAGAAAGCGAGAAAAAATTCAATTTAGAATATGAAGTTTGTCTAGGTGTTCTCATTAACCATTAATTTCCTAACGTTTCGTGCGATTTAAGAATCCGGCCGATAATTTTGTATCTTAGTCTACACGCATATAGGTGCTATCGTGTACGCAATAAAAACTAAAAGAAATATACATATAATTACATCTTTCGATCAATATATATATATATATATATATATATATATATAAACAATATTGCCATAGAAGACAGTAAACAACCGCTTCCAAAGGTATGAAACAATAAAAAAGTGCTCAATACGATCAGAAGAATGTCATGCAAAAATATACATATTAAATGAGAAATCAACACACGGAATAAGCTACGCGAGATTCGACCTTTAAGTATCGTCAAGCATAAGGTGAGAAAATTATTGAAAAATAAAATTTTGGAATTTCCTCACCGCGTGACTTACGATACATAACAATTGAAACCTAGGTAACTTGGCGAATATATATATATATATATATATATATATTTCCTCTGCTAGTATATATATATTTTTTTACATTATAATTTTTATAATTTTTTTATAAATTATACATAAAAAAAATTTTTTTTAAATTAATTTTTAAGAAATTCTTAATTTTTAATTTATAATCTTCTTTAATCTTTATTCTTATTTTTGTCTAGTTTATCTATACCTAGAGGTCTCTTTAATTAGATTAATTTTTTTTTTATCTTATATCTACTTTTTCCCCTAAATATGTTTTTTTCTAAAAAATCTCTTTTTTATAATACTTTAATCCTTTCATAAAATTAGTTTTGTTTGACACGTATCGAGCGTTTATAATATAGGAAAATGTTTTCTTTTTTCTTTTTTTCTTTTTTCTTTTCTTTTCTTTTCTTGTTTTCTTCCCTTTTCTTTATTTGTCTTACCTCCCACTTTCCTTTTTGTTTTGTTTAACACAATTCTCAATTTAACACCACTCCCTACCCCTTTCCTTTGTAAAGCTAAACGAAGCCAAATTATCTATTTCTTCACTTACAACATTATCTAAAACTTAAATTCTAAATATAGACATAATTTCCTTCCAAAATATTTTGTGTCGTTAATTTCTTAAATCTTAACCGTCATGTTTTATTTATTTTTTATTTCTCTTTTTTTATTTTCTTTTTTATTCTTTTTTTATTCTTATTTTTATTTCCATTTTGAAATATGTACCGTTGCTGTGGATATGTCAAATCTCTCTTAGGGATTTCATGTTGAAATGTTTATTCAACAATTTTGAATATTGAAAATTTATTTTATTTTATATTAGCTCTGGAATTTTAATTACATTGAGTTCTCCTCCTGTATTAGAATTTAATATTAAAATTTAATATTAATTAGGATCAGGTGTTTGGGATTTACCTTCCTACTTTTCCGTTTGGATTAAAGTATTTTAATAAAATTATCTATCTATCTATCTATCTATCTATCTATCTTTTTTTTTTAATCATTTCACCCCAAGCAAGGCATTCCACTGCCACTATTGCGCTTGGGGCTACATAGGGGAAGGTAAATAGAAAGAGTGGTTAGATATAGAAAATGGCAGAAGGGGGGGTGATAGATATTTGGGTGGGTGGGAAAAGTGTTTGAAAGAATGGAAGCGAGTTAGTTTGTTAGGAGGTGTCCGTTGACCTTACATTTAAACTCCTGGAGATTGTACCCGTCGGGGAAACAGTCTTGTGGAAGGGAATTCCACAGTCGGAAAGTGCGAGAAAAGAAACTGTTGGAGTAGAAGTTGCGGTTGCATTTTATCGGTTTCACTGTAAAAGGGTGGGATCTAGTTGCTAATCTAGCATCTCGTGCAAATTCGAACCTAGGGGGCGCCAGTGATCTAAGATCATCGGAGCAGAAGCCGTGAAAGTATTTATAGAAGAGTCAAAGGGAAGCCACGTCGCGCCGGTGAGAGAGAGACTGCAGGCGGTCTGCTAAGTCGATATCGATCACATTACAGACCCTCCGCTGTACCTTGTCTAGAAGCCCAAGAAGAATAGCAGGGTCACCCGACAAGATATGGCAACAGTATTCAATGCACGGGCGGATGGTAGATTTATAAATGTGCAGGATATATTCAGACGGAAAAACCTCAGGGCCCTGCACAGAGAACCGACTTTCATAGCAGCGGATTTAGCAATGGATTCGATATAGTCGTTCCACTTGAGGTCCGCTGAAAGTGTGAGACCAAGGAGGCGTAGTGTTTTACTCTCTGGGAGGCAAGCCTGGTCCATGCTAATAGAAGGTAGGTGCGATTGTCTATGATGATTAATTGATAGTAGCTTCGTTTTAGAAGCCTTAAAATTTACGAGCCATGTCTTACCACAGTCCACTACGGATTGGAGGTCCTTTCCAAGCTCGGCTGCAAGGTTAGCTTCGTCGACCACACCAGATTTTTGATCGAGGCGAGAATAAACTGTGGTGTCATCGGCGTACATACCTACTTGGGATCTTATGGTATCAGGGAGATCATTAATGTAGATCAGAAAGAGCGTAAGACCTAGGATAGAGCCTTGAGGGACACCCGCGTTCGTATGGTAGTTCTGGGAGACATTTCCGTTTAATACCACTTTCAATGTGCGGTTAGATAGAAATGACTGGATTAGTTCAAACAATTGTCCAGCTGTACCATAGCTCCGCAGTTTGCATAGAAGGCCAGCATGCCAAACTCTGTCGAAGGTTTAGATAAATCCAAGGCAACGGTTCGGGCTTCACCATTCCTGTCTAGTGCCTGATATATGTACTCGGTGATGGTCGTTAGCATATCAGCAGTAGACCTGGTGAAACGGAAACCATACAGCTTGTCTGAGAGGAGCCTGTGTGCTGTGAGATGCTGAACCACCTCGGCGTTGATAATGGCTTCGAACACTTTGCCAAAGATCGGAAGAAGGCTGATAGGTCAGTAATTTGCGGGGTCCGAGGGTTCTCCAGTGTTTTTAAATATAGGAACTACAGAGGAAGATTTCCAACAGGCAGGAAAGCAGGAAGCAGATAGGCAAAAGTTGTAGAGCTTAGAAAGTACAGAGGAAAGTTCAGGGGCACAGTTTTTTAAGACTATGATTGGGAGTCCGCCCCCTCCGCTCGTAAGGGTCAAGTTTCGAGATTATCTTAGAGACAAGCGAGGGTGTAATATGGACGTCATTCAGTTGAGCCTCAGTTCTAGGTGGGAAGTCGGGTGTAGAAACTCCAGATGAGTCCAGTCTCGAATTATTCGAGAATCTGCGGGCAATATATATATATATAAATTTGTAAAAGAATAATTACGTTATTTCAGTGTTTTCAGGCAATTTACAATAATTGAATTTACTGTTTGTTTTTCAAGACGCTCACCTAACAGGGACGTTTTATGAAAAGGAAAAAGTTATGAAGATTTCAGAAGAACATTTTAGAAAAAAACTTTTAACCAAACAAACAAATAAAAAGCCATCATAGAAATCGAAAAATTATCTGGCTTTATCCACCATTTAAGTTAGAACTAAAAACCAAAATAGGACAAATATTTTTAGACTTATCAATAAACACTTACAAAAAGCTCAGAATTAACCTAAATTTTCAATAGGAATACAATCAAACCGAGTTATAGTTGTCCTATTAATTTAGAAAATTACATCAAGAAAACACCAGAAACTTAAATGGTAACGTAGAAAACAAAATTATTAATAAGGAATGTAGCTGCAGGGACAAAAATAAGTGCATACTTCAAGGACTTTGTAATACAAAAGGAGTCATTTACAAAGCAAAAGTACATGACTTAAATGGTCAAAACAAAACATTGGAGATCAACCAAAGAGACATTTAGGACCAGATAGAATAACCATAGGTCTGCATTTAATCTAGAAAACTTAAAGATTGTACAAAATTGGCTAGCCACGTGCGGAAATTGAAATTAAAATATGGAAAAGACCAAGACAGAACGTGGAGTATAAACAAAACTGTCAAGTCTTACAACGAGGGTAAAATCTGGAGACTGTGGTAGAAGGAAAAATTAGCTATTATACTATTTTAAACAAAAATGAATTACTTAATAAAAGACCAGAAATGATGAACAAGTGTAACCATAACAACAAATACCAATTAGGAACATACAATTATAGATGAAAATGTTCTATCTTGTAATTTTGAAAATTGTGCGTTCTTAAAAAATACCTGATAAGTGTGCATTTAAAAAGTGGTAAAATCAGTTATTTTAAATCGCCTGAAGATACCGAAATGTAGAAACCTGGGTTGCGTAATAACTTGTTTACAAATGAAAAATATTCAAAAGTTCGACATTATAATTTTATTGAACAATTTTTTGACACAACTGTGTACTGCTCTAATTTAATTATGACCAAAAGCTCAATAATTAAATAATGAATATACCCCCATATATATATATATATATAATTACGGAGGATGCTGAAAATATCTGAAATTGTCTCACAGCAAAATTTCCTTTATTTTTGCTAAGCCGTGTGTGTGTGTGTGTGTGTGTGTGTGTGTGTGTGTGTGTGTGTGTGTGTGTGTGTTTAAGCAACGCAAGGTATTTTGTCCATCGATTACCTTGAGAAAGGAAGAACCATAAATTCCTAATATTATATTGCATTAATGGTACCTTCAAAGGTTAGAAATCGCTAAAAAACGGTCTCAAATAAAAAAGAAAGAAATGATCTTTCACCAAGACAAAGCACCGTGTCACAAGTCGATCGCAACGATGGCAAAACTACATGAATTGCATTTCGAATTGCTTCGTCATCCGCCCTGTTCTCTAGATCTGGCTCCCGGAGACTACAAATAATAATAAATGGCTTAAATAAAGGAGTGGTATCGAAAATTGCGGCGTATCTTGAGGCCAAAGACAAATCGCTCTACAAAAAAGCATCGACTTGTTAAAGAAGCGTTGAAATCAGTGTATCACTTTAGATGAAGACTATGTTGATGAATAAAGTCAAAATTTTTCGAAAAGTTGTTTTCTTTCTTTTTTTTTTTTCTTCGGCCCGTGATTTATTGAGTGATGTGTTGTTTGATTTTAATAAAACATTATTTTTTTTACTTATTCATAGATAAATCAAATTCAAAATAAATTTCATTTTTTAGAAAATCTCGGTATCTTTTTCAGCGTGATGTGGCTTCCCTGTGCCTCTTCTACAAGTACTTTCATGGCTTCTGCTCCGATGAGCTTAGATCACTGGTGCCGCCTAAGCACGAATTTACACGAGATACTAGATTAGCAACTAGGTCCCACCCTTTTAAAGTTAAACAAATAAGATGTAACCGTAAATTCTACTCCAACAGCTTCTTTTCTCGCGCTTCCCGCCTGTGGAACTCCCTTCCACAAGTCTGCTTTCCCGACGGTTACAATCTCCAGGTGTTTAAATGTAGGGTCAATAGACACCTCCTATCACACTAACTCCCAACTATTCTCACAACACTCTCATCTACCCAACCCTCATTCTCGGTATCCTTACCCGCCTATCACCCACCCTCTGTCATTTCCTATATTTAATCAGCCTTTCTCCACTCTACGTAGCCCCCTGCACAGTAGTGGCAGTGACATGCCTTGCTCGGGGTGAAACGCTTATAAAAAAAAAAAATTAATTTCATATATTATATGAAATTAAGTACATAATGGTTGAACACAGACTTACTCTCACGAAATTTTGAGAAATTAAATTTTCATCCGAAAATGTATTTATTATTCAAAAGCAGAACAGTTTAAAGAATCTAAATCAACTATTCTTTTTTTTTTTTTTCAAACTTCTAATTTCCGGAAAATCTGCTCCAAATCGTAAAATAAAAAATAGCAATAAAACTATGACGTTATTTATTTAGAGAGGATTTTAATTGCTTTTATTAATAAGAATTATTAAGAACGGTATGTAAGAATGGATGTGTGTTGTGGTGCAGTAGATATCAACTCAGAACGATTTCCAATTCCAGTTGAATTCCTCGCTTTCACTTACGCACAAATACCCTTGGGAAAGGTATTAATCCGTCTCTTCTCTCCAGCTATTGGTTAAATAACAGGACAGATTGAGTTCTATAGCCTTGACTAGTAACCAGTCTACCACAGAAAGCAAAAGAAACCTACTGCGGGATAATATTCTGCCCAGTCAGTCGTGTCTTTTTCGAGACATGATCGCCTAAAGTGTGTATCACGTATGGCACTTAACCGACTATTGCCTTTATAAAAACAATTCGATGAATACTGAAATTCTACAAAAATTTTTCATTTTCTTTACTTTATTTATAATAATTAATAACGTAAATAAAATTTAAAATTGCCTATTTTCATCCAGTTAGGTGATATTGATATTAAGGAAAAAATATTTACTAATCAGAAATTGAAATTTTAATATTAATCATTTTGCACAAAGATTTTTAAAATAATTCTTTATGCATAAAGAATATAACGTGCATATTTTTAAAAGTATTTTTGACCATACACGACATTTTCAGAAGTAATAATCGTGATGGCGATAGTAAGTTTAGAATCAACATTCCTAAAATTAGATTACAAAGAATATTTTCTAAGATTTCTAAGATTACTGAGTACTTAAAATATATAAGCCGTCATTTTCTTAAATTATGTTTTAAAAGAAAAGTCTCCGTAGAACAATAATAATTATATCAAAACTTTTCAACACTTATTACTTGATTGACGAGCGATAACAGAAGTACGTAATCTCCTCTACTGTTTGCTTAAATTCCATTTTTCTGTTGTTTTAACCTTAAAATAAATAATATTTTCTTCAAATAAAATTAATTAAATTTTAAACTTTTAAAATTCTACATCTTGAAGTCAACATCATCAATTGATACGACACAAGTAGAGTCGAAACAAAATAGTTATTTTTTCTTTATTCTTCTTCTATGTACCTTGTTCTTTCAGGACATAGGCGATCATGGCCTTCCACGTCTCCCTATCCCTGGTGGCGCTTAGCAAGCTTTTTCTTGTTACACCCCGTTCTGTCATCCACCTAATCAGGTCCTTCAAATATGTTATCCACTGCTTCCACTGTCTCTTTTTCCCTCTATGTAGCCTGTTAGCATCAGGTTCTCTAAGCCCTCCTTCCTCATTGCATGTTCCAGGAACTTTAGCTATCTTTTAATTTAATATTAATTTCTTTTTCGTTTCCGTTTTTTCCAGAACCTCATCATAGCTAAAATGCTCGATTCATGATATCCGCAGCACCCTTCTGTAGAGCCATATTTCAGTTTCTTCAAGTTTTCCCTTCATCTTTGATGATATTGTCCAGCATACACTGCCTTATTGTAGAACTGACATCACATAGCAATCCAGTACTCTTTTCTTTGTTTCTAGCGAAATTGTCCTGTCTCTTAATACTTTACTCAGCTTCTAGAACGCGTCCTTTGCCAAGCAAATTCGCATTCGGATCTCTCTGTCGCACTTTCCGTCTTCCCTTAGAACACTTCCCAGATATTAAAACCTCTGTACCTGCTTGATTTTAGTATCCCCCACCTGTATTTGTAATTTTGGGCTGCTCTTTTGCTGATGACCATAGATTCGGTTTGCAGTTTATTCGTAGTCCTATCTTGTCACTCACTTCAGATATCTTCTGTAGGAGGTCTTGCAGTTTCCTTTCCGTTTCTGCTATCAGCACTGTATCATCTGAGTCCCTTATGTTGTTCAAATTGTGCCCTCCGATGAGGAATCCTGGCATAACATCTAGGGTTCTCGGAATAGTCTCGTGTACAGTAGTGATATTATAACATATTTTTGTTATAAATTCTAAATAAATATTATTCGCTCGTATTGAGCACTTTTTTAAGTATAGTGTTTTTTAGATACAGAATTTTCTTTACATTGATTCCTACTATATGTATATATATATATACACACATGGTGAGTGAAAATAACTCCCCCGTCTAACTATATTTTTTAAACGACGGGAGAGTTCCGCATACATAACTGTTAATGTATTTCATACAATTTATATATACATATTTCACTTAATGTACTTATTTTATTATAATAATTTATATTCATTCTTAGCTTTGTAGCATAATCTTTAAATTATTACATAATTTTTTTATTTTGTATATAAATTCAAACAAGGAATGTATTTTAGTGACATACATGTTTGATTAAGTGTAAAATTAGTTGAAATAATCGGTATAAAACTTTAGTGGTGCAATTGTAGGCTTAATTAATACATTAATGTATTAGAAATAATAGCACTCGTAAATGATTCCATGATAATCATACAGCGAATTATATATAGCATATCTTCCTAAAAAATAGTGTAGTTTCAAATAAGAGAAAAAGTTTGAATTTTTATTTTGGTAACATTTTATGCAATTAATATATATATATATATCGTTTGTTTAATTACTTAGTCATAATAATATTAGACCAGTGCACATTTGTATTAAAAAGTGTTCAATACAATTATATTGTAGAACTTTTGAACATTTTCCATTTGTAAACGAGTTATTACGCGACCTAGGTTTTTACCATGAGTGGTGTCTTCAGGTGATTTGCTATAACATTATTACAAATCGCCTGAAGACACCACTCCTGGTAGAAAACTAGGTCGCGTAATAACTCGTTTACAAATGGAATATATATATATATATATATATATATATATATATATATATATATAATTTAGCTATGTATGCATTGCATGCAAATGTATGGAGATAGATTGGCAGGTATAAGTCAACAGACGAAGATAAGTAGATAAATATGGAAAACTTGTGATAGGTACTTATATGTTGCTCGAAAGCACTCGACAAATGGAGCCACTTGAGATAAATGATTTAATCTGTTTGCGACATGAAGCGAAATTACAAATACGAATTATTTACAAAAAATACAAATACTGCAAGTTTTTATGAGAAGCGTTCGAATATATTTGTACATTTGTCCTTGTGAAAACAATTTGCAGGATAACTTCAATATAGACGGTCATAAATACAAATGAAGCTTGTTTTTTTTCATTTCCTTTGCAGATATTCAATTTAAATTGAAGCGGGCATAGTAGGAAAAACCACATTATATATTACAGGAAATATTTCGCGTTATTTTAACTGTTTTCACAATTTAATATGATTCATGTTTTCATTGTTACTGACTTCTAATTAAAATGGATTTTTGTTATGGGGAGGTTGCACCAGGGAAGTTTTCTAAAAGAGGACGGAAAGTGCGGCACTGAGATCTAATAGCGAACTGTTATGGTCAATGTTGCATTCCAGAAACTGAATAGAGTATGAAGAGATAGGAAAATTTTGCTGGAAACAAAGATGAGGTTACTGAATTGCTATGTGATATCTGTTCTTCAATATGTCAGTGAGGAAGAACAGAAATGTGGTTCTAGAGAAGGATGCAGTGGATACACTGGATACCGAGCATGCGAACAAGAATATTTTTTTTATATATATATAAGCGTTTCACCCCGAGCAAGGCATGTCACTGCCACTACTGCGCAGTTTGCCTTGCTTGGGGTGGAACGATTCTAATTTTGCTTGTAAATATGACCGTACACCTTATGTATTTGGGTCTATCGCCCAACGATACACTTCTACGTGGACTGCGACCGTTAACGGCACAGAGAGCTGAATCAGCGGGTCGAGTTCAAATACTGGCAAAGACTTTTACGTTTATTTCATATTAATACCATTGGAAAGGCATGAATCTTGTGAACCCTTACTTCGAAATGTCAGTTTTAAGATATTAAACATATATCGCCCTTTCTTTACTTCCCGCATTTTCCGGTGTGGAAATTTCTCTGTTGTTTACACATTTTTCGAAGCATATTATATTTGACATATTTTTATTTCTATAACTAAAACGATCGCGACTGTCTTTGCATTTATTTTCCAACTTTTTGTCTTCCAGCTTTATTTTAGAAATATCTTTTATGAGAGTCATCTTCGTAAACGTCTTTTCAGTAGCTAGACTTTTGATACTTCCTTGAAAGCAGTTTTACTAAATATAAAATAATGACGTGTCATTTCTTTTATTCTTATTTGCCTTTGATGATTTTATTACCCCACAAGCTCTTATAAAAAATGTTATCAAATTTATTGCATACAATTCACACTTCAGTGGCTCTTTAATATTCTTTAAGCTTCTATTTAGCTGGGTTTTTTTTCATTACTGTTTTTCACAAGTTTCTGATTCTTTAATTGATCGTAATTCGTATGACTGAATTTTTAATAGTTCCTATCTATCGACGCAGTAAAACTAAAAGTATTGTAACGAGTGAAACAAATAAAGTAAAAAGGTACATTCGCTCTACATTCGAGTGGGGTGCGGAGTATAGGATACAAAACCTATATCACACATCAACCAGTTAAAAAAAACACAGAATAAATTGCACACCCGCAAAATCAAATTCAAACGACAACATTTGAGAAAAACCCAAAGTAAAATTGCACACCAGTGTGAAAAACGATACTCTGGAACCTGATTGTTTTACAAATCGAGAAATTGAAAATACGTCAGCCAAACGTTTATTTATTTTTTGTTGTTGTTTTTTTTACTGCTAAAGAAAAGTCTTTCTGGGGTCCTCCCACGTGACCAGAATTCTATATTTAAAGAGATCCCTTCACCGGTCACATCAGTCAGTCATTCAAGAGGGTCAGTGAGAGACAGCAGTTCGGTCTATCCTTCACGCCAGCCACGCCAGTCAATCCCGAGAGGTGCAGTGCCAGATACACACAATCCGATATGCAACTACATCAAAGAAACCAATGCCAACAAACTAATCCTTCGCCCACTCAACTGTTACGAACGGAAAGAAGAGAGGAAACACATGCAAGGCCATGAAACTTTTCACATCTCTCAGCAACAAGAAAGGAGAAGTAACACTAAATTATGTAGACTGATTCATCGTTTTACACATACACTACCAATTACTACTATCTCTGTTTGACTCTCTCTCTCTCTCTTCGGGAATTCTCATTCACACTCCTTTTCAACACAATTTGAAACACTTTCCTTTTCCACTTATCGGTTAATACATAAAAAGGAAAGAAACATTGTGCTACTACTCTGTGTATTTACAGACTTAAAACCAACACTTTTATACTTAACCAACTTTCGCTCAAAGCTAACAGACACTTTTATATTCAACCCACATTCATGCAAATATAAAAGACACTTTTCTATCAAACAGAAGATACACAAATTGTACAAATTGTTTCTATTGTATATCTATTGTCAAATACAAACTTTCATATTTTTATACAACATTTCTTATTGTGTTGTCTTTTTTCGAAATTTATGTTGTATTTTTGTTGGCCGGAATTTTCGCATTCAAATCTCTTTCTAATGCGGGTGTTCTGGAACCCCACAGGAGGCATGTTCAAAAACATTCCGTTTACTAATTGAGCTAGAGTGTGAGAAGTGTATCGAGCGGAAGAATTTTCACCAATACCTAAGTTATACGATTTCTTCTGCTTGCAGTTTTTTCTATGATTCTAGCCAATCTGAATCATTTAGAATACTGATCATTGGGTTTTCGCGAAAATGATTGTGGTCGAGTTCTACGTTTATTGCAAAGGAAATGTCACAAATTACATTTACACATT
Source organism: Ascarosepion bandense (assembly GCA_037127315.1). Classification (NCBI taxonomy): domain Eukaryota; kingdom Metazoa; phylum Mollusca; class Cephalopoda; order Sepiida; family Sepiidae; genus Ascarosepion; species Ascarosepion bandense. Next base: position 122,260 of record JBBBDQ010000281.1, read on the forward strand.
TTGGAAGAATAGGGTTAGGGATTGTTTTGTACACCTTCTGAAATCTGCGAGCAAAATATTGAGAATTAATTTGAAAACTGAAAATTTACACAGAAAAATATTCAACTCATCAGACCGAAAGTTTTTACAAAAATGAACGTAGGTAAATCGCTGAAAAAAAAAAGAATAATAAAAAGGTCCTAAACTTAATAAAAAAGAACTTTTCCATGAAAATGTTTATGCTAGTATTAAGAGGAAAAATCAAAGTATTTTTAAATTATTTTAAAAAATTCTAATTCTTTATAGCACGTTCAAAATTTTGGTATTGATTTTAGTTAGCGGGTAACTAAATCGTTACGATAGTTAACAATGAAAAACGTAATAATCCATAACTTGGTTTTTTCTGGTGACAAACACATTTTGAAAGTCTTGCAAAAATCAAATAATTGTCGGATTAAACTTTCAGGACTTATTCACAAATAAATGAAATTATTTTTTAAATTAATATTTTTAAAATTCTTCGTAAAAATATATTTTTATATCTGTTGCCCTCACCTTCACGTAAATTGATGAAATTTTAAGAAATTAGATTTTGTCAGGAAAATTCGTTTTATTAGAGAAACGCAAGACTCATTGGGAAATGTAAATCATCTATTAATTCATTGAAAAAACTTTGCCTTTATTTCCCGAAATCTGCTACAAGAGTAAAATAAAAAAAGGCAATGAATCTATGTTATTATTTAATTTGATAAGCCTTAATTGCTTTAATAAATAATATATATTAAGGACGTTATAGTCTGAAGAAGAATAAAAACATTTTCTTGATTATTAATAATGTTTTAAAAGAATTGTTTCGAACTGTTATTAATTATAATAATTTAAATCCAGGTAAAGATGAGCCAAAGTTTTACGATTTTGAGTTCCCTGGCATTCTTCTTCTTCTTCTTCTTCTTCTTCTTCTTCTTCTTCTTCTTCTTTGTGACTTGTCCTTTCAGGACGTAGGCACTCATGGCCTCCCACGTCTCCGTCTCCCTATCTTTGGGGCTCTTTGCACGCGTTCTTCTGTAGCGTCGCGCCGCCCCCGTTCTGTCATCCACCTGCTCAGGCTCATTAAATACGTTATCCGTTGCTTTCAACTGTCTCTTTTTCTCTCTATCTGGCCTGTTAGTATCAGATTCTCCAAGCCTTTCTTCCTCATTGCATGTCCGAGGAACTTCAGCTGTCTCTTCCTGATACTCAATATTAATTTCTTTTTCGTTTCCATTCTTTCCAAAACCTCATCATTGCACATATGCTCGGTTCACGATATCCGCAGCATTCTTTTTTAGAACCACATTTCAGCTGCTTCAAGTTTTCCCTTCATCTTTGTTGATATTGTCCAACATTCACTGCCATATTGAAGAACTGACATCACGTAGCAATCCAGTACTCTCTTCTTTGTTTCATGTGAAAGTTTCCTGTGTCATAATACTTTACTCTGGTCCTTGTCCTTCGCCATGCCAATTCGCCTTTGGATATCTGTGTCGCACTTTCCATCTTCAGTTAGAACACTTCCCACATATTTAAGTTTTCGTACCTGATTGATTTTAACATTCCCCACCTGTATTTGGCACTTTGGGATGCTCTTTTTGCTGATGACCATGCATTCAGTTTTCTTGTCGTTTATCTGCAGTCCCTTCTTGTCACTCTCTTCAGCTATATTCTGCAGGAGGTCTTGAAGTTTCCTTTCCGTGTCTGCAATCAACACTGTGTCGTCTGTGTATCTTATGTTGTTCATATTGTGGCCTCCGATGACAAACCCTGGCATAACATCTAGGGTCTTCAAAATATTCTCACTGTACAAGTTAAAAAGATCCAGTGAAAATACACATCCCTTTCTTACGCCCTTTTCTATCTTTGTATACCTGCTGGATTCGTTACCTGTCAGTATGCAGGCAGTTTGCTTCCAGTAGAGATTCTTAATTACCCTAATGTTTTCTCCAAATATGTCGAGGCTGCTGTGCATCTCCATCAGTTCTTTGTGGCGTATTTTTGTCGAATCAATAAACCACATGTATGTCCTTCTTCATTTGTATTGCCTTTTTGGAGAGCATCCTAATCATAAATATGGCGCTTCTTGTCCCAGTGTCTTTGACGAACTCGCACTGTTCTTGTCCTATCTCTTGCTTCTTGCACTATCCATCAGTATTCGGACGATCAGTTTTGTCATATGACTCATTAAGCTGATTTTTTCGGTGTAGTTCGCACTCGTCTGCACTTGGCTTCTTAGGCAATGAAAATAAATTTGCATACGTCGTCTGGCATTATACCACTATTATAAATTCCATTTATTATTTCCGTAATTTTCATTATACCGCATTCTTCCAGGGCTAACAGCAGCTCTATTACAAAGCCGTTTGTACCAGCTGCTTTGTTTATATTCAGTTTGGCCATTGCAGCTTCCACTTCAGTCCGTCGTCATCTTTGTGTATTATCGGTTGCTCTCTTTTGTCGTGGAAAATATCTTTTATATATTCTTCCCATTGCTAGAGTATTTCTTTTTTCTCCGGTATTACCGTTCCATTCTTGGATTTTATACATCCTGTTGAGGAGCAGGTTTTTTGTCCTGTCAGTTTTCTTAACTCTTTATGCATGTCTACTTTATTAGTCTTGCTCAGTATTTCTACCTCTGCGCATTTGTCGTTGAACCAATCCTCTTTAGTCTGTCTGCATTTGCTCCTTTTTTTCTTGAGCAGTTTTCTAGATTCTCTTCCATGTCTTGGCATCATTTTCCGTCTTCTTTGCATCATGTCAAGACTCTCTTCAGTCATCCACTTGTTTTTTCTTCTGCGTCTTATTTCCTTTGGGGCAACACTGTTTGCTGATGTCACCATCGTTTCCTTTAGTGAATCCAATTTTGGATGTCCTTGTCCAATTTCTTTTTCGTATTTGTTTTTCACGCTGTTAGTATATTCTTTCTGCAGGTTGAGGTCATTCACGAACGTGTTGTATTTCAGTCTCGGTGCATTGCTAGGATTCTTCATTCTCCGAAGTTTTACTTTTTTATAAAAAGTGCTCAATGCAATAAATAATGTAGAGCATAATATAATCATATAATTATGAATTAAAAGTACACTGCGACACGGAAATATCTATGCTTCGAGATTTCTATCTCGTCATCAGGCAATGTTGAATGTTGATTCTGAAAAGGATTTAAATTTAAATACCAAAACTTCTCTATTTATGTAAGTGGGAAGATATAAAATTTATGTGTGTTCATTTCAACTAATCAGAATAAAAATTCACTTTGAAATTTGGTCAGTAGTTTATATTTTTAGGGAATACATACTTTCTTTTTTTTTCTTTTCTTCTTTTTTCATTTTTCATCCCTAACGGTCAAAGAGTCAATCTACTTTTAGACAGCTTCTAGGGTGGTAACTCTTAAAATGGAGGTATTGTTGGGTGTCTGTGGCTTTATGGTAAATGTCTGTGATGGTGTAATTGGTTTTTTTTTGTGTGTGTGTTTTCAAATGGCAATTCTTTATAGCTATATACTCGTGTAAACTTTTTTTTGCGGCGCAAGTTTTGGAGTAGATTGTGTAATTTATTTATCTCTCCCTAGGTTGATCTTCAAAAGATAAAACAATCATCTAGAATTCTCTTCTATGATTTATTGAATTTTGTTTTTACGTCTTCCCTATACTTCCCTCCTATTTGGTTGTATAGACTTTCTTCTAGGTATTCTAGTCTGAGTGTTGCATATTTCCTTGCCATTTTTGTCCCGATCGCGGTAATTGTTTTTTGAATATAATTTTGTTTGTTAAATTGGAATGAATTGTTGTCTAAAATTAGTTCTATACTCTGTATAATAAATTCTTTTGTGAAACGTGTGGGAAGTATTTCTGGGTTTATTTTTTAATCCAAAACGTAATGACCTGTTTACTAAGTTTATGCGGTATGTTGTGGTACAGGCAGTCCATGTCAAGTCTAAATTTCCGTTCGAATTCTCAAATACTTAATGCTGGACAATATCATCGAAAATAAGGACAAAACTAAAAGCAGCGGAAATGTGGTCCTACAGAAGGATGCTGCGGAAATCGTGGACTGAGCATGCAAGCAACGATGAGTTGATGGAAAGAATTGAAACGAAAAGGAAATTATTACTGAGCATCAGGAAGAGACAACTGAAGGTCCTGGGACATGCAATGAGGAAGGAGGGCTTGGAGAACCTGATACTGAAGGTAAAATAGACAGAGGAAGACAGCGGATAACCTATTTGCAGAGCCTGATCAGGTGGATGACGGAACGGGGGTTGCGAGGTGTAACATGAGCAAACATACTAAGAGCCACCAGGGATAGGGAGACGTGGAGAGCCATGAATGCCTACGTCCTGAAGGAACAGGGCACATAAAAGAAGAATGTTACGTTCAATGGTGGTACAAAATGATAGACTTAACTTTAGAAGGCTTATTTCCTTTTGTTCTAAAGAATATGAGGAAAGATTTAGAATAGTAGGTTTTTTAATTATAAATTAGTCTTTTCCTTCGAATCGGATGTACTAAATATGTTTTCTAGTTGGTGAGATACATCTATTTATATGTTTTGAAATTTCTGGGCGATAGAAGTTTTGGTTGAAAAATGTGGTGTTGGCATATCTGGTTGATCTTGGGTGGTAAGTATATTTCAATAGAGGGATTTGTAGTAGTAGTAGTAGTAGTAATAATAATAGTGTCGCTTATTTTACATTGTGTAACTTATTTTGTAGTTGTGTCTTTTTGTGTTATGAAAAAGTGGCTCGTTAAGTAGGCTCGTTGCTGGGTGGCCTGGTACCTCTTGGTGAGTGCATTTGATGGTTGAATGAGTAGGTGCGTGCATTTTCAATTTATTATTATTAAATAGTTGTTTGTTGTGTCTGTCCGTTAGTAAGTAGTTCAGTATGACTTGGTGAGTGAACCTGATGTGTGTGTTAATATGCTTTGAAATGCTTTCTCTATTTTGTTTTTTCATATTGTTTTCCTGGGTATGTGCTTGTTCAGTGTTTCGTTTATTACTAAGGACTTGTTTGTGTATTTTTTCTTATTGTTCGATTACTTTTGATTTGGGAGTGTTTTCATCCATGTTATTTTCTTTTCTCGACTCTTTCGGGATTTCTCTTCTTCCACCGTGCATTTTTAAATTCCCATAAATCTGATAAGATTTTTTGTGTTTTTTAGGGCATGTGTCCGTAGTATTTTTATTTGTAGTGTACTGTTTATTTCCGTGTATTTTTGTAGATTTTATTGCTCTGTTCTCTTGTATGTCGATGTTAGCCGGTAATTTGGTTAGGCCGAGGGTCATTTTAATTTGTTTTGATTCTCTGTATAATAGGCCGCTAATATTTCTCAAAATTTTCTTGGTATTTCTTTTAATCATTTCACCCCAAATAAAGCATTTCACTGCCAATATTACGCATGTGAGTAGGGGAAGGTGAAGAGAAAGAAGGGTTAGATATAGGAAATGTCAGAAGTAACGATGTAGATGGGAAGAGTGTTTAAAAGAATGGATGCGAGTTAGTGTGTTAGAAGGTGTCTATTGACCTTACATTTAAACTCCTGGAGATTGTAGCTGTCGGGGAAGCAATCATGTGGAAGAGAATTCCACAGACGGGAAGTGCGAGAAAAGAAGTTGTTGGAGTAGAAATTGCGGTTACATTTTATCAGTTTCACTGTAAAAGGGTGGGACCCAGATGCTAATCTGGTATCTCGTGAAAATTCGAACCTAGGTGGCACCAGTGATCTAAGTTCATCAGAGCAGAAGCTGTGAAAGTATTTATAGAAGAGGCACAGGGAAGCCATGTCACGCCGGTGAGAAAATGACTACAGCCTGTCTGCCAAGTCGGTATTGATCACATTACAGACTCTCCGTTGTATTTTGTAAAGAACCCCGAGGAGAATAGCAGGGACACCCAACCATATGTGGCAGCAGTATTCAATACACGGGTGGATGGTAGATTTATATATGTGCAGGATAGATTCAGACGGAAAAAAACTTCCGGGCCCTGCACAGAGAACCGACTTTCATAGCAGCGAATTTAGCAATGGATTCGATATAGTCATTCCACTTGAGGTCCGCTGAGAGTGTGAGGCCAAGGAGGCGTAGTGTTCTACTCTGTGGGAAGCAACCTGTTCTATGCTATTTGGAGGTAGGTGCGGTGCATGGGTTTTCTCCTTCTGCAAATGCTCTGTATACTGCGGCTGTTTCCTTTTTTTATAGAGTGTTGTAAAATGATAGTTTTCTTTCGTTCATTAAGTTGCCTCCCATTTTGAGGTTTTGTCTCTTTATTTTCTCCTGTATATATGAGTCGGTAATCTCGTCAAATTGTTCACATCTTGAGACATTCCACGAGATTTTTCTACTCTTCGTATTTCTTCTTTGTTTTCTTGGGTTGTGAGGTGATTTAATATGATGTCCACTTTTACATTTAATTTGACTATTTCCTCTTTTAAGGGGTTTATGTAGATTCAGGAGTTGCTCCACAGTTTTGTAATCCGTTCGTGGCATTATATATACGAGACATGATAAAAATGTATCGTCACTTGTACCATAAATAGAAAACTCGAAGACATACCAATTGAGCATTTAGATTCCTTCAAAGTAATCAGCATCTTAAACCAAGCACTTTAATCAACATCTTTTCTATTGATGGAAGCATTCCTGGAACTTCATTTTGGAAATAGCGAGTAGCTGTCTCGTCAGATTGTATTTCCTCGATATCGTGAAATCTTTTTTCCTTTCAAGTGTGATTTGATTTTTAGAAAGAGGAAAAAGTTACAAGAGACGAGATCTTCCGAATATGGTGGTTGTCGGTACGGGAAAATATTACTCTTGGCCAGAAAAAGCTGCAAGGGCCACGGTTAATAATGGAACATTATTGATGTTTTGAGACGCCCATATTTTATGCGCATATCTTCCAAGCACTACTATAAACAAGGGAAGTGAACAAGAACGTTATAGCCTAGTGTGTATATGCGTCAGATATTAATATACGCTAATCGTCTTCGCTCTGCGTACTATAGATCAGGTAGCATCCCAATACTTTTGATCAAACCGCGTATATATATATATATATATATATATATATATATATATATATATATATATATATAAAAGAAAAATTAAGACAGGCGGGTTATTCGGAAGTATAGGCCTATTTCAGGCGAGCCATCTTCAGCTTCCGTATTTATTCAACGAAGGATTCTACATGAATGGGATTCACAACGAATTAATCCGGCGAATAAAAATAAAGAAAAATTAAAAACATATATGATGATAAGAATATGCCTGTCGCTCCTCTAAAAAAGAAAATAAAAACAATCCATCCGTTTGTCGAACCCACAGAGATTCCTCCATAATCATCGGTCAGTGTCGACGAAAGTTCGAGGGAAGCGGGTGGGTCAGACGAGAAAGAGGGAGTGATAAAGAAAAGAGAAGAAAGGAAAGACAGGAGAGAGGGAGTAATAGAGCTTTACATCCTTAATTTAAAGGAACCTCATTATTCTATTTAGATTTATTTGTTTAAGAGTTCAGAACAAGGCTACAGCAGTGGTGAACAAGTAACTTACAGGGTTAGAGGGAGGTAACGCGTGACTACCAGAAGAGACACTACTAAGCAAGGAATGGAGTTCATATACCTCAGTGATAGTAATAAAGTGCTCGGTTCGAAATTTTTAGGACCGGAAGAATCCTAGAGCGCACAACGGCTAAAACGATGTACAAATGGCAATAAAGATGAGGGCAATTTTCCGAATAATGTAAATATTGATTCAATAGTACGTTATTTTTAGGTACCTTGAAATTTACAGCTTTTTACACGCATATATATATACAAACACAGGTACATAGATATACATATATATATATATATATATTCAACTTTTCGAAATATCACTCCAAATATATATATATATATATATATATATATATATACACACACACACACACACACACACACATATATATATATATATATATATATATATTCAACTTTTCGAAAAATTACTCCACGCCATTTTGATTTCCTAAAAGGGGCTGTATTAGAAGGTCATAAACAATATTATTATATGTTTTAACCTTTAAGTAAAACATCATTCATTTTTATGCAATTAAAGTTGAACGTTTTCTAGCATAAATGTGTGTCGATGCCGAAATTAGAGGTTTCATCGTCCGTCTATGTTTTTCATCATGTGGAATGCGTGGAAAACGGTAGTCAGCTGCTGAGCTAGATGTTCTGTTCTTGTAATGCTACTGGCAAATTAATATGCCTAATTTGTATAAGTGCAAGAGAAAGCTTATAACTCGCCGCTGAGAATAAATGACAAGCTTAGCGACCGTTGAGTGCCAATCAGAACAGTTTTATTCCCGAAAGAGATACTGAAAACAGAATACAAACCAGCACCAATGATACGGAACATTGCAAATTTACTTGGACGCAATAATTGTAAAACTATCAAGAGTAGGCAGACTTTAAATTCATTACTCCTTTTTGTTATATTCTGGTGAAGCTAAAAATTCTCTATTTTAAATAATACGAATTTAATTACTCTATCGATCTACGTAATATGGGATTTCGCAATGTACTGTATAAAATTCCAACGAATTCAGGAGTTCATTTCTTAATAAAACGTTCAGGGTGAGTTTTTCGAGTTGCTGTAACTTCGCAATCATCATTAAACTGCAATTAATTCCAAATCAGACGCAACACGCCTAGACCAAGTGCCATGAAAAAATAGTATTGCCCTGAGTAAATGTGGTGGTTGCTGGAGGACCCTATGTCTGGTAACAAGACTCTTCACTATGCCAGACAAACAGAACAACCCAGTCATGACTGTAAGCCGAATTCTGCGACCACATTACCTCTTACATCCGGCCACGTAACTCCCCAAACTGCAATCCCATCAATTGTGTGATGGGTGCAGTGTAGCGAGAGACAAAAAAATCTTTTTGGAATGCCAAAGATTAACTGAATGCAAGAATTATGGCAGCATTTACCAACTTAAACAAGGGGACGATCCAGAAAAGTTGAGGAATATTCCCAACTCGTCTGGTAGCCGTGTTTGAAGCCAATGGAGATTCTATTAAAGAAATTTATTTCAAGATACTTTGTGTTAATTTTAGTAAATATATCAGTTAAAATAAGATCACACTTTTATTTTCATTTATATATATAGAACATTATATATATATATATATATATATATATATATATAAACTTATTTATAAATGGAACTTTGTCTGTGTGTATATCCTTAACCAATAGACTCCGAAACGGCTGAACCGATTTTCTTGGAAATAAACACAGTTGTACTATAAGCGTCTGCGAGTGTTCTTAGCTAGGTTTTGTGTCCAGGTACACCCGATAAATATCGAAAATTGATAATTGAAAAAGTCGGGTTATAGAAGGAGTGATCCAATTTTAATCAAATTTGATACACTCATAAGAAATGATATTCAGAAGTTTCAAGGTTGCAGTTTTTACAATAGTGCAAAAAATCGATAATATATAAAAGGCAAGATGTTTGTGTGTGTGTCTGTTTATCTGTCTGTATGTCCTTTATACAAATCCACAATTTTTATCCGATTCTCACCAAACTTCACACAAATATTCTTTATGCTGAGACTGAGCTCCAGGACCATGGATCAATTTTAAACCTTTCATTGCACCCGAGCAACGCCAGGCTATACTGCTAGTATATATATATATATATATATATATATATATATATATATATATATATAGATAGATAGATAGATAGATAGATAGATATAGATATAGATATTCGTCATGGTTTAGTTCCTATTTTTGTCTAAATATCCTACATTACTAGTTTCTTGTACAGTGATTTATTTTTATATTTTCTTGTTTTGTATTCCGACGTTTCGGCCGCTATAAATTTCGACCTTCCTCAAGAACTATATTTCCTTTCATTATTGCTGTATTTCATACGATTATTTAATACTTCATCTCATATTTTGTCTTTTTGTTACTGTTGTCATTTTATTCTCGTACGTATACGTATCATATTTCCTATTTTTCTTACCTGCTACATTTTAATATAAAATCATTCTTTTAATTTTTCTCTTATGCACTATCCAAAATAACTTCAAATGTTTGAAAAAGCCAATTAATAAACCAACCTTTTAGCTGATGTGATGTGGCATTCTACCCGACTTTATCAATAGTTAAAGACGCAACGGATTCAATATCACTGGGTAAGCGACCGACAATGGGCGTAGTTGTCCTTTCTTTATTGATTCTTTGGTTGATGGTCGTTAGGATACGAAAAACAGCATCGCGTAGTAAGATGGCCGACACACCACCCGGCTGAGTGAGCACATGTTCAATTAACACGAATTATTCATGCGCAAATATTTAATTTCTAAAATTATTATCTCCGAAAAACACGTTTTTCTCCAACACTGGTCGCGAAACACACATAGAAGAAGGAACAATGCTACATTTACACACGACACAGACGTATATACACAAGTATCTCACTCCAGAGCTAACATATTGGAGTTGATTGTTGCATTTCATGATAATAGTGGATGATATTTAATGGTAAGTCATCTAACGTCGATGAATACGTAGAAAAGAATCACATAAACGCTTGGTTTAAACATTCATGCCACAAATGAATACTTTATTATTATGAAAGTTCGTTGTTTCTTTTGGGGATTTGGACACAATATATGAGTGAAAAATAAAACGAGTATCTGACTATAGAGTAAATTCTTTAAACTTAACTTTCTGCGTTGGTAAAAACGAAAACCAGTCTCATATCTTATGAAATTTTGTTGACATGCTTCCCAATGTTGTTTCCTCTGACAAATACTGTCAAGAATTTCTTTGATGCTAATATATGATGAATTATTTAAGTTTCTCTAAGATTTAGTTATGTTTAGTTTACTTTTTGTTATTGGATTGTGCAGTCATTTAAGAACTTTTAACAGCAACAATAGTAAAATTACATTTATATATATATATATATATATATATATATATATATATATATGAAATAACAGCACCTACTTTAGCATCTACGCATTGTTCATTTAGTAATGAATTAGAATACTCTCACTACTGGCGTATGAATTCACGGTATATTATACGCTAAAAGTCTGCCTCCTTTTACCGAGCGTCCATAGCTCTGAGGTAGAATCGCCGACTGACGCCAATCCGGTAGGGTTTCAATCTTGGATTAAAAGCAATCAGATGTCTAACCGTACTGATGAGCTGTGATGCAGCGAAACAGATCTGTTTGCGGATGACTATATATATATATATTTTTAAAGAAAATGGAAAACAAATTCCGACAATGTGAGATAAAAGATAAAATATATATTTAAGAAACAGCAAAATATGGATTTATTGGGGGATAGCCAACATTACAATGTTTCGGTTATTATAACCATCATCAGGGCTTTTATTTTTAGTAGTGTGAAGGTTTTTACAGGCCGTAATACCAAAGACTTCACACTACTAAAACTATAAGCCCTGGTGATGGTTATAACAACCGAAACATAATTTTGGCTACCCCACAATAATCTATATTTTTGTTATTTCTCAAACATTTATTTTAATTTTTATCTTTCTATCTCTCTCTCTCTCTCCCTCACACACACACACACACACACACACACACACACACACACACATATGTATATATATTTATTCTAAAGAAGTAAAAGAACAGATAGATTAAAAGACCTACTGTTCGTTGCATTTAATTTTTAAAAAATTGCTTTATACAGAGTAGAGCTTAATAGTGTAATTTTCTTATAACAAGGGTTTATAAAAATATTACATCACTACATAAAAATGTCATGTTTCAGAACAATACTGTTCTTCTTCAGGTGAAATATGAAAAAAAAAACAAATTATGAAAAGTTGTATTTTAGAAATATAAAATTAATTGATGGTTATTCAGAAAGTTAAGGAGAGGTGGTTGCGGGAATTTAAACAATATGATTATAGTTGTGTCTGTATTAGTCAGTCAAAATTGAGATCTGGGTTGAAATATGAAGTAGAACATTTCGGTCACATGAAAGACATTGTTGCATTATGTCATGATAAAATGACCCTTTTTATTTGCCTCAGAAAATATACATACGAGATACATATACCATTCAAATGTATAGACATTGGTTTTGAACGTAAGTCAAATTTTAGGTCTTTTACTTTTAATTTTTATACTACTGTATTTGTTAAAGTTTTTAGGTTAAAATTTGAATTAAGCAGTTATACTTATGTATACCAGAATTATGAAAACCATATAAGTAATGTATGGGTTATTAATTTTAATAAGATAATTGTTATGTAATATTTGAGCATGAATTATAAATGAACAGCATAATTATTAAAATTTTAAAATGAAATATTTACGGTGTCAATATAATGCGGTGAATTCATTTCTATGGTTTAGTTTTAGAAAACTTTCAGCATTTTTCATTTTATCTTGAGGCATTTATTTATTTTTTTATATTATATGTATTGCATTTCATATAATTTTATTATTAGAATATATTATTATATTGAATAATTTGTTTAAACGATAATTTATATGGATATTTAATTATATATATTTTATATATATATATAAATTAATTGTTAATGATTTTATATATATTTGACTATAATTTTATAATATCAATTTATTTTTACACACTCACACACACACACACACACACATATATATATATACATATATATATATATATATATATATATATATATATATATATATATATATATTCTTCTCATATTTATTGACGAATCCTATCATTATTTATTTCAATTAAAATTATGATTATTGCATTAATAAAAGAGTTATTTGACTAAATCGTCCATTTAACGACGAAATCTTTTTCGATGTCTAGTAAAAATTATATATGTGTGTGTGTGTTCGTGTGTGGTTGAGGGGGCTTAAATTTTCAAATTCTATTAATTTTTAGTTTTATTAAGTAATCTAATTTTATGTTAATACTCATTTGATTTCAATCCTTGGCATAACTTTCGGAGACTTTTAATTATTTAGCAATTTCCCACTGGCTTGGAAGGCGTCTAGAACCTTGTTTGGCAATTTCCTTAAAAAAATATGTTGTCTCATGGGGTTCTCATAATCATGGGCCATGAACAGGTCTTTCGGAACTGATAGGTTTGCAAATCGTCACACCAATACTCGTTTTAGAACTTTTTGAACAGTAGTAGTTCAAGAAGTTCTCTTGTTTTCTATTTAGGATATGGTTTACATGTTCCTTTCTTCCGTGGCATTAACGACTTAACTATCTTAACTTTTTCGTGAACAGACTGCAAGTTACCTTCTTCTGCATGCGCATCAAACTGGTTGTAAGGAGCCCCATCTCTTGTAGCGCTTAAAGAGGCTGCTCTAATCAACAGTTGCATGTTGCATAATATTTTGTTATTTGTAATGCCATTTCGCGAATGAATAGATGTCCTTCCTTGTATTTTCGGTGTGAAACCCAAAAGACAAATTATTTTTAGTCTCAACCATCTTATTACCACCACTTTGCATTACCATAGACCATGAAAAGTGATAATAAATTTTTCCTTCAAACATTATATTCTCATAACTGATAAAATGAAAAGAACTACAACTAAATCAGTAAAGGAAAATCATCTTCTCCTTCAACTTTTCTTTCTTCAATATTAGTGGTATTTTCCCCAATTTCTGTGGGGCAAATTATTTTTACTCGTTTTTCAGATTTATTAGCCCTTTGCGAAAATTATTTACATTTTCTTATCCCTTACAATTCTCTGTCCTGGACTATATTTCTTTCTGTCGGTAAAACTCAAAGATACATAAGCATGTTCTATTTTACATCTAAGAAAATTTTCCAATATCAAATGAATTGTGTTTTGAATCCCCAGATAAATCTTTCCTTTCGACTTTTGATATTACACTATGTTTTTCAACTCTTTTTCCTATATCGATTTGCTTCTTCTCAAGACTTTAAGATATTAGACAAAATATGTGACAAAATAGAAATGTTTCTCTTTTTCTCTCTCCGTCTTCTTGGCAATTCCGCGCCCACTTCTGTCGACATATATCTGAGTAGTCTTTCTGGAATCTCCTTTTCACAAGAATTCTATCCGTTAATAACATACTTACTGCGATTCATTTCTAATTATATATTATCTATAATTTCCAATGAGATGTCTCTTAAATTGATATTCTTAGCCTTCCTAATAATAATTGTACCCCAACTGTTTTTTCGTGATTTTACTTAATAGCCTCTTACCTCTTTTGGTGATATACCGTCTCTGAATTAGTTAAACATACCACCTGTCAGTGCCTTTTTTTAGACGAGAAATCCGACTTTTGTTTTCCTAGTTCAACTACAGATGCATTAACGATTATTACTGAAAGGGTTTATAAAGATTTAGATAAGAATGGTATAGTTTGGGCTGTTGATTTTAATCGAGCATACTTAGCAGGGTTTGGCATACGGGCTTTTTTTGCAAGTTGAAAGGTTATAGTATATCTGGACAATATTTTGAACTAATTCAATCTCATCAATTCGTGAAACCAAACTAGTCATGAACAGCCACAGTTCCAAATTTCGTTGCTTTACTGCAATTGTCTCCCAGAACTCTAAACTTGGACCTTAATTTTCATCAACGAAATGCTTTATGGCGTCACTTCTCAACTTGGTATCTATGCTAGTAATACTGCTATTTACTCGTCTTTTAACAGAAAATCTGATCGATTCACAAAGGTTAAATTGCCGGCTTATATAGAAACAGATATGCAATTTGATGTTAACTGGGGGAAAGGAATTGTTTGTTAATTTTAACTCTCCAAAGATTATGTTTCTCTCTATTCATCGTCAGAAAGATCCCTTTCTAACTTCCATCAGCATGGCTGATGCTGACCACTTAAGAGAGTGTCTCATTACTGCTTCTCGGGCTACCGTTTACTATAGACAGGAAATGGAAAAATCATATTAAATTAATTACTATGTCTGAAGAAAAGAAATTTGGTTCACTGTGTTGTGCTAGAAAGATTTTTCCCGGCAGAATTATTCATAGGTCTATGATTCTATATTTTGAATATTTCTGTGAACTATGGTTTGATTATTTTGCCCTTTATTTAGAGATTTTTGATAAAACATAATTATGTATCTGTAATGTTATTAATCCAGATCGGGCAATTCAGCTCCAGTCATTTCCCTTTTTTTATAAATACTTTCATGGTAATTGTTCTAATGAACTTTCCTCTATGGTACCTAAATGCTATGCTGTACTAGATTGGCAGCAATATCTCATCCTTTTATAGTTGACGTTGACAGATGTAACCGCAAGTTCTATGCAAACTATTTCTTCTTCCGCAGTTCTTCCATGTGGTACTTTTTTTTGTGTTCTTGCTTTCCACTCAACAATCTTCAAAAATTATAACTAATTGCCATCATTGATATCTGTCTACTTAATTCCCGTGTTTTCATTGTTCTCTCAACCTGGCATAATTTTTCATAATCTCTCATAATGCGGAATGATTTGTGTCTTAGTAGCTTTATTTCTTTCCTTGTGCTAAAATGATTAAAAAATGAACTGTGCAAATTTTATTCATACATTTATTTTGTTTCTGTTATTAAACATCTCTCCTGCCCCACTTCTCTCTCTCTCTCTCTCTCTCTCTCTCTCTCTCTATATATATATATATATATATATATATATATATATATATATATATATATATCCGCAGACAGATTTGTTTCGATGTATCACAGGTCATCAGTATGGTTAGACATCCGATTGCTTCCAGCCAGGATTGAAACCCACAAAATTGAAATCAGTCGGTGATTCTACTTCTGAGGTATGGAGGCTCGGAAAAGGGAGGCTGATTTTAGTGTGTTATACACAATGTAAACACACACCAGTAGCCGAGAGTGTTCGAATTCATTATTGAATGAACGATGTCTACAATTCCTACATAGTACTCAATCAAAGTGTGAGAGCTTAAATCAATAATGAAGCACTTACAGTTCTTCTGTTTTAAGAAACAGTTGCTCATTCAATATTATTCAGTATTTCGAACATCTAAGGAGATTCATGTTCACTCTAGATCATAAATTAATTTCTATTTACCACCCAACGCTAAAAAAATGATTCTGGAAAAATCTGGCAAGATGTGACACAAGGTTAAGATTTAACCTGAGCCTGTTCTTGGTTAATAAAAATTGCCTTTGTCGGACCATTCGGTCCCTCCAGAAATTAAAAGACATATTCTACTATTCTTCTTCTTTAAAATAAACGAAATTAGGCCAAAAATGTAGTATTGTTACCATCTATTGTCGTGCCTTGATCAAGTTCAGAATCTTTTATGCTATTTAATGACAGATCTTCCATTCTACCGCCTCTTTCCTACAGACAAAATTTTGCAAACTAATCACTAATCTATTGCTATATTCGTGGCAAATGTTTAGATGATGTCGACTCTGTAGTGCTACCATTTACGAAATTTTCAATCTAGAAGAACATTGGGGAAAAGATAGTAGTAAAAAATAATATTTGTAATGAATGCAAAATAGAGTTATATTTTAATGCAAAAGAATAGGTAAGAAGACAGATGGAAGAAAGCAAACAATGCGAGATACACTATAAGTATGAAAAAATCTTGCTACTGGACACGTAATGAAATTTGGTTGAATCAAAGGCGATAATATAAGGAAATTGTTAAATGTTGATGAAACCTTAACAGCGAAAACTATATTAATTTACTAGGTTCCCAATCTTTGTTCGGGTTACTCAAAATTGGAAAGAATCTTATTGATGAAAATGAAACCATGCAAGAACCAATCCCAATTCCATTATAATAGAACTATTGTGGTTAGAACTGAAGAAACATACGTCGAACGAAAACTACTTAATCTCCACGCGCTTTTGGATTACTGCTAAGAAATTTAAGAAAAAACTTTAAATGAGAAAATCTCTAACAGAACCCATTCAATGCCACATCGAACTGATGCAGTTATCCCAGTCAACGGCACCAAATACTAATTACTAACTCCAGACTTTGACGCTTTGTACTTCTTGATATAATAAATATCGATTTTTTCAAAGAAGATTCTTTTTTAACTCAAGTAAAGAGATGAAAGTGAATGTTTCGCAATGGATTCTGTTGTTTGTCATGAACTTTGTTCAATATCACTCTGATTAAGAAGCTCTACCATGGAGCATACAATATTAACAAAAATGCAGCAATATGTTTTACAGTCCCTCGAAGATAACAAAATGTAGTGAGAAAAACATTATGCTAATCTATCCCGATTTGTGAATAAAATTAACAAAATTCATTCCACTCACACACACACACAGACACACACACATATATAAATGAATTGGATCACTCTGGCTGCTGGGTGCGTAATATGATATTCGCTAAAAAAGACTGCCTTCTTCCACCGAACGCCCCGTGGCCCAGGGGTAGAGTCGTCGACTGACACCAATTCGGTCGGGTTTCGAGCCTGGGTTAGCAACCGTACTGATGAGCTGTGATACACCGAAACAGATCTGTTATTGATGACAATATATATATAGATATATATAGCTTACGGCCATATATTGAATACACCGCTTCTCGCTCGATCACAACGTTGTACCTGGTCAGTACTTAGATGGGTGACCGTTTGGGAATACCAGGTGCTGTAAGCGTTTAGTGCCGGGCGTGCCTTGTGGTGCAGTGGATATCGGCTCAGAAAGAGAAATCTGTGAGTCGAACTTATTCCAGTGTATTCCAGTTGAATACACTACATTCACTTAAGCACTGGTACCCTTGGGAAAGGTATTAATCTGTCCCTTCCCTTCAGTTATGGGTTAAATAACAAGGGTAACTTGAGGACCCTACCCTTAAAAACAAATCCCAATGAATCTTGATACTCGAAAAGAAAAAAGTATTACTAGACACAAAACTAATATATAAAAACAACAATAAATTGTTGAAAAAGAAAAAGGTATTACTAGCAATAAAATAAATAAAATTTAGTTAACAATAAATGACCCACCGAGGTTGATATGCCATAAAAATGAAAAAAACAACCAACACACACACACACACACACACACATATATATATATATATATATATATATATATAAATCCAGATAAAGAGGATCTAAGGTTTCACAATTTTGAGTTCCCTGGTATTTATTTTTTATAAACAGTGCTCAATATAATAAATATTGTAGAGCATTATATAATCATATAATTATGAATTAAATGTGCATTGCGACACGGAAATTTCTATGTTTCGAGATAGAATGTTGAATATTGGTTGTGAAAATGATTTCTTTTCACAACCATTATTCAACATTGGCAGATGACAAGACTCTATCTCGAAACAGAAATTTCCGTGTCGCAAAGTACTTTTAATTCATAATTATATGATTATATATACATATACACATATATATATATATATATATAGAGAGAGAGAGAGAGAGAGAGAACGAGAGAGAGAGAGAGAACGAGAGAGAGAAATGAATAGATATAATACAGAGAGTACTAACCACCCGATATTCATATAATACAAAAAAGCTAGATTTAAATTTTGTAATAGTAATAACATTTCTTTACAAAAAACAATTATTTCTGCATATTTCTTTTCTTCTAGGAAACTTTCTCTATGGATATACAACAAAATGAATCTCGATAATTTTGACCTAACATTTCTCTTTACAAAAAGTGCAATATATCACAAAAATTCACAGTGTGTCTGGTAATTTCCGTCATATTGTTGTCTGCAATACAATTGTTCTCTTATCATCCTAACTGCAAAAATGTGTCTCAAAGCGCATATAATATGT
Source organism: Ascarosepion bandense (assembly GCA_037127315.1). Classification (NCBI taxonomy): domain Eukaryota; kingdom Metazoa; phylum Mollusca; class Cephalopoda; order Sepiida; family Sepiidae; genus Ascarosepion; species Ascarosepion bandense. Next base: position 141,079 of record JBBBDQ010000281.1, read on the forward strand.
TAAGTTGTATTTGCCACGTGACGCTAAAATTCTCTTTTATGGTAATAGCACATAAGCACTCGTTTATTTCACACTAAAAGTTATCAACAAAGCAAACAAAACTATGACAGTTTTATATTTTTAGTCTTCTTTGTACTAACGATCAAAATTTATTTATTGTTAATGTTAAAATGCACCCTTACACGATATTATTTTAAATATATTAGAATACTGATTTTTAGCAGATCATCACAATTGACTATATATACACTACCTGCGATAATTATTAGGTCATCCCAGTTTCTTTTTAAATGGAATTATCTATTTTATAATATTTTTAGTATTTATTGAAAATGAAAATAGAATGGATTTTTGTTATTATTACTTTGCAAAATTTTACAAGGCAAGAAACAAAGATGAACTCGTCCGAAACACCCTCAATTTTCTTCATTCTTTCATTAAATAAACTGCAATATAGGCAATTATTAAATATTTATAAATTCATTTAGTGCACATCTTATCGTGCAATATTAACAGAAGAACCATTCTATTTTAATTTACAATTATTCACTTGGCAATAATTACTAAAACATAATATGTAATACATCATAATATAAAACACTGGGGTGGCCTATTAATTTATGGCCGGTTGTGTAAATATACTTATATATATATATATATATATATATATATATATATATATATATATATATAATTGTGGATGTTTTTGTTAAATGTAAATGACTTCAATAAACAATTGTTTTTTTCCTGGGTAAAGATTTATGTTGGTGTTGTTTCGATTTAACGGTTTTCACAAAGTTCTATTATAATGCACATTAGCAAAGCACCACAAGAACTACAGTAAATATTAAACAGTTAGTCACCTCTTTAAAATAACACCAAAATCAATTCAGGTGTAATAATAAAACCTAATCTAAAAATACAAAACACGTATATATATATATAAAATAAAACTTCGAAAATTACATGCGTCGTATGATCATTTTTGTGAGGTATATTCGTTTCGTCATCGATCTATTTATTATTGAAAAATTCAAAAGTGTTTTAAGACACCGCTAGTTTACTTAAAAAGAAGAAAAAGGAAAGAAATAGGAAAGAAAAGTGGAAGAGGAGTTAAAAAAGTGAGAGAAGATTATGTTAGAAGACAGGCGTCTATAAGCTGTTTCAGAGGGTAGGGAAGAGAGTGGTAAGACAAAGAGAAACAGCGAAATGGATTCAAACTCGATCTTTGAAAAGAACATTTAACAAGTACATATGTGTAAAGAAATAACAAATAAGCTTGTCATATGAACAAAAGTCATATATATATATATATATATATATATATATATATATATAGTGTTAAATTGTAATATCATTAGTGCTAAAATTACTGATTTTACATTTCATTAGTTTACTGGTGGAAAGGCATTATATGCAAGTAGATTTTGTCATAAGTGCTCGATATCAAGGTCAGAATAGAGGCTTATATAATAAATGTAGAGAAACTTACACTTGGCTAAGCAGTGTTATTTCAGTCATGCCTAGTTCGAAGTTTCGTGAGGGCATTGCTGTAATGTTTTCACTATTCAGGGTTATTTAGTTTTCTTCCCAAACCTTTCGTATATATGCATGAAGTTTCGTTAAAAATGAAGACATAAAAATGAAGACATTACAATAATGTCCTCACGAAACTTGAAGTCAGCATGATTGAAATAACATGACCCAACTAAAATACTTCGCCTCCTCTGGTTAACTCTCACAACAGACCTCAAGTGGAATGACTATATAAAATCCATAGCTAAATCCGCTGCTAAGAAAGTCAGTTCTCTGTGTAGGACCAGGATGTTTTGTCGTCTGAAACAATCCTGCACATATATAAATCTACCATCCGCCTGTGCATTGAATACTACTGCTATACACCTTGGAGTCCTTGACAAAATCCATCGGAGAATCTCTAATGTGATCGATCCCGACTTGGCAGCTCAGATAGAGTCACTTTCTCAGCGGCGCAATGTGGCTTCCCTGTGTCTCTTCTACAAATATTTTGAAAGCTTCTGCTCCGATTAACTTAGCTCATTGGTTCCTCCTATATATGAATTTACTCGAGCCAAAAGATTAGCAAATAGGTTCTACACTTTTACTGTGAAACCAATAAGATGTAAAGTTAAAATTCTGCTCTATCAGCTTCTTTCCTCGCACTTCCCGCCTCTGGAATTCCCTTCCATTTACTTGCTTTCCTGACAGCTACAATCTCCAAGAATTTATATGTAAAGTCAATAGTCATCTCCTATCTCACTAACCTGTATCCTCTCTCTCATGATCTTTTCTCCGTTCACTCCACTCACATCAGTATTCTCATCCTTTGTTTACCCACTTCCTGACACTCTTTCTCATAACTTTCCTTCTATATAAACCCCTGAAAAACAATGACAGCAACATGCCTCGCTTGAAACGATATGATTATAAAAAGAAAATGACAAGTCTCTCCACATAATATATATATATATATATATATATATATATATATATATATATATATACAGCATAATGATGATCCACTGTCTTAATATGTATAGGAAAAACTACTAAAATGTCGGAAGTTTAAAAATGCATTTTTTGACAGTATTTATTTATTTCTATTATTATATATATATATTTGATATTTCAGACCGGCCTCGGCCTTTCATCAGAAACAAATGATTTTAAAATTTAAACTAGATGCGTTCGCTACGAGAGCGCTCGTCGAGAGATGTTTACATCACGTGACGTAGAAAGCGATAGAGTTTTTTAATATTTGTAAACGTAAACCTATCTTTCATAATACATTTAAATGTTATTTTAAAGAAAATTTAAGTGTATACAAAAAATGTTTAACTATTGAAATTACTTAACTATATTAATAAATTTAACTATTTAACTATAACTTAATTATATTAATAAATTTAACTATCGCTTTCTACGTCACGTGATGTAAACATATATATATAGTTCGGATGCGTTGAGCTATTTGAGGACATGTGATTGACACTTTGTAGTCATGTGACAATGTTCTTTTTTCTTTACATAACATCAATAGCAAAGTAAGAGCTACAGGCTGAGATGTAACAAAATCCTGTAATTGTTTTGACTCATGCAAAGCACAACGTTGTTGAGATTGTGGTTTCTATTTGGAAGCATTAATGTTACGGGCGAAAAAGGTAAATTAATAACGTATCTGACATTATTATAAAGAGAAAGCACTGGTGAAGTGCCAGCATTTTTCTTCAGATAAACCATTGTTATTTATCTGCTATAATCCTAATATCTAATTATCATCAATCGACAACATATTGTAGCAAATTTCAGTAAGGAATTCTTGCTCTGGCACAAGAAAATAACAGATAGAATGTTAAACACCAGAACGAAACAATTTTAAAATAGTTACAACGGTAAAAAAAGCTTCGGTATTGTTGTTTCCTGTCGAAAGAAAACAGGGTTTTGTTTTCAATTTGTTTTGAGTAACGAAAAATTACGACCGTTTTTCGTCATTTTTCAATTCGAAAAAACAGTTCTAGCAAATAAAATTGTTCTTTATGCAATGAAAGAAATGTAGATTAATATTCTTCTTGTTTGGGGATTTTGATGTCAGTCAGTCAGTTAAGTGCTATATGTGATACAGGCTTTGGGCGATCATGTCTCGAAAGAGACATCACTGACCGGGCAGAAGATTATCCCGCAGTAAGCTGGCATTGCTTTATGCGGTAGACTGGTTGCCAGCCAAGGCTATAGAACTCAATCTGTCTTATTATTTAACCCATAACTGGAGGGAAGAGAAGTATTAATACTTTTCCCAAGGGTATTTGTGCGTAAGTGAATGCAAGCAATTCAACTAAAATTCGAACTCGTCTTCCTGTTTTGTCATTCCAAGTCGATATCCACTGTACATCCTCAAAAAATATGGAACACTTCACGAATTTGCGTCATCCTTTCGCAGGGGCCATGGTAATCTTCTCTGTACCGTTCCAATTTTAGTATATGTATTACTGAAGCAAGATTTTGATGTACCTTCTCTGAATTCCCGGTAAATAATGACATCCCTCTCAAAACCCAGTTTTGATATTCACCTAATTATTCTTATAATTAGTATTATCATTATGTTATTTTTCATCATAATTTGATTTCTGCTATGGTCGCACTACCTACCAACTCTGCAGGAAGACTTAAGGCAGTTCCAGGTGTGTTGTTATGTCTCCATTTAATTTTTTTTTTCATATCTCCCTAACGTCCCTAGCGTTACATAGACAAAGTTCTCCTTAGTATGTGGGCTGTACTTAACAAGACAATTTTTTGGTATATCTCTTAAGCTAGGATTTCCAGGGATTCTTTCAATGTTTTGTTTTGTTTCTTTTTTTATCATTCCAATTGCACCTACTAGCACTGGTACGATTCTTGTTTTCAATTTCCACATTTTTTTATTTCAATTTCCAGGCCTTTATACTTTGACAGTGTTTCGAATTCCTTGGTTGCTATGTTACAATCCGTTGGACAAGCTACATCAATTAATATGCAAGTTTTATTATTATTATTATTATTATTATTATTATTATTAATTCTTTATTTATTTCCTTTTCTAAGAAAAAAGACCTAAGATCACACATATTTTAAGAAGATGAAGTCCTAAATAAAGTGTGGGCTGTATTTATGAGTACATTTTTACATAGTTTTTTTAACCTTGGGATAACATAAATCATTTCATTGAGTCTATCAGAACTTTTTTCCAATCAATCCGATGGCTACAGAATTTTTTGATATCTTCGTGTGCCATATTTTTTAGATTTCAGTTTCAAGTTTCTTGCATTTTGATAGTTTTTCAAGATCTTCAAAGATACGATACAGTCTGCAGGAACTACCATGTTAATAATGGGACACTCACAGGATATATCAAAGGCAAATGAGTCAGAAAAGCCAGCGGGTGCCCTATCCGATGAGTTTTTGTTGTTAATGCCTAGAAAGGGAGAAAGTTTCTATTGTTGATCTCTGCACTCAATTGAAGAAGTGCAATGCTCAGTATTCTGACCGATTTCAGTAATGTTGTCATCTGGATAATTTCAAATTCATTGTCTTTCATTTTATTTCCGAGCCCCTTTGGGACTGTTCCAAGTATTCCACTAAAGATGGCCATGTTTATTAGCTACACATTCTTTTTCTTTTTTCACTTCTCTAAAAAGCTGTAGATATTTTTTCTAATGTTCATTTTTGTCTAAATTTTAATCTGGCATTTTCTAGAACCACAAAATCTGATCTGAGAAATATTCTTTTTTCGTCAATCTGATTATCAGATTTTTGAATGTTTTCTTTCCAAAATATTTTGTTTCCATAGTTCCACCTTCTTAACTCATCCAATTTTCTGTATTTACGTATTCTAGGATTTACACTTTTTACTGTCTCTTTACAACTGATATTTACGATATTTCTGTAAGGAAAAGAAAGTCTGTAATATGTCTGTGCTTCAGGCAAACAAAAATTTTGATGACAAGATTTACTCTCTTGGTTTCCTGGTCTTTCCAACGTCGTCGTTGTTTTCTTTGTCTTCTTCTTCGACGTCGTTTTCTCACTCGCACACTTCATCAACCAATTAAGTTCCAACTGATTCAAATCGCCGCCTTTCCTCGTTTAATGTTTTTTCACGGCTGCTTATTTACATACGAATTACAACGGGCGGCTCGTATATCGACATGGCTGCCACTCATTTGCATAGCATGTAAAACTGTGCGCCTTCGTTAGATCACCCTGATGATGACCACAATGTCTGAGTCTTATCGATGTTTGTTTTAATATTCTACTTTGTATTATTACGGATTTATACCGGTATCCCACGGCTTCTGATTCAATTTTTATGTAAAAATCTCCACTTTGCAACCATATTTTATCATCTACTTTTTCTTTCAAGTTCATTAAACCATTTTTATCCAAATTTTCGGATTCATATTTTAAAGTTTGCTTGGTCGTTTGTTATGTTTTCTGTATGCAGTCTTAACTAATCATTCGTAACATCTTTGTGCAAATTAATTGAAACAATTGATTTAGTTCCTTTTCTTTTACTAGTTCGGTCAGTTTTAGACCCACTGGATTGACAGGGTTTAATCAAGTTCTATTTTTCTAAGATTAGGTTATTTAAAATGGTGTGCAGTAATATGAATATATTGCCGGGTGTACGATTAAATTCGTTTAGACTTAAAAAAATATTACGCCAACCGTGATTGCATCAGATTTTTATCACACCCAGATACTATTGTCAAACTGTCGATCAGTTATTCTACGGTTATTGTCTGCGATGGACGTTGCTCCAAGAAAGCGTACTAAATTTTAACGCTGCATGAACACGCTGGCAAACGATACTGAGAGATCGCGGATACTGTTATTGTTTGCCGTTCAACTGTTAGTCGTGTCATGAAGGCAATGAAACATACTGAATCCATCAGTCCAAAACAGAAAGAAAAATACTCTCGGAAGAGCAAAACAACACCAAGGGACGACTTGTATGTGATCAGGGAAATGTGAAAGTTCATAGGAAGACATTATTCGTTGTGTTTCAGTTAATTTGCACAATGGTGTAATTTTGATAGTTTTACTGTCAAAGAATTTGACAGCAAAGCTGACAAAATTCTCAGTGTTAACGAATATTCCTTTTCTCTCTTTCTTTTCCAAATATAGACTGTTAACATAGTTTCTCCAGGGTTAAGTTCTATGTGTTCAACTTCTTTTTCATTAATGAAATTTTCATATTTTCATTCTCATTCAATCCCACAAATATAGCTCTACGAATAACTTTTAGACATTTTATTTTATAGATAATATTCCCTTTCAACGATTAATCTTCTCTACAATTCTTTTCTGGGTTTTTTCCTGATTTTATAATATTTGACTAAATCCTGTTGCGATTTTCCTAAACATTTACCATTCCCTTTCCGTTTAGCGTACTTATGATTTCATGTTTGCTTATTCTAAACCCTTCTGTTGCTTTCTATTTTCTTCTTTGCAGCAACTACGGAATCTAATTCTCGGGTTAGAACTCTATTTTTGCTCTTGCAGTTCTGAAAGATCTGACTCAGCGAATGAATACAGTTACAAGCACATCACCATAGGATCGTAGAAAGAAAAAACTCTACAAAGCTGCCAAAGAAGTTATTTCCGTCGTTGAGATTGATGAATACAACCAGGCATTATGTACTTTGTGAGTTGAGAAAAACAATATATTCAGCCAATATGATGGAGAAAACCAATCGAAATGTCAAGCATAACAATTTTGTGAGGTGTAGCCAACAGGCATCAGTACAGATGCAAATGAAGCTTCAGGTCACATGCAGACCAACGCCAGTTACATCCGTGTTATCTCTTTAGCAATGGGACAAATTAGCATGTCTAGATATGGGCCTCTCTGCAACTGGTCAGGATCCAGATCTTTATAAGGTGCCTCAAGTGGATAAAAGCAGGTGGAAAACAAGCTGTTAGCAAGACAGGGAACCTTGTGAAATCGGTCCCGAGGACAGTTTTGTTATTTAATTTGCTATTGGAATAAATAATAATAATAATAATAATAATAATACGGTTTATTCTTGTTATTTTTGTTCTCTTTCAACACTTTTCCGTCATTATCTGTCAACCCAACTCGCGGAGTTTATTGGATGACCAATCGGTTAAACGTTTTCCCCAACCTCAACACACTCATGCCGTAACTTATTGAATTGTACACATACTGACACTTTATGAGTTCTATGTACCAAGCAGGATTCCTGCTGATCCAAAATTGAATCCCAAATCCAGGTTGTTTGGTAAAAAAAATCTACAGCTTGAAGAATATTTTTCGGTACTTCAGTCAGTTAAGTGCCATACGTGAAACACGCTTGGGCGATCATGTCTCGAAAGAGACATGACTGACTGGGCAGAAGATTATCCCGCAGTAGGTTTCCATTGCTTTCTGTGGTAGACTGGTTGCCAGTCAAGGCTATAGAACCCAATCTGTCCTGTTATTTAACCCATAACTGGAAGAAAGAGATGGATTAATACCTTTCCTAAGGGTATTTGCGCGTAAGTGAATGCAATGAATTTAACTAGAATTCGAACTCGGCTCCCCGATTTCTTGTTCCGAGCCGATATCCACTACACCACAACGCACATCGGTATTTACGATGAATAAAATATTCAGCAACTGGAAAAATGTTTCTGGGCTGTTAAACCTCATTTCAAAATTGGAAAAATATACAGCCAATTTCCACTGACGATTCTCTCAATGACTTACCAACTAATGAAGAGGTTTGGATAGCCATCATCAAACTGAAACTAGGAAAAGCATCTGAGGAAAAAGATAACGTTTTTAAAATTTTCTACTTGAGAGACGAGGGTAATTGTAGACGTTATGCATACTGTCAGGTCAACAGGAGAGGACTGGCAAAATGCCATCACGATTCGTCTCTACAAATATAAAGAGACAGGTAAATGTGAATGGCATGATAATTACAGAGTATTCGCATACTTATTTCTCCCGAAATACAATGCCGACATCGTGAACACAATCCTACTAGAGCCGCGATGCAGTTTCCGTCAGAATAGAAATACAACTATGATTTTTACCTCACGCCAAATAGAAAAGTGCAAGGAAAAGCGGCAAAGGTCTTTACCAATTCTTCATTGATTTGAAAAATAGCTTCGATATTTATTCTAGATAAGATGTCCTGATAATTTGTCAAAAAAAAAAAACTTTACATGATGACATTTTTATTGATTTGTTTTTAGGCTTATCACTTTTTACATCTTATTTAAAGCTAGAAGTTTTTTTTTATAATCATATCGCCCAACTTGTGTGCAGTGGGGGTTACATAGGAGGAAAGTTATGAGAAAGAGTGACAGCTTATAGGGGGTTGCAGGAAGTGGGTAAGAGAAGGATGAGAATATTGATGACAGTTGAGTGGACGGAGAAAGGCGCATGAGAGAGAGAGAGAGAGAGGGGGGGAGGATGCAAGTCAGTGAGATAGGAGATGTCTATTGACCTTACCTTTAAATTCTTGGAGATTTTAGTTGTCGAGGAAGCAAGTAAACGGAAGAGAATTCCACAAGGGGGAAGTTCAAGAAAACAAGCTGCTGGAGTAGAATTTGCGTTTACATTTTATTGGTTTCACAGTAAAAGGGTGGGACTTGGTTGCTAATCTTGTGGCTCGAGTGAATTCATATATGGGAGCATCAGGGAGCTAAGTTCATCGGAACAGAAGCCGTGAAAATATTTCTAGATTGTAATTTTTATATATTTAGTTAAGATTTGCTGATAAAAGTCCTACTAGCTAAGCTATAGTTATGGGAGAGAAAAGAGGTGGATTCATGCCTCTTCCACTGATAATTGTGTGTAAGTGAAAATAACGAACGGCACATCTATTCTAACTCTTCGATTTCAAATTCTGAAGCGTTATCCCTTAGACCAACCGTACATTCAAGACTTCAGCCCCTGGTATTCTCAAGCGGTTACCCATCTACTTACTAACGAGGCACGACGTTGATTAACTTCGGTAATTTAAGGTAATGGCCAAAGGTCATGATGACATAGGTTAGTGTCAATGTAATAGGTGGACTTACGGAAACGTTCAAGATCAAAACTGGTATAAAGCAGCGAAACTTGCTTGTGATGACATTTTATTGTTCCGCTCAATGATGTTTTTGAAGCGAGAAATCAAGGAAGCTTCATTAATTACAAGTTCTCGTTCGTCATCTCTTGTATGCGCATGTTTTCGATTTGGTCTCATATCCAGAAATTGCTATACAGTATTTTTCAGTAAATAATTTTGTTTTTGTTGTTTACTTTTCCGCTAACAAACTGTATTACATGATAAAAAGGTTACAAGCTTAAAAAAAATAACAAAGTTTTATTGCCAAAATGTTAACGTTATTTTTAAGAGGATAGACGAAAGTATTTTTTAATTTTTTTAAACTTCCTAGCACATTTGAAATTTTGATTATTTTGTTTTTTAAGTAGACGAGTTACATAACATTACAATTAATGTTTTGTCGCCTTTTTAGGTAAACAAAAACATTGATTTGAAAGTTCTTGCAAAATTATTAAAAACTTTTCGGATTTTAATGCTGAGTTCAGAACTAATTAACAAATCAATTAAATTAATTTTGATTTTTTTTCTTAGACCAGCTTGTTAATTTTTTTTTTTTTTTACATGAGATAACCGCCCTTCATTTACTTAATTTCATGAATTTTGTGAAATAACATTATTAAAAAATACTTGTGTTAATTAAAAACAGAATTCTTTGGAGTGTGTAAATCATCATTGTTTTAAAAAGCTGCTCATTTCCCGAAAATCTACTACAAATCAAAAAATAAAAATTGCAATAAATCAATGACATTATTTAATTAGAGAGATGCTTGGTTGCTTTTATAAGTAATATTTCTTAAGTACAATATATTCTTAAGAAATAATTCCAGGAAATAATTAAATTTTACAAGAATAATTTTAAAATATAAATATAAGAATTTATAATGTATCAATAGTATAAAATTCTACATTTATAATTTCATTTTATCTGATATTGTTATTAAATGAAAAGTATATATAAGAAGCAAAAATTTGAAAACCTTAATAAAAATTAGGAATAAAAGATTTTTAAAATAATTTTTAATTTTTTTTAGTATTTAAACATTCCTATGTTTCTAAGTATGGTTGTCCATATATGACATTATCATTAAAAGCCACGTTAAGGACATTTCCCCTTTCTGAAAAAAAATAGACTATGTGCAGTTCTTTTTTCATCATTAATTTCTGTTTTTCATTGTTTTTATGTCTCATTAGGCTTTCCAAAATATTGCTTTCAAAATTTTAAATTACGCTTTACTTTTAATTCCTATTTCACTAATTTTTTTTTTGTCAATTCTTGTCAGTCATTCTTAGTTTTTCAACACGTCAGGCTGTCAGTAATTAAACAATATGTTAAAAAGATAAGATCCCTTTAATTAAGAAATTATTATATACTACGTTACATGCTATAAAAGAGCAATATTTGTTTCAAATCAGATTAATTTATCTTTAAATTTGCTAATATTCCTCAAATAATGTTACACAGATGTATATATTATTTTTGCACGATTTTTAAAATCGAGAATTATCTTTTCTTTCCAAATGTTTCAATATGTCAAAAATTTAATTATTTAGCTGTCAATTAAACCTATGATGCAACATTCAAGATGCTATTCATTTATCAAAAATACTTGTTACAAAATAAATTTAATATTTTTGCTTTGATCACAGCCTTCATTCTGTCAGGCATTAACATCACAAGCTTCTTCAATGTATCTAATGGTATCTCCTGCCAAGCAGCTTGTATTGGTTCCCAAAGTGTGTCTTGCGAAGCATCAAAAGATTTATCAATTTTTTTTATCCCAACTATCCCATGGGCGTTCAAAAGAGTAATTTCAAAATAACTTGTTTAATAGAAAATAGGAAAAATTAAATATAACTTCTTTTTAATACATTGCTTTTACAGCTAGTTTTAAATAATCAGTATTTATTAGCAATTTACTTGTTTTTTCACCCTGTATTTGAATTTCAGTGAGGTTTTTAGGAAAATCACCCATGTCCAAATACTTTTGCAGACTACCGGTAGTGTGCAAAAGTGTTGCACAGGGGTGATTTTAATCTTTATTTTGGTGCCTCATAAAAGATAAAATAATTCTTGTCCTAATACTTTTGCACAGTACTGTATGTGGAAGATAACGGTTAACTCTAGACTTGAAGGGATTAAAATTGTAGTGATCAGGGAAGCAGCCTCTTGGGAGTTAGTTCCACAAGGCATCGATTCGGGAAAAGATCCTGCTTTTGTAAAACTTACATCTCACCAAGTGAATATAAAGGTGAATGAAGGTGTCTTGCTACAATGTCTGAGGCATGGTGGCTCCTAGCTTTGAACTCTCTCCATGGAAATAGCGATAGAACAGTGAGAGGCTTGCAACGTATTATCTGTGGGGAAAGTGGTTGAAGAGTGGAAAATAATTTAGACACGGAGACGCTTTTGACTTTGATCTTAAAAGGTAACAATGGACGTTTTTCTACCTTGAAATACTATGTAGTCGCAAAGCAGACTTGAAAAGATCACTAAGCATGAAGCAGAGAAAATGTGTTTGCTAACATGTTTTTTACTCATGAGAAACATTGGTATTGAACATGAAACATCTGAAAAGAAGTCAATCAATTTCTTTATTTACTTAATATCAGTTCCAGATACCCACTGGATTTGCAACACCCCAGACACAGAAGTGTTGGATAAAGCGAACAGAAATGAGTATTCACTGATATTGAATTGTGTATCATGTTTGCGTTATTAAATAACTGTTCAATGCGGAGCTATCTGTTGGCGCGCGCTCACGGTATAAGCTAAAGGAATAGGTTAAAGGTTGTGTCAATGATTCGCTAAAACTCTGTAAAATTTGAAATCTGAATAGGGAAATGTTGGAAGAGGTAAAAGACGTTCATCTCGTATTATGCATCTCGTTTTTCCACAGATAATGTGAATATCTGGTCCAAGAAGCTAGTGATATCAATCTAGATGAGTAACATTGTCTGTGAAGGGTACGGGTGAGTCTGGCTGTCAAATACAGGTCTAAGCAATCATCTGCTTAGTGATGCTAAGAAACCATTACTCTCTTATTAGGTATTCCTTGAATACAGTCGTCAGTGATTTGAGTTGTGCAGAAATATTTTTACTATTTACGTCCTTCGAACAGTTGCACTCATCTTTATCGATATGTTCACGACGTTTAGGTTGTTGCACACTCCGACCTTCTTCATAAAGGAATTTCAAATCGAACCCTTAGTAAACTGGAGTAGATTGTTCTAGTTCCACAAGCCATGCCCTTCTTGGATATCTCAGTATCAGTTAATTTTCTTTAGCATCTCACCTCTCCAAGTACTTTCCCACTGATATGGCTTGGTATTTAACTTTTTTTGGGTCAAGTCACTTTTTGCATCTGTCAAAAACTTCAGTGAGAGAATTTGGGGAACTTTTAACTCTAATGTCTCTGTAATACTTTTCTTTTTGTACCAGAGCTCATATTACAATTTATGATTATGGTTTCTTTTTTTTCTAGTTCTAGGTATTACTGGTTCACATATTGTATTCATATTCATGTATGACTGGTTTACAATTTTAATGAATGTGCGTTGTGGTGCAGTGGATATCAACTTCGGAATAACAAATCAGGCAGCCGAGTTTGAATTCCAGTTGAAGTCCTTGCATTCACTTACGCACAAATACCCTTGGAAAAGGGATTAATACGTCTCCTCTCTCCAGTTATTTGTTAAATAATTGGACAGATTGTGTTCTACAGCCTTGAGCTGGCAACCAGAAAGCAATAGCAGCCTACTGCGAGATAATCTTCTACTAAATCAGTGATATCTCTTTTGATACATGATAGCCCAAAGCGTATATCACGTGTGGCACTTAAATGACTGATTGAACACTTTTTGAGTCAAGTCATTTTTTGCCTTAGTCAAACAACGCTTTTATCCACTGTGAATTTTGGGAAATTTAACTCTAATGTCTTTGTAAGCTTCTTCTTTTTGTACCAGAGATCATATAACAATTTATGATTTTTTCCCAAGCTCCACGTATTACTGGTTCACATATTTGTATTTATGCTTGACCGGCTTACATTTTTGTCGCCAAGCATACGTGCTGATTCTTAAAGTTTTCACATTTTCTAGCCATGTTTTCTGTCTATTATTTCAAATTCCTTCCACAAAGGGCGGTGATCTCCGTATATATATTTTTTTTAATCATTTCACCCCAAGCAAGGCATTTCACTGCCACTGTTGCAGGGGGTTACATAGGGAAAAGTGATGAGAAAGAGTGGTTAGGGGGTTACATAGGGGAAAGTGATAGGAAATGTCAGAAAGAGGGTGATAGACGGGTAAGGATACCGAGGATGAGGGTTGCGTGGATGGGAAAAGTGTTTGAGAGAATGGGTGCGAGTTAGTGTGTTAGGGGGTGTCTATTGTCCTTACATTTAAACTCCTGGAGATTGTAGCCGTCGGGGAAGCAAGTATACGGAAGGAAATTCCACAGGCGGGAAGCACGAGAAAAGAAGCCGTGGAGTAGAAATTGCGGTTACATCTTATCTGTTTCACTGCAAAAGGGTGGGACCTAGTTGCTAATCTAGTATCTCGTGCAAATTTATACCTAGAGGGCAGCAGTGACTTAAGTTCATCGGAGCAGAAGTTATGGGTTAAATAATAGGACAGATTGGGTTCTGTAGCCTTGGTCGCCAACCAGTCTACCGCAGAAAACAATGGCAACCTACTGCGGGATAATCTTCTGCACAGTCAGTCATGTTTCTTTCGAGACATGATCGCCCAAGCGTGTATCATGTATGGCACTTAACTGACTGACTCTGTTGGAGATTAGCATTATCCATTGTGATGTTAGGGAGTAATGTTTCTCTATGGTGTTTAAAAAGAGTATCTTTGTTTTAAAAGAATTAAAATTTACGTGCCATTTCCAACACCATTCAATCACTATTATTTAACCCATTTACTAGATTAGCGTTAGGGTTGCATCATTTTACTTTAAACGGGTTATATATAACCCGTTTAAAGTAAAATGATGCAACCCTAATGCTAATCTAGTTGCACGAGTAAATCAATCTGGTCGAGGTACTATAAGAAAATGCTCATCAGAGTAATTGACATGAAAATACTCGTAGAAAAGTCAGTGGGAAGCCACATCACGTCGGTGAGAAAGTGACTGAGGGCCGGCTGCAAAGTCAAGATTGATTATATTGCAGATCCTCCTTTTAATTTTGACGTGAACCTCAAGATAAATAGCAAGAGCTCCCGACCAGATATAGTAACAGTTTTCAATGCAAGGACGAATTGTAAATTTGTAAATGTGCAAGATGGATTCTGACGAGAGGTTTCCCTAACCTGAGCGAGATGTTCATTGACATAAACACTTAGGTCATGCATGTGCACATTGGATTCCTTCCCAAAAAGAGAAAGGTTTGCAGGAATCAAGAAATCAGAAGTTGGAAATATAGGGTTGAGGTTAGTTACCTGTAGAGCCTGGGGACCTTGCGTAGAGATAACGATTCCACACTACAAAAGACGATATGGATACCACGAACTTTAGAGAAACAGATGATGGGGGGGTTTCTTTTCTTTTTTTTTTTTTTTTGCTGGTTTAGTTTTATATCTTTGATTATGTGTTGTCTTGATCTAGATTTCTTTAGGTAAGGTAAGGCCTAGAGTACCAGTAGCAGTCGATCGTCAAATGCAAAATGCGTGGGAAGGGAACTAGCGCAAACTGTTGTATAATGTGGCCCCAAAGTTGCCCAATGAAGACACTTGCAGGCACACCCATTCATGTGTGACATGGTACTACAAAAATTCCGATATTATTCAGCTGTTGAACAGACAAGCCTATCAAGACGCTACGCAAGAGTTAGGACACGTAACTACCAGTGGGAAGCAGCAATGTCTAACAACCTGGTATCCTCAGTATAAAGAGCCGTTGACACCATCAGCACACATCGCAAAAAAGACGTGACAGCATAACTATTAAGACCTGAGAAGAAGAAAGAAATCGGGAACCCCTTTATAAACAGGAAACAAAGTATTAACCTCTACTCCTGTTCAGTGGAATGTGGTGGAGCAATAACCAGGTGGTGGAAAAGCCTATCTTACCTATTATTTTTTTTCTTATTTAAATTGAAAAACATATTCTTAAATTTCAACTTATTATGAAAAACTTAGTATAATCCATTATTGATTCAATAAAGAATAAAAAAGACAGGCAAAGCGATACCTTTGAAAGTTAAGAAACAAGAATAATACAAAATAAAAAATAATTATAAGCATCATTTAAGTAAATTTCTTTAAACCTTCCCCAAAATTAATTATTTATAGCATTTAACATTCAAAATAGACGTTAAGACTTGAAACGCTCAGACAAATTTGAAAATATGTCCCGTACAAGTTATAATTGTTACTTGAAGACATTGAATAAGAAAATTATACGCAAATGGAGATAAAAGAAAAAAACTAAATGTTTTAATAATGTCTGTTGGAGAAATTAGCAATACTCACTATTGAAAGATAAAAAAAAATCAAACAATTCGACTTGTAAATGATTCCCTTAAAATTTCGAAAGTTACATCCTCATTCAGAAAAAAAGAAACCTTACACTAAATGTGAAATTAATTAAGATTATTTATACGAATGTATAAATGCATAAGTAATTTAGCAAATACAGGGTAATTAATGTTCTTGGCATAATAATTCTCAAACTTGTGACATAACACATATTTAAAAAATAACAGTGAAATAACCAATGGATACCAAGAATTATCTTAAAAAATAAAAGTATGTATATCAAAATATAAAGGTTTTAAATGCGTAATAATATAACCAACATCATGACGAAATGAACTACGAAAAATATAACAGTAAATGGATAATTAAAGGATAATTAATAAAAAAATTAAAACTGCCTGAGCTTTTTATATTACGCAAAGGCGGTTGACAAAGTACACCACAAAGACTTGAGAGAGATGCTCGACAACCTTGATATTTTTGGAAAAGATGTTAGGATAATCAAAAATCTATATTGGCAGTAAACCACTTGTGTACAGATAGGAAATGAACTCAACAAGTATACAATAAAAAGAAAGGGGCGTAAGACAAGGGTGTGTTTTCTCACCGGATTTATTCAACCTGTACAGTGAAAGAATTATGAGAGAAATAAAAGCCATGCCGGGATTCGTTATGGGCGGTCACAATCTCAACAATATAAGATACGCGGACGACACGGTGCTGAAAACAGACACCGAAAGAAAAATGCGGAAAATTCTACTGGTAAATCAAGTAAAGAAATTTAAATACCTGAGAAGCGTACTGACAGAGAATGGAAAGTGCGACATGGAGACCCAAAGACGCATTGGCATGGCCAAAGACGCATATCAGAAGCAAACCAGAGTACCGGAAGTCAGGAAAATCTCATTGGAAACAAAGAAGAGAGTGTTATATTGCTATGTGATATCTGTCCCTTTATAGGGAAGTGAGTGTTGGTCGATTCCATCAAGGATGAAGTAGAGCCTTGAGAAAGCAGAAATGTTTTTTTTTTTTTTTTAAATTATTTCACCCCGAGCAAGGCAGAAATGCCACTGATGAGTTGGGGACTACATAACTGTAAAAAGATTAATTAGAAAAGAGTGAGGAGTACAAACTAGTTAGAAAGGAGCAATAGAAAGTTGAGAATGCAGGTGCGATGACAAATACATAGGTGGAGAGAAAGGGAAGGATATACGGGGGTGGGGAGAGAGCTAAAGTCTAGTGGTTAATAGATGAGTATTGACATTGCATTTAAATTTCTGGGGTTTGTAGCCGTCAGGAAAGCAAGAATACGGGAGCGAGTTCCACAGGCGGGGAGTGCGAGAGAAAAAGCTGCAGGAGTAGAATTGTCGTCTGCATTTGGCTAACCTGACTGTGAATGGGTGGGACCCAGTTGCTAGTCTGGTTGTACCAGTAAACACCTGTTGAGGAGGCGCCAATGACTTACGAGCAGAAGCCATGAAAGTATTTATAGAACAGACAAAGGGAGACCACATTTCGACGGTGGGGAAGTGGCTGCAGTCGAGTTGCCAGATCAGTACCTATCACATTACAGACTCTCCTTTGGAGCCTGTCGAGAACACTGAGGAGAACGCCAGGGGCGCCTGACCGTAAATAGTAGCAGTACTCCATGCACGGACGGATGGTTGACTTGTATATATGCAGGATGGATTCAGGCGGAAAAAACATCCTGGATCAGCATAGTGACCCAACCTTCTTAGCAGTAGATTTAGCTATGGAATCAATATAGTGGTTCCATTTGAGGTCTGAGGAGAGGGTAAGGGCGAGGAGGCGTAGTGTGTTACTCTCAGGGAAAATCACTTGGTCCATGCTTATGGGAGGCAGGAGAGGTTGCCTGTGATGGTTGACAGACAACAGCCTGGTCTTAGACCACTTCTTGCCCCAATTCACACAAAGTGTAGATCCCGTTCAAGGTCAGCAGCGAGATTACAGAAGGATACTGAGGTCTGAACATGTGAGCAACGATGAGGTGTTAGAGAGGATGCAAACGAGACGAAAACTCATACTTAACATTAGGAAGAGACTGATGAGTTTCCTGAGATTATGTAGAAGAGCCTAGCGAATTCAATACTCACAAGGCCGAAGGAAGGAAAGAGAAATAAGTGAAAGCAGCGCGAGACACACTTGTTAGGTTTGAGCAATCGGGTTTTGGGAAAGATACTTACGCGCAAATACCCTTGGGAAAGGTATTAATCTGTCTCTTCCTTCCAGTTATGGGTTAAATAACAGGACAGATTGGGTTCTATAGCCTTGGCTGGAACCAGTCTACCGCAGAAAGCAATGGCAACCTACTGCGGGATAATCTTCTGCGCAGTCATTCATGTCTCTTTTGAGACATGATCGCCCAAGCGTGTTTCACGTATGGCATTTAACTAACTGACTGACTAACAGAAAAATATTGAGAGCGACAAGAGACAGAGCGAGGTGAAAGTCCATGATCGCTTACGTCCGGAAGGAATATGGCACATGAAGAAGAAATGTATTATTCTGTTATTCATTGAATTAAAAGAGACTTCTGTTGTCTATATCTAATATCGTAGTGAGGATTATTAGTTGAGAGAAGAAAATTAGTTGATTAAGCTATCATTAACGGAGTAGCATAATAATAAAAATTTATGTTTACATTAAAATTGTAATGAAAACTACAAACTCCATATTTACGGTTAAAAAGCGTTAATTCTTCAGAAGCTTCAAAAACACGTTATTTTTGTTTTAATTTGGCGTCTTTGTAGATAGACTGCAATAGATAGATAGATAGATAGATAGATAGATAGATAGATAGATAGATAGATTGAGGAATCACCTTTGCATGGTAACTTTCAGTTTCTGACCGAAATTCAAATTGTCACCCTGCAATATTGATTCCTTTTTTTATAGTGTTTCTCTCTGCAAACAAAACTCATTTTATCCCTTGAAACTTGTGGAAGAAAGGTCTACTAATCGTTTATCTTGCTAATAAACATCAATTGATCTGTTTAATATTGTCATAGCAATTACATTCTTTATATTTTGACGCAGTATGTTCTTTCTTTACACTTAATCATTATATTTACTTACTTGTAAACATACAGAATGCATCTTATTATTGTGCTAAGTGACTGACAGTTCATTCTATTTTCTGGCTCTTCTAAGATCAAAAATTACTTTTGAAATCCACCACCATATTGAAACTTTGGCCCGCTTTCTATCTCTCGCTTTCTCTCCCACCCGTTCTCTCTCACACACGTACACACACGCATTCTATCTCTCTCTTACTCTCACTGATCTCTCTCTCTCTCTCTCTCTCTCTCTCTCTTTAACACACAGACACACACACACTTCACTCGACGGAAATTCTTAAACACCAAACCAGCGACCTTTCAAAGATAAAAAGCTTGTGGTTGGAAAATTACAGTAAAACCGCCCTTAGCCCACCGGACTAGCTAAGCTACAAAACGTAACCAGACGATATTTTTTTTTTTTTTTTTTGCCGGCGTATCATAATTTTGACTGACAGTGAAGGAAGATAAAAGTAAAAATCAGTCAAACGTCAGATTACCTGATGGGATGGAATCTTAATTTTAGATTTGTCTGTTTCTTCCCGCCAAAAGTCGATTGGCGGAAGAAGTTAAGAAGGGGAAAAAATATTAAGTGGAAGGTGAGAAATAGGCATGGAGGCTGTGGGCACAAATTTTTTCTTCTTATACAAAGCGGATTTTTGATGGGTGAAATCGAACAGATGGGGTTTATCTTGGTAGATCTTTAACGAAAAATCCAGGCGTCCATGGTAGAAAGCGGGAATTGTACACCATTGTAATTTGTGTGTTTTTTTTTTCTGCTTCAGGAGTGGCCTCGCTTAAATGAAAAATGAGAAAAGAAAAACAAAAGAAAAACAAGATATATAACCATTTTGTTTGTATTTTTATAAAAATTCTTTTATTTACTCATCTTTCAGTGTCCTTCTCAAGAAAAACAGTTGGTCGTTTTTCTAAATGAACTATATTTTTAATTTTCAAGAGTCATTTAAGCTGAGAGTAGGGACGGGGATAAGAATTTTACAAACATTTAAAAAATTTTCTCCTCAGTTACTAATAAAAATGTTGCAAAAAATGATTATTTATATTTTACAGACCTATACATCATCCAAACAAAGCGAAAAGATCATTGATTTTATTTTCAAATGCCGATCTACAAATTGTGATATATATTGTAAATATGGATTGAAAAGAATGGGATAGCTTTATCTGTTCATGACAATAATAGCCATTGGCTAAATTATGCACTGATTAAATTATACATTACATTATTGCAATGAAATGGACAGATTTCTTTATGGTTTTCTAGGATAAGGGAATTATCATTATTTATATTTTGACTAATGTCCATATCTTTTTCTTACTATCACAAGCATTCGGCCATGATGATCTCTAGCCATCATCCGATCAAGGTCACCTTTAATTTATTTAATCTAAAATGGTACTTTTGTTTTAGTGCCGCTGTCATTGTCTATATATTTTCTTTTCTTATTCAGTATTAACTTACTACTCAAACATTTTATTTTGACTGTTTTACTGTTATCATTCAACAACAACAGTAATTGAATATATTTTTAAGTCCGACATTGAGTGAATCTAGACAGCTTTCAAGCTTCACCACTAATTCAGTTCTCAACCCAATTTTGAACAGTTTACAGAGTTAGATAGAACACCTCCTTAGCTTCATTTTGAAAAAAATATTTGAATTTTGATATGAAAAAAAAATTAATGCAAATTTAGGCAGGGGATATATTCGAGGATTAGAAAAGTAAATTTAAAATTCAAAACTAATACGCTCGAAAAATTTAATGGTCAAAGATTTGGTCTATATGGTCATTTTAATTAACATTGTAGTTTTGGAAAGAGGAAAGCCTTTTATAACACGAAGATTGGTTTTGGATTACTATTAGGAGGGTTATTATAAGTTTTTGTTTTTTATATCAATTACTTTATTAGATATATGAAAATTTTAAAGAAACTAATGACCTATATTACGATTGATTTTTATATGTTTAAATTTCCTAAAATAAATTTAATATCTATATTATATTCTTTTTATGCGTAAATTTTTTCTTTATATATATATATATATATATATATATATATATATATATATATATATATATATATATATATTATTTGTCATAATTCTCGTTTTAGACTCACTGTAATATAATATTAACCCCATTTTAATATATTAGTATAATTTATATAAACAAGTCAGATCATATTATTTGAAACCAAATAGAATTTTTTGAGAAAACATTTAACAAAGCTGAATATTATATAATGTTATCTCTTTCCTTTATTTTTTTCTTTTTTCTTTCCCTTTTTTTTTCACTCTCTGAAGCCGACATTCGTTACCATGGCTACTGAAGATTTTTTCTTTCTTCTTTTTCCTCCTTTTTTCTCCTTTAAATCTTCTTCTGTCTACCCAATATTTTTTCTTTCCTCCCACCACTTTCATTCCTGTGACACGGTTAAATTTTGATTTTTTAATACAGATGTAAAGAGTTCTAGACTGCTACGTGATGTCAGTTCTTCAATACGGCTGTGAATGCTAGACAACATCATCGAAAATGAGGACAAAACTGGAAGCGGCCGAAATGTGGTTCTACAGAAGGATGCTACGGATATCGTGGACTGAGCATACAAGCAACGACGAGGTGTAAGAAAGAATGGCAACAAAAAGGAAATTGATGCTGAGCATCAGGAAGAGACAACTGAAGTTCCTGGGACATGCAATGAGGAAGGAGAACCTGGAGAACCTGATACTGACTGGACAGATAGAAGGAAGGAGAGACAGAGGAAGGCAGCGGATAACATATTTGCAGGGCCTGATCAGGTGGATGACGGAACGGTGGTTGCCAGGAGCAACAGGAGCAAACATACTAAGAGCCACAAGGGATAGGGAGACGTGGAGAGCCATGATCGCCTACGTCCTGAAGGGACAGGGCACATAGAAGAAGAAGAAGAATCTAAAAGTATTCTTCTATAATCGAGTCTTGAACCCATTTCTCTGTCTTTTTCCCTTTTTTCTCTACCCTCCGTAACAATATTTAAATTATTTTATTAACTTCCCCTCCCTTTATTTTTCTTATTTAATTTTTTTTTCTTTTTAATGTAAATTTCCTGTGTGTAGAATTATTTTGAGTGACCTTTCAGAATGCGAATTTTTGTTTCATATTTGAAATAAAATTTTTATTTTGATCATTGCCGAAGAAGCCAGATTATTTCTCGGCAAAATGGGCATAAAACATATGTAGCTTTCGGAGTTTTATATGTATATATATATATATATATATATATATATATATATATATATATATATATATATATATATTCAAATAGGTGTTCTACTCAAATAATAATATCTATTAAAATAATAATGTTAAACAAATAAAAAATTAATATATATATATATATATATGTGTGTGTGTGTGTGTGTGTGTGTGTGCGTATAGGTGTGATTTATTTTCATCTTCATACGTAGGTACTAAAAATATTGTTCTCTGTTAATGTTACAGTTAAATGTTGAAATATCATATTGAAAAAATATTTATTGTTTATTAATTGATGTTTACATATAAGTGAGGGCATAGACACTGTTTGCACTGTCTTATGGTGAGTAGGTTGGCCTTTCCTAATTCGTTCGACGACTCGGATGAATTGGGCAGAAAATTAAAAGTTTGCTTTCAACAAGGATTACATCCCCATGGCTTCTGTCGCGGTTACGCAAATCTCTGTTTCTCTCTATCACTGCAGCTTTCGCCACATCAAAATAACCTCCATATACACTTACCTCTGACGAACCAAACTAGTAGCTGCTAGTCTAGCTACATATCACCACATGAAAAAGCTAAATAAAGCATTTTCCAAAGTTAAAAGAAACTTAGAAAATAGCGGCAAATGTATTTTTCTAGACATCCGAGGACAAATCTGTTTTGCTGTATCGCAGTTCATCGGTACGGTTAGACATCCGATTGCTTCTATCCAGGATTGAAACCCGACCGAACTGACATCAGTCAGCGATAATATCTCTGAGCTATGGGCGCTCAGTAAAAGAAGGCGGACATTAGCGTATATGTACAGTGTATTTTATATACAATGTAAACACACGCCAGTAGCCAAGAGTGTTCAAATTCATTACTGAATGAATGATTCGTAAATGCCTGAGCAGCTACTTTATTTATAAAGTATACCATTCCTCCATACTGCTCAATCGGTGTGTGAGAGAGTATATATATATATATATATATATATATATATATATATATAAATCGATTTACTAAATTCTAAAGTAAGGTTTAATATACAAAATTAGATTAATTATAAAAACTGTCCTTAATACACACATTAAACTTCATCTATTACCTTAAATACAAACACACCTATTACCTATTCACCTATTACCTTAAATACAAACATTTAACCTTTCCTCCTACATAAAATTCTACTTATTACTTACCTATCACCTTAAATTTTTAACATTAAATTTTACCTTATACATTAAATCTTACCTCAAACGGTGATCTAATTAAAATCTAAAATTTAATAGAAAAATTGGTTTCCAAACTGTGATTTAATTAAAATTTAAAATTTAATAGAAGAAAGCGATTTCCTAAATCCAAAATTAAGATTAAATATACAAAATTAGATTTATTATAAAAGCTCAGCTTAAATACATAAATATTCTGTACAAAATAAGTATCCCAACACTTACACCGCTTCACTCTGCTCCTCTAAGAAATCCAAAGGATATATTCTAGTCTCGAGATAATAAAAACTTACATTCTAACTTCTAATATTAAATCTGTCTATAAAGCTCACAGACACTCATTAATCAACCATATTCACTACCCACACCACTTTCTTCAAAATTCTAACAGTCAATACACGAGACTTATTCCCTTATCACTAACCCCCACCAAAATCCCACACACAACTGAACAAATATAAGAAATAAGGCTTTCCATTCCCTGTCCATACCGCCTGATGAGACATTGTAGCTTCAATGTCGAAACAAATGTACGATTTGTAGTGGCCATATTAAAAAAGTTCTGTACATGTTCTAAAATATAATTTATAATAAATATTCACAGCTCTATATAATATATATTGAGCACTGTTTTAAATTAATGTTTAATTTTTTTTCATCGTTCGGTATTCACTAGGTATATATATATATATATATATATATATATTGTCATCCGCAACAGATCTGTTTCACTGTATCACAGCTCATCAGTACGGTTACATTTATATATATATATATATATATATATATATATATATATATATATATATATATATGTGTGCGTGTGCGTGTGTGTGTGTGTGTGTGTGTGTGTGTGTGTGTGTGTGTTATGTCTTGAAGGCTGTCACAATGCGTTGAATGAAATAAAGGAAGGTCGGGAGGTGTTTGTATGACCTGTTTATAATATTTCGGGACTATATTCTCATCATCAGAATGAAGGAGAAAACCTCCGACTGACCGTGCTTTTAGCTGTCCATCTATAACAACACCTACTTCACGTTCCAAGGACGCACCTACAAACAAACCACCGACTTTCCGATGGGGTCCAGTCTATCGGGACTACTTGCCGTCGCATATATGAACCAACTGGAACGTTGCGCACTCAGCACCTGCCATTCATACGCCTTCTTTACGAGATATATTGATGATACACTCATCCTTACTTCTTCACGCGATGAGGCAAGCAGAATGGCAGCGACGTTCAACAGAATGGACGGTAAAATTAATTTCACGATCGAGCACACCGATGCCAGTGGATGCCTATCACTGCTGGACTTCAAGCTTAAAATATCGGTTAGAGGTGAAGCCCACACCGATTTCTACAAAAAGCCTGCCAGCATGGATATGTTTGTCCACTACCGATCAGCCCTCCCTCAGCGCTAAGACCGGTTACATCAATAACGAACTCGCGCGTATCCGAAAGAAATGCAGCAAAGGCGAACACGTAACACCCACACTGAATTCTTCAAGAAAACACTGGTGACTAACAGTTACCCACAATCCTTTGTGAATCGCCTAGAACGGAAGGGTAATAGGGGCCCAAGGCGCTACACCCTATCTAACACCTGCTTCATGAGGTTACCACACTTCAGCGATTATATAACATCTAAAACACGTCGAGCTATCCGCAGAGAGGGATTAGACATACAGCTGGCACATTACGGCCCCACTCTTCGAAGACACCTCAACCCCAACCACAGAACAAACAACAAAACCACATGCACATTAACCAACTGCCCTATTGCAGGTACCGGTATATGCCACCAGGTATATGTCGTATACCGCATACAATGCGCCAAATGCGATGCATTCTATGTCGGCAGCACTACAAGACATCTACACATTAGAATAAAAGAACATCTACACACGCAAGCGTCGTCATTACAAAAACACTTAAAAAATGCAAAAATAAGGACAAAAGCATAACCGTTAATATCATGGCTAAGGAACGCAACATAGGTAACCTACGCATTAAAGAGTCCCTAATAATATCTAAGTTACATCCGACAATTAACAGTGCCCAAGAATTAAACCTAGATTACATAACAGTATAGACAACAACAAGATGCACACAACATGCATTTAACACGACAACAAAGGTCACGCACACACGCAAACAGTAACAATAACCACACACACACTTCTTCCTCCCTTATAACAAACCGTTAACCAGGCTAAAGCACACACACACACACACACACACACACACACACACACATAAATAAGTTAGGTAGATTTAATTACAATACTACACATAGCTTTTACACACAAAAAAATAGTTACAATAACCACGCTAACACATTTTCTCCCCCCCACCCGGGCTGTATTAGCAGAGGTGCCCATAACAAAGCACATACCAGGACATAACACACCCACACACACACACACACACACACACACACACACACACACACACACACCTAAAAGTAGATTCAATTACAGCACACACAACGAGCAAACACCACCAGATAAATCAAACAGATAAGACAACAGCAATGTAACTGATATTCTTTGCCCCGGTCAAAGTAACATCAACTCCTAGATCCTACGAACTGATTCCATCAGACCAATAAAAACCCCAACTTGAATACACGCACATACACACTCACTCACACACACACACACACACGCTCTCTCTCTCTCTCTCTCTCTCTCACACACACACACACACCATTAGACCATATAAAAAAAGCAACTAGAACACCATAGATACACACTCGCGCACACACACACACACGCACACACGTACATACACGCACACACGTACAGCAGCAGTGGATAAAGCCAGCCATTCATAGATAGACAGCTAAAAGCACGGTCAGTCTGATGTTTTCTCTGCCATTCTGATGATGAGATTATAGTCTCGAAATATTATAAACCGGTCATACAAATACCTCCTGACCTTCCTTTATTTCATTCAACGCATTGTGACAGCCTTCAAGACATAACACATACAACTATATTACGCAATGCTTCAAGCAAATTACAATACTTTAATATATATATATATATATATATATATATATATATATATATATATATATATCCTCACTTGTAACAAATATCTAAAAAACACAAATCTTCAGGGAATTTAAAATGTCAGAAACTCAGGTGCCTAATTTGTAAAAATTTGGTAAACGACACAATAATCTCTGTACCCAACACCAAAATCAAATTGCAGCCACCATGCCTCACTTGTGACAGCGAAAACATTATATACTTCCTCTTTTGTTCAATATCTCCCAATAGTGGATATATTGGCGAATCCGGTAATAGCTTTATATTTCGCTTCAATAATCACAAACTTAATATACACCAAAATAATCAATATTTCCCAGTAGGAGCACATTTCAATCAACCGGGTCACACCTTAGAAAATTGCAAATGTTTACTCTAATTTTAGTTCTACATACGCACCGCAGAAAGAAAGAAAAATACTGGATTGTAAAATTAAATACACACAAGCTAGCGTTAAATAGGGACTTAGGTGCTTTGAATCTTTACAAATACTTCAATAACTATACGTTTTTAGATACATTTAAAATATTTTTTAATCTTTTTTAGATATAATTAAAAAACTTTTTTTTATCTAAAACAAATTTACAAGCATTATTAAAGATAGGTTTACGTTTACAAACATAATTTTAAAAAATCTGTCGTTTTCAACGTCACTTGATGTAAAAACAAAAACTCTCTCCACAAACGCGTCACGTGATGTAAACAAACGCGTCACGTGATGTAAACAAACTTTTCACTGACGCTCTCTGCGAAATCTCGCGAAATACGTTACTAATTCAAATTTTAAAATCATTTGTTTCTGATGAAGGACCGAGGGCTTTTCTGAAATATAAAATATAATAGTAGAAATAAACAAATACTGTCAAAAAAACACATTTTCAAACTCAAAATGTTTTAATATTCTTTCCTATATATATATGCATATATATACATATATATATATGTGTGTGTGTGTGTATGTGTGTGTGTGTGTGTGTGTGTTCCACTTGCAACTTTTTGTAAAGAATAATATTTATTTGTATGTACATGTGTTTAATTAGTTAAAAAACCGTTACCTCTTAGATTTATCTTATATTTCTATATATGTGTATGAGTAAGAACGCGGAAAACTTAAATGTGATTGGTTAAATAATGAAGTCTAGCTTTTATGTAGATTTCCATGTGATGACAGCACTGATTTCGTCAATTTTTAAGAATCTGAACTCAGTTAACTTTAGTATTCATTCATGAATATCTAGACTCTGAATAATTTAACAGGAATCCATTTTCAAAGCAATAATATAAATAAACCAAATATTGGAATAATTTTATATTTAAAAATATGTCGATAAACATAGTCAAACATATGGCTACAATTGAAAGAGTATCTTTTTCTTTCTTTAAGTCTTTTATTCAAATATCATCTTTCTTTATTACTTTTCTTTGTTTTTCTTTGTAATTTTCATTTTCATTATTTCTATTTTGTTTTCTTCTCTTCTTTTATTCCAACTTTTCTTCTTTTTTTATTTTTGCTGCTTTTATTTTTTTCATATGTTATAAATTTCTCTCTCGATAGCTGATTTTATTTTTCGGCTTTATCTTTATGAGACTTTCATATTGCTCTTTTTTTTCTTGCTTTCTTTCTTTCTATCACTTTTTATTTATTTATTTATTTTATTTTATTTTCTTTCTTTCTTTAATTATTGTTTTCTTTTATTTTCCTTCCTCTCGATTTTTTCTTTTTTTTTTTCTTTTTTTTTTTTTGTCTTTCAATTGGATTTCTTTTTTTTTCTTATTTTGTTCCCAATTTTATATTTATAGATTTATTTTATTCTATTTTTTATCAATTTATTTATTCATATTTTAATTTACTTTGAGCTAAAATAAATTCTTCTATGAACATACGTACTTTCTATTAAGTAAATTATGTCTATTTGTGCGAAGCTTGCCACGGAGAAAAATGTGTTAGCCTGGCATGCCTACTATTCTATTCTCGTTACTACGGTAGCATTAATGAATGATTGATACATTCTCTTAGAGACACTTAGCCTGTGCGATAGTTTTTCTAATCACACAGGCCGTTACTTTTTTTTTTTATCTCTGTGTACTCTTGGTTCACATCTTTCTGCCTTGTTGTACGACGTAAATATCAGTGACACGGGTGCAAAAGCTTTCATGTGTTATTCTTCATTTTCATGAACGTATGCATTTTAGTGACATTTTGTCAAACTCAGAGTAAAACGAAAATTGCATCTCTCATTAAATTCTGCTTTTGAAGACTAGGATCAAGGCATTAAGATTTTGCATCTAACGCGGATCTAAATTGCATCAGAACATTTGCTGCAAGAATTTGATTCAAAACATGGATAATTTGTTGGCGGAAGAATGCGAGATAGATAGATAGATAGATAGATAGATAGATAGATAGATAGATAGATAGATAGATAGACACTGACATAGCTATAAAGAAACTGAGATAGATAGATAGATAGATAGATAGATAGATAGATAGATAGATAGATAGATAGATAGATAGACAGATAGATAGATAGAGACTAACATAGACATAAAGAGACGAGATAGATAGATAGATAGATAGATAGATAGATAGATAGATAGATAGATAGATATAAAGAGACGGAGATAGATAGATAGATAGATAGATAGATAGATAGATAGATAGATAGATAGATAGATAGATAGATATAAAGAGACGGAGATAGATAGATAGATAGATAGATAGATAGATAGATAGATAGATTTAAAGAGACTGACAGATATAAAGAAACTGAGATAGATAGATAGATAGATAGATAGATAGATAGATAGATAGATAGATAGACACTGACATAGCTATAAAGAAACTGAGATAGATAGATAGATAGATAGATAGATAGATAGATAGATAGATAGATAGAAATAGATAGATAGAAAGAGACGGAGATAGATAGATAGATAGATAGATAGATAGATAGATAGATAGATATGATAGATTTAAATAAAGACTGACAGATATAAAGAAACTGAGATAGATAGATAGATAGATAGATAGATAGATAGATAGATAGATAGATTTAAAGAGACTGACAGATATAAAGAAACTGAGATAGATAGATAGATAGATAGATAGATAGATAGATAGATAGATAGATAGAACGCCCCCTATTTATGCACTTTGCTGTTTCTTTCCCAAACAAAATATATATAAACTAATACATAATTTATTAATGTAAATTAATACGTAAATTATCAGTGATGCCACTCAGCGCTCAGAGATGACAGTGCTTGTTTCATGCGAAATGCAATCGTCAGGCCATGGAAATGATAGACTGACGATTTTGGTGAGCATAGAACTGAGACTATCGCTTCTGGATATTGATTTCCATGTTCATTTATGTATTTATATTTACATACGCTCTATCCATGATATTGAGCTCTTTAATCCATAATTATTGCATACCTTAAAAATTATATTTTATCACACGGTTCACACTCCTCCCACGTCTTTTGAACAAGTGCAGAGGCTCATCCCTTGTTTCCTGTTTAGGATGTGTTTCCCGGCTTTCTCTTTTCCAATCATTCTACTTTTAAGTAGCCCCATGCGCATCAGTGGCGTCACCGCTTTGCTTGGGGTGATATGATTAAAAAAAAATATGTATATATGTGTATGTGTGTGTGTATTAAATACTGACGACAAGGAAGATTTAATTAATATTTTATTGAGTTTTCTAGCATCCTAACGTTTTAAGTTGAAAATATAAAAAAATTGTCCATAATTTATATTATCTCGAGCTCTTCCGCCTAATCGTGTGATCATTATCAAATGTGCTTTTGTCTTTGGAGTGGCTATTTTCCCGTGTGTTGACATTACATAATAGTTCAGCTCTCTATCGCTTTGAAGAGGAATCTTCGTTTCCAACAGTCATATGCTTCGCTTGACTGGAATTGGTGTTATCATCATTTCTATTTTTAGAAAACCTCCAAAAAGCCACCTTCATGCCTGAACCATGTAAGGTTAATGGTAGGGGAAATATATGTGATACGTAAAGCCTCTCGACTAGCGAGATATCTACAAAAATGTGCATTAAAAGTACGTTTGTGTTATCGACAAGAACTTCGTATTGATTAAGATGAGTGCATTTTTTTTCCTTTAATCATTGAAAACGTTCATTAAGTTCTTATCGAAAATTATATTCTTTTGATTTTGAAGTGAAACATCCATTCTTTTTTCTTAAAGTAAAATTGTGATTAATTTTCTTGGTTCTTAATTGTTTAGAAGGCGCTGGGAGTAATAATTTTCAAAATGTATCTCGTGGGGATATTTCCTTTATTTAATCTTTGCTTTTAATTATTTCAAAAATTATTAAAAAAAAAATAAAACGCAATATATAAAATTGCAATTTCTTTACTGTTGCGAGTTCCAGAGAAAGAATATCAATTTATGAATTGTTTTTTTCTTCGTCCTTTGAATATTCTAGAATGACACATGTTTTACTTATTGTTTTATGAAGAGGCTTGTGCAAAATAATTGAACAAAATTTTTTATCTTCAAAAGTTTGCATAGATTTGTATGATTTACTCTCTTAAATATATTTGCGTCGCGCATTTTCTTGTAACCATTTTCTTCCCACCATTGCAATTGATTGAAAGATTACAAGTTGCCCTCGTCAGTCCTTGTTAATCTATACTATAGATTTTCGAAAGGTTGTGGAAATCTTGTATTTCATCCATTTTGTTAAAAATTATTTTTAGATCTGGCAATTAAAAGAAAACGTAGCAATAAATCAAGTGTCTAGGTCAGCATAAGTGCTTTATATTTTCTCAAATATTTATTTATTGATAAGTTTCTTAATATACGTATTGATTTTAGAAATCATTAATGTAATCCTTTGTAATGACTAATGTCATTTCTCTTCAGCTAGAGAACACACATGCATACATACATACATAATTGCATGCATCCATGCATACATACAAATAGGCAGAAATATAAACAGACAGTGGAGTAATGAACTGAAGCTTAGATTGAGCAATCAGGAAGTTAAGTTCGAATTCCAGTCGAGTTCATTTCATTCACTTATAGCACAAATAGCCTTTGGAAAGGTATGAAGCCAACTCTTTTCTTATTCCATTTTTATTATTATGTTGTACAGTAGAGCAATGGATTGGTTCAGGGTTTGAGGAATTAGCGAGCCGATTTCGAATTTCAGACGTGTTCATTACATTAACTTACTCATTAATACTCTTTGGAAGGTGTTGTGGGATCCCCCCTTTTTCTATGATAATAGACTCGACTTGAGTATACATATACTCCTGCCATACAGAGAACAGTGACTGATCCATAAGTTACCGAGAGATAACGAAGTTACACAGTGAATATCGCATAGTAGCTCTGAGCTCCACTTGGCCAGAATGATATTACACGGATATACTATTTCCAGCACGGCTTCAATTCAAAGACTTGTATATATATATATACATATTTTCCTTACTAATCGTATTCCTTGATTACTAACCTACGTTTCAGTTTGTATATTTACGTTTAATATAACTTATTTTTCTATCTCAAATATCTGTTTTGTTGTTCATTATTTTGTGCGGTTCCTAACCTGGAATCCACAACAGAAAGTTATGAATCCAGTTCTTTTTTCATTATTATTTTTTATGTGTGTATGTACGTTGTGGTACAGTGGATATCGGCTCGGAACGAGAAACCGGGGAGCCGAGTTCGAATTCCAGTTGAATCCATTGTATTCACTTACGCGCAAATACCCTTGGGAAAGTTATTAATCCGTCTCTTCCCTCCAGTTATGGGTAAAATAGCAGGACAGACTGGGTTCTATAGCCTTGGTCGGCAACCAGTCTACTGCAGAAAGCAATGGCAACCTACTGCAGGATAATCTTCTGCTCAGTCAGACATGTCTCTTTCGAGACATGATCGTCCAAGCGTGTATCACGTATGGCACTTAACCCACTGACTTATTGGGGGGCGATGCAGCGATGGTTTCTGGCTCGGATCGAGGAATTGAAGAGCCGAGTTCGCATCCCAGTCGAGTATATTGTATTCATACGTGCTAATACCCTTGTGAAAGGTAAAAATCTATCTTTTCTCCTCCCGGCTGTGAATAACTAGCAGGAAAGTCTGGGTTAGATCTTTGGCTGACAAACATTCTA
Source organism: Ascarosepion bandense (assembly GCA_037127315.1). Classification (NCBI taxonomy): domain Eukaryota; kingdom Metazoa; phylum Mollusca; class Cephalopoda; order Sepiida; family Sepiidae; genus Ascarosepion; species Ascarosepion bandense. The sequence goes on from JBBBDQ010000281.1 coordinate 173,937, forward strand.
AAAGAAGGAGTGGTCTGGACTGAAACCGGCCTAGAGCGGGGCCCCTGTTATACCGCACATTTAAATTTTTGTGCAGTTTTTTCTTTCATCTCTTGTAATACTTCACAGATAATTGAATTTCAGAATATCTTCAATACCTTCCTAACATTTTGGGATTTCTATCTTCATAACGCCCACATTTTCTATATGTTTACAATTAGTAATTCACCGTTTCCTGCCATTTTATTTTTAGGTCTGCAATTAACACTGTGTTATGTGTATGCCATGCAAAATTATGTCAATAATAAAGCTTGACAGGCTAACCCTAACCCTCACGATGCAGATTAAATAAACCCGGTAAGAACATGTATTCAGGTGTTGCACCCATTTATACGCTGATGTATGTTGCTAATAGAGTAATCATTAAAAACTGCTCTCCTTTAACCACCACAGAGAAATTGTCTTGCCTACAATCAGAATGGATGATGCGAATCCTCTAGAGATCAACTCATTTCTCCTCCTTGGCCTTACTATCTCAAATGACCTCAAATATTATGATTGCATTGAATCCATAGCTGCATCTACTGCTTGAAAGGTTGGATCGCTGTGTCGAATCAGGAAGCTTTCCTCATCAGAATCTATTTTGCCCATTTATGAATCTGCCATTCGTCCGTACATTGAATACTGTTGCCACATTTGATCGGGTGTTCCTGCTGTTCATTTTGAGTTTCTCGACAAAATACAAAAGACGTTCTGCAATATGTTATAATCAATCCTGACTTGGCATCCCAACTTCAGTCACTTTCTCACCGACGTGATGTGGCTTTCCTCTGTCTTTTCTACAAATATTTTCTTGCCAATTGCTCTGACGAGCTTTTTTCCTTAATTCCATATATTTACTCGTGCAACTAGATTGATATCTAGGTCCCACCCTTTTAGCATCAATATAGTTAAATGTAATCAGCTCCTCTATTGTAATAGTTTCTTTCCTTGCACTTCCCGTTTCAGGAACTCCCTACCGTTTGCTTTCCTCCCTGATAGCTATAATCCCCAAAAGTCTAAATTCAACTTCATATTCTGTCTTCTATCTACTTGATTCCTATTCATCTCTTATCTTTTCTTCGAAATTCCTTCTCTCACGTCAACCTCCTGCAGATCAGTGACGATCCTGCCTTGCTTGAGATGAAATGATTATAAAAAGATTGCTAAATTCTTTTATATCCCTACACAGCTAATGTGTCCTTATTTTTCTCAGAATTATTTTAATATATTTGTGAAATGTTTACTCGTATTTCAAACAGGTCATTGCATCACACTTTCAAATTGTTTTTTGTTTCATCTAGAAAGCAGTGATATATCCTTTTACTCACTTTGATAATTTTTATTTGTGGGTAGATTTTCCTATACAAATCCGATGGTCCAATCAATATAGATTGTTACTGAGAGAGATTGATATGAGCGTGGATGAAGGAGGAGTTAAGAAATATATATTATAAATAATTGTAACATATATACATCAGTTGACCCTGGACGGGAAAAGACCAAGGTTGTATTTACCAGGGTTTTATAACGGTAGTTTCGTAACGTTATACTGAAGGGAACTTTTTATAATTCACTATTAGCGAGTTATAATAATTTAGTATCTTGGGGAAAAGTCATAGTACTAAATGAATCCTTAGAGTAGCAAACAATAATACTCTCAGAATATTTATCTCGGGTAATTCACTCAGTAACAATCTCTTCAATAATGCCCAACACCGGAATGATGCACAACAGAGAATACACTCAAACTCCTGTCTGGATGCTTTATATACTAAATATTTATGACCACATGAACCCAGCAGCTCAATTCATTCAACGGTTACATATGTTACATGGAGATCCGCATTCGACCAGACGTGTCGGTATCGAAACTTTCTTCCTACATAGTACTAGGAAGCTTCCTCTAGAAAGTCATTACTACAAAGCAAGAGGTCTGGGGAAGAAGTTGTCTGTCAGGTACTTTCTTCTAATAAAAAAAAAGTTAGAAATGATTTGACATAGCAAGCTGGCTATATGCAAAATATGCAAATATCTGAATAAAAGCAGTCCTGGTTATGACAAGATACTACATCTGACATCAAGGACTCTTATCGGCAGATTGGAGGTGTTCTGCAGCATGGTACCACCTCTTAATTGCAGTTGTTATCAGAGCCACTCAGACCCAGGGTGGTAACATCTTTTACGGCCAACTCAATACACAAATAGGGAATCTCCAAACAAAAATAAAACACTTTGAAAGAATAAAAATACATTTCTATAATAAAATTACTCGATTTTATTTCTTTTATTGTTATGTATAACTGCTGCACATTTGTATTACTCATTCTTTCTAATTCCGCACACTGTTTTATCTTTTGCTTGTTTGCAATTTGTTCTTATACATGTGCTTAATATCCTATATTCTATATCATTGTCTCTTCCAGATAATCTCCTTCAGCTGAGAATAATCCCTGGATGTAGTCAGCAGACTTCCCTGCCTCCTTTGAATTGCAGGCCTCATCTGTGCTATTAAACTGGCTTTTAACACTGTCAGCAAGTTGATTCGTCCTGGCGTCTGTTGTATTGTAATATCTAAAACTGATCTGGACTGATATAAATTCTCTTAATTTTAGCCTGAGTCAACTTATGACTGAAAGCTGCTCACTTCCACATTGGTACGTGGATAAACGTCAGAATACAGAGAATTGCATACAAGAATCCTTGATTGGTTGATATGTTGTTCATCTGGTTTATAGTGTCTTTTACTAGAATTCCCCATGTATAAAACGTCTTGGTTGTTGTTGAAACCAAGTTATGAATATGATTTGGTCGTTTGCTACGCGCCACTCTGCGTTTTTCTCAGTACTCGTTCCAGAATCCTAGTCTGTTCATGCAAAATATTCACTATCTTCTACCTTAACACTTAGTTTTCCATGATTTTTATATTTTCTAGCGATTTGAATTGCCTTTAATATTTATCCATTATACATAACAAATTACCAATTTCGTATTTGAGATTTATCGTGCTAGCATTTGTACTACTTTTCTAGTCATTGTTATAGCCTAGTCGCCATGTTTTTTTTTCAAGCCTCGACGGACTCTAAGAAACGCCTATTTAATTGTAGATTTTTTTCTTTATGGTTGACCCTTTCATTACCTTAGGCATGACTAGAAAAATTCTGTTGGATAATCGATTGTATCCAAGAACATGTTACTTTATGCTTCATTTTTCATTTTTTTTCTTTGCCGGTGTCACTTCTGAATTCGGCATTATTAATATTTAACCTGTTCATTTCCTCCTTGATATTATCCAGCTGCCCATTTTGACGTAATCGTTTTAGATTCCAAATCTCGATTACGGTTTTTTGTCAGTCACTGGATAACGGTCGTTGAAGGACAGTCAGATGATAATCGTTGCACAGGTTTCTCTTTCACGCCGTTATCTTTTATATTACTAGCAGTATAGCCCGGTGTTGCTCGGGTGTAATGAAAGCTTTAAAACTAATCCATAGTCCTGGAGCTCAAATTCCTTGGACGTTGGAACGAAAGACTTAAAAGCAATAGTTGTTTCAGTTAAAGCGAAACCGTAGACAGAAAGAAAAATGAATGGATCTAAGTCAAAATTTGATTTCCTGGTATCGATATCAAATAAGTTTTTTTCGTCATAAATTAAATTTTGAAGGCTAAATAATCCTCTGAGTAAATGGTATTATGACTGAGACTAAGAACTACAGTTATACCTACTTAGAGCGAAACCCGAAGCAAAAACTAAAATAAAAGGGCTGAAAAAATACAGGCAGATAAACAGACACACACACAAACATCTTACCTTTTATATATATATATATATATATATATATATATATATATATATATATATTATCGACTTTCTGCATTATTGTAAGAACTGCAACCTTGAAACTTGTGAATATCGTTTCTTATGTCTTTGTTTATGAGTGTATCAAATTTGATTAAAATCGGACAAATCCTTCTATAACCCGATTTTTTCGATCATCGATTTTCAATATTTATCGTGGGTGCCTCGACACAAAACCTAGCTAAGAACACTTACAGACGCTTATAGTACAACTGTGTAGATTTTCAAGAAAATTGGTTCAGCCGTTTCGGCGTCTATAGGTGACGGACACACAGAGTCAGACGCACACACACACACAGACAAAGTTCCATTTATAAATAAGTTTAGATTGTTTTGTGCAGCCACAATTTGTCTTGGAAATCTTAATTGAGTGCTTTCGCCATTTTCTTCTCCACTTTTGAGACTACATCGTTTATTCATTCGCCATTTTGTAGGGAAGCATACAATATAAGTATGTATAATCGTATCAGGACGTTTGGTTTCAAGTATTTATGTAGGATTAAAATTGGATGTTTATAGTTATATAACTGAAACTTCTCTAATAATTCGATGCTTTTTTTTTTTTTTTTGAAGAACGATTCGTCTTTGGCCTCAAAATTTTCATCAGTTTCCGATATCACTTCTTCATCGCAGCCAACTCTCTTTTCCTGGAGCATCTTTGAGACCTGCAAACAGCCAGTAGTTGCTAGGGGCCAGATCTGAAGAATAAAGTGGATGTGGAAGCAATTCGAATTGCAATTCCTGCAATTTTGCCATCATGGCGATCAATTTGTGACACGATTTTCTTTTAGATTTCTTTCTTCAAAATAATGCTATATAATATTCGCTATTGATGATTCTTCCTTTCTCAAGGTAATCGATGAGCAAAATTGTTTGCGCATTCTAAAATATGGACGCAAAAAATTGACTTTTGATGTTTACGTCTTTGTTCGCTTTAGAAGGTTTTCACCTACTGCTGTCCAAGCTGACTGCCGATTGGACTCCGGAGCAAACTGGTGAATCCATGTTACGTCCATTGTCGTATATTTACGCAAAACCTCGTTCTTGCTGCGTTGAAACATTTGAAAGCAACGCTCTGAATCGTCGCCGCGTTGTTGCTTTTGATCGACTGTAAGCAAACACGGCACCCACTGTGAACACAGCTTTCTCATTGATAAATATTCATGCAAAATGCTGAATACACTGCTGTATAATATGTTCAACTTCTCTGCTATCTCACGTAACTTCAATTTACGATTGGCCAAAAGGAGTTTATGGACTTTTTTTTCCGGGACAACTGCTGATTTCAGCGAGCTGAGCGTTCAGCACCATTTGTGTCATTAAGACTGCGTTTAAAGCCAGCATACCTTTATTTTCGACGGAGCAGAGTCCGAATAACTTTTATCAAGCCATTTCTTTGCTTGAACTGTAATTTCTCATCAGACGTTTGTATGTTTTAAAAATTTGCAACAGTCAGTCAGTTAAAGTGCCATACGTGATACACGCTTGGGCGATCATGTCTCGAAAGAGACATGACTGACTGGGCAGAAGATTATCCCGCAGTAGGTTGCCATTGCTTTCTGCGGTAGACTGGTTGCCGACCAAGGCTATAGAACCCAATCTGTCCTGCTATTTAACCCATAACTGGAAGGAAGAGACGGATTAATACCTTTCCCAAGGGTATTTGTGCGTAAGTGAATACAATGAATTCAACTGGAATTCGAACTCGGCTCCCCGGTTTCTCGTTCCGAGCCGATATCCACTGTACCACAACGCACATCTTCACATAAATTACTCTCATTTGTAAACTAAACGTACGATTGGGCCCAAATATTGTACCGTACCATTTGAAGGTTAATACTTTATAAAAATCATATGCATTTTTTATTAGTGAGGCCATCTATATGTCAGGCCCGGAACTTATTGAATGATGTGCTAAATATAAAATGGACATTGAAATCAACCAGCAGAATTGACTGTGTGTTTTTATCCTGAACAAAATCGTCAGGACAAGTGAGTTTTATTTTATTCTAGATTTTTGTATACACATATCAGTGATGCATTGTGTGTATTTTATGACATTGTGGGCAGTTTATTTTATTGTTTCAACAGTTATTTTAATGGGCGTGGTTTGTTACTTTGTTTATTTTATACTTAGTTTATTTATTGATTTGTTTTTATAATTCATTTATTTTATTTGCTTTGGTTTATTCTCTTTTATTCATTTATTTCTGTTTATTGTTGTTCGTTTTTTAGTTTTCGAGTTTAAGTAGTGTAGTAAATGTTTGATTTCGTTTCTGCATTTTGAGATGAGTATCGCCCAGTTCACCCTCCACCCACGTCTATTGAACAGGTTAAGAGGCTCATCCCTTGTTCCCTGTTTAGGATGAGGTTTCCGGCTTTCTCTTTTCCAATCTTCTCACTTTGGTTTCTTTTTTTCCAAATGGAGTAGATAGATCTATCTATCACCCGGTTCACACTCCACCCACGTCTATTGAACAGATAAAGATGCTGATCCCTTGTTCCCTGTTTAGGATGTGGTTTCCAGCTTTCTCTTTTCCAATCTTCTCACTTCGGTTTCTTTTTTTTTTTAATTGGAGTAGATAGATCTATCTATCGCCTGTTCACACTCCACCCACGTCTATTGAACAGGTTAAGAGGCTCATCCCTTGTTCCCTGTTTAGGATGTGGTTTCCGGCTTTCTCTTTTCCAATCTTTTCACTGTTACGTAGCTCCCTGCACCTCAGTGGCGTTACCGCCTTGCTCGGGGTGATATGATTAAAAAAAAAAGTTCTGATCGTATATTTAGTTGTTTATTTTGGCCTGGAAAACTAAATGTCGTGAACCCAGTAAAAGGTCAAGCAAGAACAACACAGAGCAACGAAAATAGGAAATAACGAATACATATTAAACACAGCAAAATACAACACTTGGAACTTGTTAGTAGAACGATAATACGGTTAGTTAGTAATACTATAATTCGACCGTCGTACTGGTCGTTACGACATTAGTATTCGTAGATTACTCTCGGCTATGTTCAGGGCGTTCTCCTCAGGCTATCTACGAGCCACTCTCAAGCTACTCACTCTCACCTCTTGTGAGGGGATGTATATGTACTTGTTGGAAGAGCTCATTCCGTTGTAGCTGATGAAGTCATGACCCTAAATATAGCTACTTTTATCCTCCAGACTGAGTTTACATTTTTTGGATATATTGTTTTAGGGTATGTTCTTTTCTTTATTTTCCGTGATATTTTAGTGTCTTAGGTTTTTGTTTTTAACTTTCTGTTTCGTATTTACTATTTGTAAAGGATGTTTCGTTCTTAATTTCTTTATTTTCAGGGTCCTTCACTTACTCTTATGAATGTTTTTTTTTTTTTCGTTAACTGATTTGTATATTACAGTGCTCTACAAGTTAAATAGATTCGTTGCGTTGAACGAAAATAGTATAATGAACGAAGAAATATACTGATGCTTGAATAGACTTAGGCTTCCTAAATTCCGTAATATTATATAAAGCTCGTTTAGGAGTAGAAGTCTTGTAACTGTTTCGTTGTTTACTGACTATCTACTTTGACGATTTTCACTGTTATTAATATACAATTTGGAAGTGTCCACATCCCACGCTTGGGAGATTAATACATCTCCACAACACCCTACTTTTTAAATACGCACTTTCTTTAGTCGATATTTTTTGTCGATATGTATCCACTTTCAACGTTACTCCCGAATTACGCTTTCGCTTAACCTTCCATTTTAATGTATTATTCGTATTAGGTACAGGTACTTCAAAATATATGTCCGTCGGTAAACATATCTCTACCTCAATTGATTTATATGTCTTTTATGACGGAATCGTCCATCTTCAACTGACTGGGCAGAAGATTATCCCGCAGTAGGTTGCCATTGCTTTCTGCGGTAGACTGGTTGCCGACCAAGGCTATAGAACCCAATCTGTCCTGCTATTTAACCCATAACTGGAAGGAAGAGACGGTTTAATACCTTTCCCAAATTAATTAATACCTTTCTGCAAATGCGTTGATTTATTTTCCTTCCTAACAATTTCCCTTTCAGTCTTTAACTTTTTAAAGAAAACGTTAACCTCGATCTGAAATGTGGGGGTATTTTAATTTTCTTTTTATTTATTTTAGTAATTTGTCGAAAATGTATCTCACTATCCTAGCAAAGATGAGATATGCAGGTGACATTTTTGTGGTGTTTTGCAATCATTCGATATACACTAAAAAATTGTTGTAGAGTTGTATCTTCCACTTCCAAGCTGTTAGTTCTTCTTAATGCTCTTTTGAAGGTGACAGCAACTCCCTCGGCATGGCCATTTGATCTCTGATGATATACCGGTGTAGTCAGATGTTCAACCGCATAATTTTTGCAGAAATCTTTTAAACTTCTTTCTATGACTGTGAGTAATGATTTTCGCGAGTGTTTACCGATTTTTATTTCATTTGTATTTATTTCTATTTGTTTTTGGACTAAGGAGTTATCTTATCTAGCATAGATTTTGTTATAGATTTTGTTATAGTTTTTGTTATAGATTTTGTTATAGATTTTGTTATAGATTTTGTTATAGAAGACAATAATTCTGTAAAATAAAACATTCTTTACAAATAGTAAATACACAAACATCGCACTGCTTTTTAAACATATTTTGGAAATTATAAACTAAACAAACAAACAAAAAAGACAAATCACACCAAATCTATCCTGGAAAATAAGGAAAGGAATATCAGCCTACAACAATTAATCCAAAAACTATAAACAGTCCCTGGAAAAAAATAGCCATAAATATATTCCCAGATCAGAACAAACTTTTAAATAAACGATCAGAACACGTCTACGAAAAGGAAATTTTTACTTTATTACTTAAAAATCCCAAACTGAAGGCATACAAGAAAAAATGAAAAACAAAGACAAAAACAATTAAATTAATTCAAACAAATATTAATAAACTATGTAAATAATAAACAAATCAACAAAACATGCCTACCAAAATTTCCGTCAGAAACATGCAATAGTCTACCCACAATGCAATAGGCTACCCACAATACATTACTGACCTGTATATATAAAAATTCGAGCAAAAATACAAAGCACATGACCTGATGATTGTGTTCAACATGAAACTGACTATCCCATCTGGTTGTTAAGTTCAATATTCACTCTCTCTCTCTCTCTCTCTCTCTCTCTCTCTCTCTATATATATATATATATATATATATATATATATATATATGTAGTTATCCGCTGACAGATCTGTTTCACTGTATCACAGCTCATAAGTACGGTTAGATTTTTAGCGTATGATATATATATATATATATATATATATATATATAACCTACGTCATTGCCACAACTCAGTTTCATGTACAACGCAATCATCAGGTGCATATTGCAAACTGACCATCTAAGTTTACTAAATTTGACTTTAATTTATTGCTAAAGAAATAATGTAAATTGACGAGCAAAAGCTGCCATAGAAAAATGCTTACTCAATCACTTAGACCCATCTTAACACCGATTCCCGTATGCGATTTTTTCGTTCTGTTTCGCCCCTCACTTTCTTCCTTTATTTCACCGTAATTATTCATTATAAATAATAATTATGATTTTCCCACCATTAAATTTTAATTTTAAAAATTTTAATGTTAATTTCTTCAATTTTAAATCAATACTTCATGTTATTTTTGTCTATTTATATTATACTCTTGATAAATTTAAAAATAGTACCCTGACATTTTAAGATTTAACTTCCAGAAACATGGACTGAACTTAAATTCACATCTCTTAAACGGTCAGTTAGTAATATGCACCTGTGATTGCGCAGTGCATGAAATTCTGAATTATGCTACCGACGTAGGATAATATGCTTATATTTATTCATATATAATTAATACTTCAGTTTATACTATATTGTGTACTGTTTTATTATCACTTGAATATTTATATATGTGCGTATACTTGAGTGTATACCCATATATATATATATATATATATATATATATATATATATATATATATATATATATATATAAATTCACATAGCTGTGTGTGTGTGTGTGTGTGTGTGTGTGTGTGTGTGTGTGTGTTTCTGGAAAGATTACAAATAACGAATGAATGAATTCAATCTTTCGAAACAATATCTTGGAATAAGAATTCTCAAAATGATACACAACTGGATGCCAACTAAAATATATGTTGGATTACATGCTGAAATTTTAAAATTTGCAAAGAACATACATTTTTTGTTTAACATTTTTTTGGTTTTTAGAGCCATTTTTCTTGATGTGCGTTGTGGTGCAGCAGATAATTGGAAAATTGGAGAGCCGTGTTCGAGTTCCAGTTGAATTTGTTACATTCGGTTATACTCCCGAAAATCATTACTATCAAAACTCACAGTTACAGAAAGAAGTTTTAAAAAATTATGCGGTTGAACATTTGACTACACTGGTTTATCATCCGAGATCGAATGGCCAAGCTGAGGGGGTTGTTGTCACCTTCAAAAAAGCATTAAGAAGAGTATCCAAAGTGAATCATTTTTCTTTTTTTTTTTGTTTTGTTTTTAGAGCCATTTTTTCTGAAGTACGTTGTGGTGTAGATAACTGGAAAATTGGAGAACCGTGTTTGAGTTCCAGTTAAATTTGTTACATTCAGTTCCGCGCAAAATACTCTTGGAAAGATAATATTTCGTCTCTTCACCCTCCAAAAAATTGGGTTTCGTAGTCTTCGTTGGCAACGAGTCTATTGGAGAAAGTAATGGAAAACTAGTACGGGAAAATATTCTGCCCAGTCAGCCACATCTCTCTCGAGATATGATCACCCAAGTGTGTACCATATATCGCACTAAACTGACTGACTCTCCTGGTAAATAATTTTATTTTATTTTTAATATCCCTACAAATAAACAATTTAAGTATTTTAATTTCATAATGAGATCAAAACACTGGGGAAATATAAGATTAATATCAATGATTAATTAATACTACTTCTTTGTGTAGCGTGTCCGTTCAGAACGTGGACGATCTTGGTTCTCCACAATTTACTGTCCCTGGAAGATGTTGATAAACATTGTTTTTCTGTTATTCCTCCTAACATTTCTTTCACCATCAATTTAGTCAAACTCACAAAGTATCTTTTGCGTTGTTTGGTTCTGACTCTCTTGCTTTCTGTCACGTGAGTATCAGATTCTCTAAACCCTCCTTTCTCTTTATGTGCTCCAGAATCTTGCAACTTTCAAAAGTAACGACTTAATTGTCTGGGCTAATTGTGACACCTTTCCAAAATGTCAAAAAAACTAAATTCCGAGAAATGATTTGTATCACTGTCTCTGTAAGTTTGGCAATTAAGTTTTGAACAAAATTACATTTTAATCTATAATTTTATTACTAATGTAATTTTTCTTACTAAAATGTGATAATTTGAAAAAAGGAATGTTTAACTTCGCACATTAATTCCTTGATATTTTTTAATATATTCAGGGAACCTCGAATTATTTTAATATTAATCTGAATCTGAATAAATATCCCCAAGAAAAATACATTTCTATTAGTCCGCTAATTGTTTCCGGTCTACATATGTTAATTCATAATAAAATATTAACTGTGTTTTCAAGAGTTTTAATCAATAAGCAATCAAAGCTTTGTGTTGGCACAGTTATTTTCTAACCAATGAATAATTACTTTTGTAGGGTTGTGCAATACAAATATTTTCCCAGACTGTGAGCGATCGATTCCTACAGGTGATAACTTATTTCCCCAATCGATTCGTTATAAAAAATCAGGCTGTAATCAATATCTTCCATATTATCTGACTTGTCGATTACTATTTTTAACACATGCGAACGGAATATTCTTGTTTTGCCGAAACTCGTACACTACAACCACAAGATGTAATCCGCGTCGATGTAGAAAATACCTTGATTTCCCTAAGTTATGTGGCGTGATATTCCTGACGATGATTTTGAAAGCGAATCAATTTCTACCAATATATCAGGTACAACAAGTGTCAGGCAGTAAGTAACTTCTCAGTGGAAAAAGGCGGTTTGTTGTATACTTCCGTCTTAGCTTTTTCTATATTGTGGGGTACAAAGGCCTCTGGTTTTCTCAAATTCATTTTTATGTATGCGCTATACAAATGTTATCACTTAACTGTTTATTTGCACAGCCCAGCCATCAGGATGTTAACCGTACATTTCATGGCTTGTGCGCATTATGTTTTAATTCATGTCTTCTCTTCACAGAACAAAAAAGGTTTGAGAGACCAACCGGCCCTTTACGTTGTAAGCGAAAATAAATCTTATTTAATACAGAACAAATAAAAATACTTAGTTAGATATTTCACTTCGAAAGTAAAAATGATTAAAGTTTCTTTTATAGTTAAATAGTTAAAAAAAAGTAATATAGATAAACTTGGATTTGTACCTGCAGAAGTAGTGTGGAAAGGACTCTTTTTTATTGCAGGAGGAAGCAAAAGACAGAAAGAACGACGGAACAGACGAAAGAATGAAAGAAGGAAGGACAAAGAAAAAACAAGATATAAAGTAAACAAAAAGGGAAAGACAGAAAAAGAGAAAGAAAACGCAAAAGAGATTAAGAAAATGGTAGGAAATAAACACAAAGTGAGAAAGAAAGAAAGAAAGAAAGAAAGAAAGAAAGAAAGTGTTGTGGATTCCAGATGAGAAACCGCACAAAATAATGAACAACAAAACAGAGATTTGAGATAGAAAAATATGTTATTTTAGACGTAAAGATACAAACTGGAACGCAAGTTAGTAATCCAGGAATTATTTAGCAGCCTTCGTCCCTCTGCAATTTTCATTTTTAAAAAGGCGATTTTTTTAATTTTAACAAGCTTTAAACATATTAAAGTGAATTTATACATATCCTTGTTCATGGGAATTGTCAACAAGAATAATAAATATTATTTCGTAGGTTGTTTATTAACACTTATTTATTTATTTATTAATTTATTTATTATATTGTTTGTTAGAATGGTTGTCGAAATATTGGCTTATTGCCAATCGATTCGAACTTTATAAAACGGTATACTAATAAAGTTTTCCTTATAGTTACCTTCCACATTTAAATTATTTAGTAACTGTTTATAATTGGATGACTAAAAAAACTGTTTTATATTTGTTTCTTTATAAATTGATAAATGAAAAACATTGCATTACATTAGTTTTAATACTAAAAAGATATTACTAAAATGTTGTAAATATCAAAATAAAATAATCTGAAAATAAATAGATTTTAATACTTTTTATGTAAATCCTCAAAAACAAAAATATATTTGTCTATATTTCTGAGATTTCACCAGGTGTACGCTCCGGCCTTCTTCGGGTGTTAGAAATTTCAAACCAAGCCTTGAGGACACATGTCCCAGTGAATATTGGTGTTCGTTATTTCCAGTGACTCGACCCAAAGAATTGTGAGTTCAATACCAGGCTACAGCAGTGGTGAACAAATAACTCAGAGAGATAATTTAAAGCAAGATAACTACATGGCTACCGGAAGAGGTATCGCACATTGAATGACAATTATATAGCCCAGTGATCAAAATAAATTGTTCGGTTCGAAATTTTTAGCACCTGAAGAAGGCCCCGCTTACAACGGTTGAAACGTTGTAAACATGACAATGAAGATGGGGACAATAGTCAGAACAACGTAAATAATATAAGAAAAAATGTATGAATTCCCTTTTTAAAATTTATTATAGTATTTTATTAATCGCTTTTTTTTAACTTATTGCGGGTTTTATAGTACGAGTTTGCTGTTATTTATTTAGCAATTATTCCATTTCGCTTGCAAGTGTTTAAACATCCTGTTCATCTTGGGTAGGCTTACGGTCATATCACGTTGAATACAGCGGTTCTCGCTCGATCACCGAAGTTATGCAACGTTGAGCCTGGTCAGTACATAGAGCGGTCACCGCTTGGGAATGCCGGGTGCTGTAATCGTTTAGTGACGGATGTGCGTTGTGGTGCAGTGGATATTGGTGAAATCGGTGAGCCGAGTTCGAATTCCAGTTGAATACCCTGCATTCATTAAGCACTGGTACCTTGGGAAAGGTATTAATCCGTCCCTTCCCTCAAGCTATGGGTTAAATAACAAGAGTGGGACTTGGGGACCCTTCCCTTAAAAACAAATCCCAATGAATCTTGATACGCGAAAAGAAAAAAGTATTACTAGACACAAAAACTCATATAAAAAACAACAATAAATTGTTGAAAGAAAAAGGTATTACCAGCAATAAATTTAAAAAAATTAGTTGGCAATAAATGACCCGCCGAGGTTGAGATGCCATAAAACAAAACAACCAACAATCATCTTGGATATTAGAAATCATGAGGTAAGTAAATCTTGACCAGTGTCAAATATGCAAAAATCAAGTACAGACGTTAAACTATCTGTGAAGTGTTTTAGCAGAAGACTTTCTTGTTGAAATAACCGGCTTTTTTACTTGACATTTCGTTCTCTAAAATCGTTTTTAAAATGGTTCACGTAATTTGATGATAATTTATCAGTAGTTATGGACGTTGGAATGCTCTTCTGAATTCTCTGGATTTTAGTTTTTAAAGAAGATTACAATAGTTCCGAAAAATAATGGGTATAATTCTTCATAAAGTAGCTTCAGATCATGAAGCATATGCTTCATATATATTTCATTCTTGTACATGTTGTCGCCTTACAATATCACTGTTTTCAAATTTTAATGGAAAACAAAAAATTCATAAAACTTTTGGCACATTTTCAGAATAAGATGCAGTCAGTTATAATTGATACATGTGCAGTATTATACACATTTATAGTGAAAATATTCTCATAAATTAATTAAGAATAATAACGGCAGATCTACTGGATGGAAGGATAAATTAAGTCATTTAAGATTTAGACTAAAAAGGTTAAGTTTAATATAAGAGAAATATAGAAATCAAACAGTAACATAATTATGTCATTTTTAAAGAGGACAGAGCATACTGTAGTCATGCTTTTAAAATATAGTTAATTGATGGGTGTGTTTAAGTATAAAATACGTATAAAATCACAGATGCCTCAAATATGTTTCACTAAGAAGAATTGATAAATACAAGACTCACTAAAGAAATAATAACAATATAAATGACCACCCAATCATGATTCATTTTCCAGATTGCAGAAATTTGTTGCACAAAATAAGGTTTACTGTGTTTTTACTGGTTTCCAAATGTGTTTTATTAGAGTCACAATTTACAACTTGTTTAACATTATAGAAAACGTTTTTCACATTTTAAACATATTACTTAAGCTTTTAACCAAGAAAATATATAATTCAAAATGGAAATAATGAAAAGATTCAAATAAGAATTTATCCAATTAACATTGTTTTAATTAAAAGAAAAATGATTAATTAATTAGACTAAAATCTGGAAATGTCTGAATTTGTGTCGTTGTTGATTACGAATATAAGAACCACAATTTAAAGACAGCATCTTATTATTGTGCAATAAAATTCTACCTTTAAGCCAATTTTGAACACTGGCATCGCAGCCTTCGAAGTCATTGAAACAGAAGCCCCAAAATACAGAAATTATAATTTCGTTATCAGAGATGGAGATAATAAATAAAACATATATTGTCAATTGTGTTCTAGAAATAACAACAGCGTTGATCTTGGTAGCGAAGAAAGCTTCAGTCATTTCGTAGGATTGCCCCTAGAACTGGATTCATTTTTACTCTGTGCTTGCTCAACATTTCCCTCGCGTATAAAAAAAGAGAAAAAACCGGATCTCATCCTTTTGTGAGATTACGTCGAGATTATGCAGGAAGTCAATCTAAAAAAGAAAGGACGAGTGATTCAGCGTATTTCCCCAGGGCCAATTGCACCAGACAACATGAAATTTTGTTTGAATTATTTGATTAATTATTTAATAATTTTTCCTGATTTGGTATCTGACAATAATATTGATATTATCTCATATTAATTATTGATAATTGTTGCTCCCTCTGCGGAAATGAAAAGTTTGCATCAGTGCCGTTTGAGGAAGCTACAATGAAAGATGGTCGCCTCATTGCACAAAAACAGAGAAACATTTATAAAACAGACCATGTTAACAAGAAAAGGAATGCTGTCGGTTGTATGAAGAAACAGTAACAACAGTAACAATTTGTAAGGTATCAGCAGGAGGAAGCAAAAGACAGAAAGAATGACGGAACAGAAGAAAGAATGAAAGAAGGAAGGACAAAGAAAAAACAAGATATAAAGTAAACAAAAAGGGAAAGACAGAAAAAGAGAAAGAAAACGCAAAAGAGATTAAGAAAATGGTAGGAAAGAAACACAAAGTGAAAAAGAAAGAAAGAACGAAAGAAAGAAAGAAAGAAAGACAGTGTTGTGGATTCCAGATGAGAAACCGCACAAAATAATGAACAACAAAACAGAAATTTGAGATAGAAAAATATGCTATTTTAAACGTAAAGATACAAACTGGAACGCAAGTTAGTAATCCAGGAATACGATTAGTAAAGAATATATATATATACATATATATATACAGGTCTTTGAAGTGAAGCCGTGCTGGAATTAGTATGTCCACGTCGAAACTGACGGGTGCCGTGTAATACTATTCTGGCTGGGTGGGGCTCAGAGTTACTATGACTAATGACGCGTTATTCTCTGTATCTTACGGTATCTTACTGTAACCTGACGGATCTCTTACGATGTCTTACGGATCGGATCCTGATCTTATCTGGTTCTGACTATGGTAGGAGTGTATGCATACTCAAGTTCATTATTATAGACAAGGGGAGACCCCACAACAGAAAGAAAGAAAGAAAGAAAGAAAGAAAGAAAATGAAGTGACTTTTGATAAAAATCAAGAAAGAAAGAAAAAGTGAAAAAATAAGAATGAAAGAAGTTAAGAAAAAAAGAATTTTATGAAAAAAAACGAAGACGAACAGGATGAAGGAGAATAAAATGAAAAGAAGAAAGAAAAAGAGAAGCAGAAAACCCAAAAACGAAAATGAAAAAAGAAAACGGAGAGAATTTTAAAAATGCAAAGAAGAAATATAAAAAACAAAAGAAGTAGAAAAATTGAGAACAAAACAGGAAATAAAAACGAAGAAA
Organism: Ascarosepion bandense; assembly: GCA_037127315.1. Lineage (NCBI taxonomy): Eukaryota > Metazoa > Mollusca > Cephalopoda > Sepiida > Sepiidae > Ascarosepion > Ascarosepion bandense. The sequence continues at coordinate 190,910 of JBBBDQ010000281.1, forward strand.
AGAAAAATGTAAACAAAAACAAGATGAAAAGAAGAAAAAAAAACGAAAAGAGAAGAATTAAATTAATAAGTAGAAACAGTGGTTAGTCATTACATATTTCATATTTTATTAGGTAAGTCAATGTTTTTACAACTAAAATATTATTCACCAATCAACTTTGGTAAAATTTTCTAGATATTCATCCACTCATATGAATAAATAAGCTGAATAAAATCTATTCATACTAAAAAAAAAAAAAAAAAAATTATAATTGTTTTCAAATTGTAATGTGTGACCTGATTTATCCATAAAGTCATAAAAAAATACGGAATACACGTTATGAACAAAATATCAACTAAATCAAATTAATCATTATATTATTATCATTATATATTATTATTATTATTATTATTATTATTATTATTATTATTATTATTATTATTGTTGGAAGCTTTTTTTTAATCATATCACCCCAAGCTAAGCGATAACGCCACTGATGCGCAGGGGGCTACGTAAGGGTAAAAAGATTGGAAAAAAGAAAAACGGAAACCGCATCCTAAACAGGAAACAAGGGATGAGCCTCTTCACCTGTTCAATAGATGTGGGTGGAGTGTGAACCGGGCGATAGTTTAGTTCAGTTTATCTACTCCAATTGAAAAAAAATAAAATAAGAAAAGAGTGAAAAGATTGGAAAAGAGAAAACCGGAAACCGCATCCTAAACAGGAAACAAGGGATGAGCCTCTTCACCTGTTCAATAGATGTGGGTGGTGTCTGAACCAGGGGATAGTTTAGTTTAGTCTATCTACTCCAAGCTGATTGAAATTATTACATAGTGCTTCTAAATATATTTGCTGCTCTTCACAAACGTTGAAACATAATCAGGCAAAGGAAAATAATAATGTTCTTATAATTTTGTACATTACAAGATGTTTCAAGTGTTCACCATTTTCTTCACGAAATTATTGTTGGGAAAAGCCGATATATTTCGAATATTCCGTAAAAAGTAATTCCTATTCGTACAAGATGTAATATTTGCCGCTTCCTTATAAGGGCACATTGGGTATTCAGAGGGATAGTAGCCTATACTATTCTCGTTAAGCATTTCGCCACTCCCCTGTAATAAGGATGGGATCCAAATATACTATCAGTTCTCCTCATCTTTAACAGTAAAGGGAATATTAGTCGTTTTCTTATAAGGGAAAATTCGACATTCATTGACTGATCATCTCATTCTACTTTCAGTTGAAATTTATTAAATCTTTCTTTTAAAACATTCTTTTTCAGTGAAATGGACTTCTCGTGTTCATTGACTGTTATCGCTCGTTCTATTATTAATGGGATATTTCGTTATGATTAAACGTTCAGCACTTAAAATACTGAATTTCGCCCTCAAACATTTCAAGGGACGCTTCATGCTATACATTGAAATATCGAACTTAATGTGTATTTAGCTGGTGATTATAATAATTAGATAAGAATAAGATTTTAAAATCTTTTTTGAAAGATAAGTTGCAATAGCTTTTCTCGTAATATTTTGATCCATCCAGACATGAAACATATTTAGATAAAGCTTGGTTTTTGTCATTTTATTTGTTCATTCGTATTAAGTAACTCTTACATTTTGTTTTTTCTACACCATTCTTAAAGAACACCCAATTTCCTCTGAATTCATTTTTGAGCCCCTAATTTCGTAGTCATCCGAAAATATCGAAGAAAATTTTAAAATGATTCATCTTTTTTGTCGATATCTTATTTTATTAACATAAATAAAATAATTAATTAAATATTATTATTTATTCGGTACGTGGGGTGTATGTCTTTTTTTTTTAAATCATATCACCCCGAGCAAGGCGGTAACGCCACTGATGCGCAGGGGGCTACCTAAGGGTAAAAAGAATGGAAAAGACAAAACCGGAAACCACATCCTGAACAGGGAACAAAGGATGAGCCTCTACACCTGTACAATAGACGTGGGTGGAGTGTGAACCGGGCGATAGTTTAGTCTATCTACTCCAACTGAAAAAAAATGAAAAAGAAAAAAAAAGAAAAGTGAAAATATTGGAAAAGTGAAAGCCGGAAACCACATCCTGAACAGGGAACAGGGGATGAGCCTCTACACCTGTACAATAGACGTGGGTGGAGAACATAGCATTATTCTGTAATACAACGTTAAGGGTTTGCAGGCTTCATACGCCAATAGAGTTTCTCTGCATATGATAATTAAATGAACTACATGATATACAAAACATCAAAAACATCATTCCACTTGCTTGCATAGAGCAAGTAAATATCTAGTTTAATGTTTAATATCGCACATACTCGAAAAAAAAAACAATTCGAGCAGATCATTGTGTCTTTAACGAACCGATATTCAAAAAACGTAACAATACGCTAAGAAAGAAAATCATAAAATTATAAAATTGAATCTTAAATATCGGGATATCTTAGACAAATAACTGCCGGCCGTTTATGTTTTCACAACACGAACCCACTTCACTTTATAACTTTGCAAATAAATTTTGCCATCAATCCCTGCTGCTCTCCTTGGGCTTCTTGACAAAATACAAAGGAGGATCTGTAACGTGTTTGATACTGACTTGGCAGACCGGCTGCAACCACTCTCTCACCGGCGTGATGTGACTTCCCTCTGCCTCTTCTACAAGTACTTTCATGGCTTCTGCTCCGATGAACTTAGATCACTGGTGCCGCCTAAGCAGGAATTTACACGAGATACTAGATTAGCAACTAGGTCCCACCCTTTTACAGTTAAACAGATAAGATGTAACCGTAAATTCTACTCCACAGCTTCTTTTCTCGCGCTTCCCAAATGTGGAACTCCCTTCCACAAGTCTGCTTTCCCGACAGCTACAATCTCCAGGTGTTTCAATGTAGGGTCAATAGACACCTCCTATCACACTAACTCCCAATTATTCTCAGAACACTCACATCTACCCAACCCTCATTCTCGGTATAATTACCCGCCTATCACCCACCCTCTGACATTTCCTATATTTAACCATTCTTTCTCCACTCTATGTAGCCCCCTGCGCAGTAGTGGCAGTGTCATTCTGTTTTATTTATCAATAATATTTAGAGGGATTAATAGTGTGAACTGCAATGTATATCCATTGTGGAAATATAACAAGCACATCCTATCTCCCATTTCGCTTGTAACTATATGTTATAAGAACATCAATAATGCTGATTATGATGGTGATTGTAAGCACTCCCAATCCCATTTCTAAACAATGTTCGACTGGTCTTAGGGTGAAAATACAAGTTATAAGAGACTGGCTGATGAGAAGTCGTCGAAGCAACACAAAAGCTAAACGACATATGGCAAACTTAACTTATTTATTCAAACCGCTTGCTGTATCCTAGTGGGAACAAAAGTGCTTACAATCATCATCATAATCAACATTAGAGTTAGGATAAAAATATATAAAGAAGAATATAGGGATACTAAACGAATGATCAAGTCAGCAGACACTGACAGGCCATACAATGTAAGAACTAATCAAACGGATTTCCCAAGAAATAGGAAGCATATTTCCTTTACAGGTTTTGAAAATAGACTCTTCAGAAGTAAACAAATTAGTGATCATCACAAGGATCTTCAAACAAATAATAGTACAAGTGAAATACTGGAAAAAAAAGAACAAGTTGACGAACGTTACAATCGCCAAAGTAAGTGTTTGATTTCACCGACTTGGCAGCTCAACTGCAGTCCCTATCTCACCGACGTGACGTGGCTTCTTTGTGCCTCTGATAATTAAATATGAACTACATGATATACAAAACATCAAAAACATCATTCCACTTGCTTTCATTGAGCAAGTAAATATCTTGTTTAATGTTTAATATCGCGCATGCTCGAAAAAAAAAACCAATTCGAGCAGATCTTTGTCTTTAACGAACCGATATTCAAAAAACGTAACAATACGATAAGAAAGAAAATCATAAAATTATAAAATTGAATCTTAAATATCGGGACATCTTAGACAAATAACTGCCGCCCGTTTATGTTTTTACAATACGAACCCACTTCACTTTATAACTGTGCAAATAAATTTTGCCATCAATCCCTGATGCTCTCCTTGGGCTTCTTGACAAAATACAAAGGAGGATCTGTAACGTGTTTGATACTGACTTGGCAGACCGGCTGCAACCACTCTCTCACCGGCGTGATGTGACTTCCCTCTGCCTCTTCTACAAGTACTTACACGGCTTCTGTTCCAATGAACTTTGATAATTGGTTGAAGGTATTTACAATAGAGGCACAGGGAAGCCACGTCACGCCGGTGAAAGAGCGACTGCAGCCGAGCTGTAATACTTTCGTTGGCACATCAAGACGCTGATGTGACGTTATTTGGATCTTAAGTGTTTTTATTTTATGGCCAGCATAAATTGTTATTAATACCCTTGTTAAGGAATTCGGCATACTTTGAACGACCCAATAATATGAAGCTTGTTTCAGATAAAATTATATTAAATAAATGTCGTCTTGATAAGACCTTCTATAATTCAGTTACTTTTTATGCATTTTTAAATACTAATATTTATCCCTTGTATTGCCCTTTTCATGCTCCTTAATATAAGAAAATAGATTGTTTTCATTTCACCCCAAGCAATACATTCTACTGCCACTGTTGCGCAGGGGGTTACATAGGGAAAAGTATTGATAAACGGGGGTTATTTATGGGAAATGTCGGGGGGGGGTAATATACGGATGGGAATACCCAGAATAGGGGTGGAGTAGAGGGAAAAAGAGATTGAGAGAATGGATGCTAATTAGTGAGATAGGCGATGTCTATTGACCCCACATTTAAATTCCTGGAGATTGTAGCTGTCAGGGAAGCAAGTATATGGAAGGGAATTCCACAGGCGGGAGGTGCAATAAAGAAGCTGTTAGAGTAGAAATTGCGGTTACATTTAATCGGTTTCAATGTAAAAGTGTGGGACCTAGTTGCTAATCTAGTAGCGCGTATAAATTCATACCTAGGAGGCACTAGTGATCTGATTTGACTGAAAGGGAATAGAATAATAAATTAGTGGATGGTGGATTTTGATACAAGAAAATCGGATATGGAGCTTATCTCATTCTTGTTTAGGAACTTTTAGTATTAAATAACTTTAAATACAATTTTAAAATAACTTTAAAAGAAATTAACAACCATTTTTATTCTGTGGTGAAAAATGTTATATCAACAAAAACCTTTTGAAACAGTGCGAAGATTTGCCTCGTAATTCTAACACTGAATGGGGCAGATGTAACAGTTTGGTCATATTAGTGTTTATATTTGAAAACATGTAAAAATGCAATGAAAAAGCAGAAAAAGAGCAGTATAGTATACGGAAAAGTGATTTAAATGATCAAAAGAATCGAAAGTGGTTTGCAAATTTGAATGGCTTTTGCTATTCAATGCTTCATGCACGAGTGAACCGATTAAAGTTAATAGTGATCAAAGGAAGATATTATGATAAGAAAATTATTTGCCTTTTTAAAATTATCATATTTAGGGATGATCATGTGAGAGACGATGAAAAGGGGATAGGTTACAACAATGTGAACACTAATTATAGTAAGCGAAGAGAATCATACCCCAAATTAGTAAAGGCGGTTCTTCCTCTCTGATGGTGTACATATGATAGGATGGAAAAGGATGGAGTTCGAACAAGTCCTGCCAGCAATTATATTAAATAAAAACAGCATTTCGGAAATATATGACTAGAAATGTGTCATATTGTCTGGGAGTACAGTTTCTTTGTTTAACAGGCAGAAACTGTTATGTATTAGCTACATTAAAATTTTGTATTAAACTTTTGGAGATCAGGAAAGCAAGAAAACAGTAGTGTGTTCAACAAAAGGGAAGTGGGAGAGAAAAAATTGTTAGAATCGAAAAGGCGGTTATATTTATATGTTTCGACGTAAAAGAGTGGGAACCAGATCGACAATCTATTAGCATGAGTGGTTGGTGAACCAGGGGAGAAAGCTCGTCAGAGCAGTTGCTATGAAGATATTTGTAAAAAAGACAGAGGGAGCCACAAGGCGTCGGCGAGAAAGTGACTAAAGATCCTGCTTTGAATTTTGTCGAAAACCTCAAGATGAATAGTAGGAGCACCTGACCAAATATGGCAATTCAATGGCTAGATGAATGGCAGATATATAAATGCGTAACTAGTAAAATTTCATGACACAAGACAGTGTGTAAATCATCTTAGCTGTAGTTGAAGCTATGCATTCGATGTATTCATTCCATTTAAGATCATTTGAGAGATTAAGGCTAAGAAGGTAAACTGTGATCCCCTCTAGAGGATTAGCGTTATATATTCTGATGTGCGTTGTGGTGCAATAGATATCGTCTCGGAACGACAAATCGGTCAGCTGAGTTCAAATTCCAGTTGAATTCCCTGAATTCATCTAACCTCAAATGCCCTTGGGAAAGGTATTAATCCGTCTCTTCCCTTCAGTTATGGGTTAAATAATAGGACAGATTAGACTCTATAGCCTTGGTCGGCAACCATCTAATGCAGAAAGCAATGCCAACGTACTGCGGGATAATCTTCTGCTCAGTCAGTCATGTCTCTTTCGAGACATGATCGCCCAAAGCGTGTATCACGTATGGCACGCTACTGGCTGAACTGATTCTGATGCTAGGCAAGTAAGTTTCTTTATGGTGTTTAAAGAAAAACAATTACTAATTATCACCCAACCTGGAAGTGCAAGGAAAGAAACTGTTGGAGTAGAAGAGCTGATTATATGTAACTGTGTTGATGCTAAAAGGGTGGAACGTAGATATCAATCTATTTTCACAAGTAAATATATGTGGTCGGGGAATCGGTGAAAAAAGTTTATCAGAGCAATTGGCATGAAAATCTTTGTAGAAAAGACAGAGGAAAGCCACATCACGTTGGTGAGAAAGTGACTGAAGTTGGGATGCCAAGTTAGGATTGATTATAACATATTGCAGAACGTCTTTTGTATTTTGTCGAGAAACTCAAAATGAATAGCAGGAACACCTGAGCAAATATGGCAACAGTATTCAATGTACGGAAGAATGGCAGATTCATAAATGTGCAAAATAGATTCTGATGAGAAAAACTTCCTGGCCCGACAAAGCAATCCAACCTTTCTAGCAGCTATGGATTCAATGTAATCATCCATTCTGATGCTAGGCAAGAAAGTTTCTCATTAGTGGTTATTAAAGAAGAGCAGTTTTTAATGATTATCCTATTAGCACCATACATCAGCGTATAAATAGGCGCAACACCAGAATACATCTTACCGGATTTATTTAGCGTACACTGCGAAGCGATTCTTATCCTATCAAGCTTTATTATTGACATAATTTAAAATAAGGCATACAGATGATAAATGTTAATTGCAGACCAAAAAAGATTCAATGTAGACATTCCATTTGAAGTTCTTTGTGAGAATGAGGCCAAAGAGGCGCAGTGCGTGGCTCTCTAGGTGACTAGCGTTGTCCATTCTGGTGCTACGTAGTTAAATTACACTATGTGGTCAATAGAGAGAAACTTTGTTGTGGAGGCCTTAAGATTTATGAGTTATTTTTTACACAATTAAATCACAAATTGGTGGTTCTTTTGAAGGGTAGCAGCCAGGTTCACTTTGTCAGTCTTAACACATTTTCTAATGATACAGGATTGAACAGAGATATCGTCTACACATATGCCTACTTGGGAACCGATTACATCATTAGATCATTGATGAAAATCAGAAAAGTCTTCGAAACTAGAATAGAGCCTTGAGTGATGTGCGCGTTCGTATGAAGAGATTAAATTAAATCAAACAATCATCTAGAATTACTGTAGTTCTCGAGCTTGCGCTGAAAAATCATCATTCCAAACCCTGTCATTTGTTTTCGAGTTTATCAAGAACAAAGCTTGATCTTCGCCATTCTTATCGAGATGATGAGTGGTTTAGGTATTTTTTTTTTTTAGTTTGATATATTAGTTTATTACCATAATGTAGGGTTAATTTGGTAACGAGAGACCTAGATTATCAGTTTAAGTCGGTTATCATGTGTGGGAAGATAACTGTTACTGACTTCAGTCCGGATGCACTTACCGGGACACCCATCCATGCGTGACATGGCTCGACAAGAGCCCAATATTATATGACTGTTGTTTAGAGCAGACTCTTTAGACGCTACATAATAGTTCAGCATCTTAACTACCAGTCGGAAGCAGCAGCCAGATAACTATCAACCCGTTACCCACATTATGAAGAGATATTGCTACCATCCATAAATACAACAAAAACACCCAAATGCATCACCATTAATGTTAAAGTATAAAAAAGTACCAAAAAACAGGAAACAAGAGATGAGCCTCTACCACTTCCTTCTCTTCGAAAGATGGAAGTGGAATACGAACCGGGCAATAAAATAGCTCTTATTAAAAAATGAAATTTGCTAAGTTTTCACTTATACGATAGTGTCTCATCAGCATTTTCATAACCCGATAGTCAGACAACAAATCCAATGCTGTAAAAATTCTAAAAAATTCTTCTTTTCTTCTTCTTTTTAGTTAAAAAGAACAAAATAACGAAAATAAAAATATATATACCAAAATTTTCACATTTTGACCAAACGTTAGGCCGAGATGGCTTACAAAAAAAATAGGACAAAAATGAGATGAGCTTCTATTTATATTCAAGAGAAGGTGGAGGAGTATAAACCGCGTAGTAGAGGAGCGTATCTACTCATATTGAAAAATATTGGAATGTAATAAATTTTGACTTAATATAAATTATGAAATCCTTTACTGATTCAGTAAATGATTAAAACCGACAGACGTCTGATAAAAGAGAGAAGAAAAAAGACAGAAGCAGATGAAAATTAGTAAGTTACTAAGTCAAATAAATTTATCTAAATCTGCGAAAAAACATTTTTTTTTAATAATTTACCGACATAATAAACGAAATTTATAGCAGCGGAATAATACCAGACGACCTATGCAAGTCGATATTTATAGCACTGCCGAAGAAACCAGGCGCAAACGAGTGTGAACTACACAGAACTATCAGCTTAATGAGCTACATTACCAAACTGATGGTCAGGATCCTGATGAATAGAGCGAGAAGCAAAATCAGGCCAGAGATAGGGCAGGAATAGTGCGGGTTCGTCAAAGACACTGGAACAAGGAACGCCATATTCATGATTAGGATGCTCTCCGAAAGGGGCAATACAAATGAAGAAAGATTGTTGCCTATGTTTCATTCACTATGCGAAGGCATTCGACAAGATTCGACACAAAGAATTGATGGAGAAGCTCGGCAGCCTCGATATTTTCGGCAAAGACATAAGTGTAATCAAGAATCTCTACTGGCAGCAAACGGCCTGCATACGGACAGGTAATGATCTCAGTAGATTTACAAAAATAGAAAGAGGCGTAAGACAAGGATGTGTCTTTTCACCGGATCTGTTCAACCTGTACCACAAGAATATCTTGAGGACCCTAGATGACACGCTAGGATTTGTTGTTGGAGGACACAACTTGAACAACATTGCGGACACGGAAATAAACCTTAAGAAAACTGAGTGCATGGTCATCAGCAAAAGGTACAACCAAAAATGCCAAATAAATGTGGGAGATACCAGAATCAAGTAAGTACAAATATTTAAATACCTAGGAAGTGTCCTATCTGAAGACGGAAAGTGCGACACGGAGATCCGAAGGCGAATTGGCATGGCAAAGGACGCGTTCCAGAAGCTGAGTAAAGTACTAACACACAGGAAAATCTCACTGGAAACAAAGAAAAGAGTGATGTCAGGTCTTCAATACAGCAGTGAATGCTGGACAATATAATCGAAAATGAGGACAAAACTGGAAGCAGCGGGAATGTGGTTCTACAGAAGGATACTGTGGATATCGTGGACTGAGCATGCAAGCAACGATGAGGTGTTGGAAAGAATGGCAACAAAGAGGAAATTGATACTGAGCATCAGGAAGAGACAACTGAAGTTCCTGGGACACGCAATGAGGAAGGAGAGCCTGGAGAACCTGATACTGACTGGCCAGATAGAAGGAAAGAGAGACAGAGGAAGGCAACTGATAACATATTTGCAGGGCCTGATCGGGTGGTTGACGGAACGGGGGTTGACAGGAGTAAAGGGAGCAAGCATACTAGGAGCCACAAGGGAGAGGGAGACGTGGAGAACCATGGTCGCCTACGTGCTGAAAGGACAGGGCACATAGAAGAAGAAGAATTCAAGTCGGCAAAGTTGAGTTAAAAGAAAAATTACATTTATATTTCCTAATATAGATATCAAGAAATATGTCCTTAAAAACAAGAGATTCCAACCCGATTTAAATAAACTCTTCTCCTTCATAGTTAGGTTTCGTCATTGTGTTAAATGTTCTTCTCTGTTGTCGTAGGAACTGTGCTTAGTTCGGTCTAAGTCTCCTGTTAATCACCTTTGATTAGGTATTTCATTTTCTTTTTATTTTTTTATCAAAAGTGATTTTTGGTAGAGAAAGTGTTTCACTACACCGTGGCTATCACAGAAAATAAATTGAGCCTATACTAATAATAGACACCTGCATTCGATAAAGAATATATTTTATTAAAGGGGGGATAATCGTAATCGGAACTCTTCAGGCAGGAACCAAGTGCCGAACGGATTGGACCACGCCAGAACCAATAAGATTTTCGCTGACGTGACATCGAAGAAAGAGATAGGGTTGAAAAGCGCCCAAAGCAAAGCATTTTACTGCCACTGTTGTTCATGGGGTTACATAGGAGGAATGTTCTGAGAAGGAGTGAGAGGTTGAAGGGGATGTCAGGGAGAGAGTAGAAAAAGGAAGAGAATAATGATGAGAGTGTGGTGGATGAAGAAAAAAGCATGAAAGAGCGGATGTAAGTTAGTGCAACAGGAGATGACTATTAACTTTACATTTAAATTCTTGTAGATTATAGCTGTCGGGAAAGCAAGTATGCGAAAAGGAATTCCACTGGCGGGATGTGCGAGAAAAGAAGCTCCTGGAGTAGAATTTGCGTCTGCAATTTATTGGTTTCACAGTAAAAAGGTGGGACGTAGTTGCTAATCTTGTTTCTCAAGGAAATTCATATATAGGGGGTACCAGTGAGCTAAGTTCATCGGAGCAGAAGTTGTGAAAGTATTTGTAGAAGAGACACAGGGAAGCCACAATGCGTCGGTGAGAAAGCGATTCTATCCTAGCTGCCAAGTCGGGATCGATCACATTACAGAATATCCGTTGGATTTGATCGAGGGCCCCTAAGTTGATAGAAGGAGCACCCGACCAGGTGGAAAAAAGTGAATTGAGATTTTATTTGTATGACAGCAGAATATATTAGAAAAAATGTCGTTTAATTTTTTGAGCAGAAAATTTAAAAAAGTATTTTGTTTTATTAATTTGAACGAATTTTTATGAGAAAACCTTTGGCAAAATTGAACAGATGATTTTAAACACATTTTTCATAGCGGATCAGAAAAACCTGTTTGGATTTAACTATTTTTCAGACAAGCAAAAGTATGCCCAGTCGGTTGTAGTGTTCTTATTTCGCTTTGAAATCGTTAGAAAAATCTTATAAGTTTGAAGCTTGGGGGTGGACTGGTTAATGTTTCTTTGATTTGGCCTTGTGTCATACATAACCAAACTCCCTACAGCTTGCAAGTTTTATCCAGAATTATCATCATCAGAATTATCAGAAGGTTTTCATCAGAAGGTTGGTTATCTTCAGGTTGGAATGTGTAGAATTGTGTGGAAGAGTATAAGGATAAAATATATATTTTGCATTTTGAAATACTAATTTATTAAAAGGAAAGAATAACATAAGTTGTAGAAGTTAATGTGCAATTAGAAACATTATTAATAAGTAAAGGGTAGAGTTCAATGATAAAGTTATGGGTATCAAGATTTGTAGAAAATATTCGTCGTAATAATGCAGGTATTTAAAATGTACGCAGAAATTTATCTTTCATGGTTGTGTAGTAGCAGAATGTAAAGTCTTTGTTCCTTCTTCTTTTTGTTATTTTTGTTAGGTCGTGACTGGTTGATATATATATATATATATATATATATATATATATAGAGAGAGAGAGAGAGAGAGAGAGAGAGAAAACAAAACAAATAAAGAGGTTGTACTTAAAACGTCCATTTTGTTGTTGCTGTTGTCCTCTTTAGCGGCGTGGTGTGAAAATAAAGAAAAAGACTTTGGAAGAAGAAGTCAAATAAGACTGTGGCATGACCTATGTCCGGGTTGGCGTGGAGTGAAAAAAACGAAAAGAAAATTGGCAGTGAGTGAAAGTCAGCTTGAAGCTTCTTCTTTACACAGTGAGATGCTGTCATCTACTGCTTCCATCTGACTGCGTTTGACAGGTTAGAGTCGTGGTTTAAATAGTGAAAGTTTTCATGATGCCGGCTCCAGCGAGCCTTTTCACATCTAGGCTTGAAAATACGTCATGTATGAATTTGCTGTTTTTAATCCGATCAGAATTCAGAATTTGCTCTTCGCACTGACTTGTCAATTTTTCTTAGCCGGGTTTTTCCACAATGCTTTTAGTTTTTAATTTTTTATCCCTACAAGGTCACTTAACTCGATAACAAGTCTCTGTAAAAGAAATTTTGGTTTTGTTATGGTCCCACAGTATATAATTAAATACAGTTTTTGTTGCTCGCTTACGATTCATACATTTTTTAAAATATATATCACAATACTAATTGTCTTCTTTTCTGACCTAGTTCTTAGCCTTGTAGTTTGTATTTTCAATAGAAATTATTTCCCTAGAAGAATCACTGTTATTAATTCTCCATCCATCTCCACTGTGGCCATTTTATTCTTTTCAATCTTTAATATCGCTTCTTTGCCAGTGGCAATCATTGTGCTAATCATTGTCGCCTCCAACGCAAATCATATATTTTACATCACCAACACCTGTATATGCCACTTAATAAATTGCATGTCCTCTCATCTTAGGCAATAAATGTATTTGAAACTTTCGATTTCGTGGATAACGCTATCATGGATTTCATAGCTTAACAAAACGTTATCGAGTCTAATTGGCTAAATTAATTTAATTGATGCCCTTTTCTCCTGCTTGATTATGCAAGCCAAAGACGCTATCACTGTTAACATTCACTTTTCTCACATTATTAATTGAATCATATTTTCTCATAATTAAATTTGGATGCAAATGGTGGAAAATGAAAAGATGAAAATGGCAAGAGAAAGAGAGAGAATTCTGCCAATTCACTTGTGAAAATCTTTCCCGTTTTACTGATAAAAATTAGCATTGTTTTATTTTCATTCCAGAAATTGACATCAATGAAATGTCTTTTAAAATGATTTTCTGGCTTTGACGATTTCTTTTATTCTCTTCCTGTTTTCGTTATTTTAGAAAGTTCATTTTTTATTCAATAATCTTAATAAAAATGACGCGTCCGGAGTAAAAGGTTACTAGGATTTTTTGCCGATATTTGGCAATCATTTTCCCAGCTCTTGTAAAGAAAACACAATGGGTTTTAGAAATAATTCTCAAGACTCTTTGGATGAATTAATCCGTTAAATTCTTTCGGTGCTTTGAATTCTCTTCATTCTCATTTTGTTATCTTCTTCTTCTTCTTCTTCTTCTTCTTCTTCTTCTTCATTTTTATATGCTACCTCGTCTTCTGTTATAAATGTAACTAGGAATATTAATGGGCATGATCCAATCGTCATAAATACATTGGACACTTGCTTTTTTTATAATCATATTGCACCAAGCCAGGCATTTTACTGCCACTGTTTTGCAGGAGGTTAAGTAGGAGGAAAGTTATGAGAAAGAGTGACAGGTTATAGGGGGTGTCAGGAAGTGGGTAAGAGAAGGATGAGAATACTGATGAGAGTAGAGTGCACAAAGAAAGGAGCATCAGAGAGAGGATGCATAGGAGATGACTATTGACTTTACATTTAAATTGCGGCTGTCGGGGAAGCAAGTAAACGGAAGGGAATTCCACAGGCAGGAAGTGTGAAAAAAAGAAGCTGATGATGTAGAATTTACGTTTACATTTTATTGGTTTCACAGTAAAAGCGTGGGACTTATTTGCTTATCTTGTGGCTCGAGTAAATTCATATATAGGGGGCAGCAGTGAGCTAAGTTCATCGGAGAAGAAGCATTTGTAAAAGAGACATAGGGAAGCCACATTGCGACGATGAGAAAGTGACTGTATCTGAGCTGCCAAGTCGGGATCGATGACATTACAGATTCTCCGTTGGATTTTGTCAAGGACCCTCAGGTGGATAGAAGGAGCACCAGACCACTTTTGTAAAGCGGGTGATATTGTTATTAGTAGTCGTTGTAGATGACATTACGTCCTATTATTTTTTTGTTCTTGTTATTTTCTTCATCTACTTCTATTTCATAATCTTTATCGTCTTAATCTCGTTTATCGATTTCTTCTTTTTTATCATCATCATCTTATCAATTTTCTTATTCTACATCTTTTCGTCTTAGTACTTCTTCACTGTCTTCTTATCTTTCTTCTTATTATTCATCTTCTTTTAGTTCTTGTTATTCTTACGCTTTTCTTCATCTTCTTGTACTTCTTGAGCTTCTACCTCATCTTTTCATCGTCTTATAGTTTTTGTGCTTCTTCTTCTTCTTCTTTTTTAAATACTTATATTTCTTTTGCTTCTTTTTTATCGCCTTATACTTCTTGTGCTTCTTCTTCCTCCTCTTCATCTTCTTGTACTTCTTGTGATTCTTTTCTTCTTTTTTAAATTCTTATTATCTTTTTTTATTGCCATGTACTTCTTGTGCTTCTTCTTCCTCCTCTTGATCTTCATGTACTTTTTGTGCTTCTTCTTCCCCTTCTTTAAATCCTTATATTTCTTTTCCTTTTTATCGCCTTTTACTTCTTGTGCTTCTTTTCCCATTTCTATATATTTTTGTACTTCTTTTGCTTCTTCTTCTTCCTCTTCATCTTCTTGTACTTCCCGTGATTCTCTTTCCTTTTCTTTAAATTCTTATATTTTCCTTGTTGTATCGCCATATACTTTTTATGCTTCTTCTTCCTCTTCTTTAAATTCTTATATTTCTTTTGCTTTTTTATCGCCTTGTATTCTTGTGATTCTTCTTCCTCTTCTTCATTTTCTTATAATTTTTCTGCTGCATCTTCTTCTTCGTCATCATCATATATTTCTTGTGATTCCTTTTCCTTTTCTTTCTCTTCTTCTTTCTCTTGTTCGTTTTCATGTAATTCTTGTGTTTCTTCTTCCTCCTCCTTTTCTTCTCTTTTCTTTTTCTTCATCTTCTCAAAGTTCTCGTGATTCTTCTTTCTCTCTTTCATCTTCTTTAACTTCTTGTGCTTATTCTTTATCTTCTTCCTCTTCTTCTACTTCTTGTGTTCTTCTTCTTCATCTTCATCTTATATACATCTTGGGCTTCTTATTCATCTTCCTGTAATTGTTCTGCTTTTTCTTCAATCTTCTTGCAATTCTCGTACTACTTCGTCCTCTCCTCTTTTTCTTCTACTCCATATTATTGATTTGATTGTACTTTTTTGTTTTTTCTTTCTCTTCTTCCACTTCTTATTCTTGTTCTTCATCTTCTCCATCTTCTTGTACTACTTATCCTTTTTTTCTTCTTTTTTCTTTTCTTATACTTCTTATGCTTCCTTTTCCTCTTCTTCCTTTTCTTCCTCTTTTTTTATTCTTGTACCTCTTCTTCCGCTTCTTTTCTTTCTTTTATCCTTGTGTTTCTTTTCCTCTTCTTCTACATATTGTGCTTCTTCTTCCTATTCTTCCATTTTTTAAAATTTCTCTTGCTTCTTCTTTCATTTCTTTTTCTTCTATTATTTCTGGTGATTCTTCTTCCTCTTTAAATTCTTATATTTCATTTGCTTCTTTATCGCCTTGTACTTCTTGGCAGGATGTGCGTTGTGGTGCACTGGATATCGGCTCGGAACGAGAAATCGGGGAGCCGAGTTCGAATTCGAGCCGAATTCATTGCATTCACTTACGCGCAAATACCCTTGGGAAATGTATTAATCCTTCTATTCCTTCCAGTTATGGGTTAAATAACAGGACAGAATGGGTTCTATAGCCTTGGTCGGCAACCAGTCTACCGCAGAAAGCAATGGCAACCTACTGCGAGATAATCTTCTGCCCAGTCAGTCATGTCTCTTTCGAGACATGATCGCCCAAGTGTGTATCACGTATGGCACTTAACTGACTGACTGACTTCTTGGGACTTTTTCTTCTTCTTTTCCTATTCTTGTACTTCTTCTTTCTTTTCTTCATTTTTATGTACATCTCGTGCCTCTTCTTTCTCATTTCCCTTATATTCTATTTCTTCTGTTTCTTCTCCCACTTTTACATCTTGTGCTTCTTTATCTTCTTCAACGCCTTTACTATTCTTCATCTTCTTGTACTTCTTGAGATTCTCCTTTCTCTTCTTGTATTTCTTTTATTTCTTCTTCCTATTCTTCATCATGTTAAACCTCTCGTGTTTCTTCCCTTCTTCCAATAATTCTACTTCTTGTTCTTCTTTTCCTCGTCTTCCTGTTTTTTATTTTTTGTGATTCTTCCTCCTCCTCTTCTTTTTCTTCTTCTTCTTCTTTTTGTACTTTTCGTGCTTCTTCTCCTTGTTCATCATCCAATATTTCTTGTGATTCTTCTTGCTTTTCTTCATCTTCATATCTTTCTTGCGTGTCTTTGTTTTTCTCTTCTCTCTCTTCTATGTTTTGTGCTTCTTTGTCATCTTCATCATCTTGTAATTCTACTTCCTATTCTTCATCTTCTTGTAATTTTTGAGCATCTCTTTCATATTCTTCATTTTCTTGTTCTTTTTGCGCTTCTTTTTGCTTTTATTCTGTTATGGTAATTTACCCGTTCACATATGAACTCTTCTTAATTATACAAGAGCAGCAGTTTTTGCTTTTTGAAAGGAAGTGGTCTTTTCCAGTAAATAACTCTCACAGCTTGACCAATACAGTAACGCTGGTGATCTTCTCATGTATATGTTTGTACTACTGTTTTTGATAATATATTTCTGTAATTGCGTCTTTATTTCTGGCCCCTAACCAAGCCAAAACAATTTGGCGACGAGACTCTTAAAGACCCTTGAGGACCCCATAAAGACTCCGTGGAAATTGTCAATATTGGTTCAACATTGAAAGCACGGAATCTATATCTATAAAAGTGATGAGGGTAGACGTTGGATAAGTAATTGTTTGTTTGGTAGATTCGAC